>CM076686.1:38831893-39224393 GCA_038501925.1 Xenopus petersii | reverse complement strand
ACAGCTTTGCAGAGGTATGTTCCAGAGTACTCCCATGTGCTGGTGTCTGGCTGCCTTCTACCACCCCCCCTCCTTTACATAACACTAGAAAAAGCAGGGCAACTCTCAGCATTCCACTCTAGAAGAAACAGGGTAAGGTGCAAAGTGCAAAAACATGGCAACCACTTTTTTTCCATGTTCCACTGGCCGCCTCTTTGTGTGGGGCATAGAAAAAATCAGCAATGCTGCTCCCCCCCACTCACAAATTGGAAAACATTGGAATTTCTGGAATTTTGTTACTTAAAGATTCTTTCCCTCATGGTAGTAGCGCACTGGGTGCATCACCCTTGTGGGCCAAGGGGCAGGTACTCATGGCCATTATGTATACTGTACCTCCGAGCTAAGTCACTGTGCTTATACGATGGTGAAGGTATTGTAACTAAGAGATGACTCACTGTACATACACAATGGTGGAGATTGGACAACAAAGAAGGAGTCAAGAAGCCCAAAACGTAGGTTAGCACCTAAGCAATAGCTTTTCCAAGTAGTAAGGGGCACAGAGGTATTGTGACATACAATTACATTATATAATTCATGTTTAGGGGCTTTAGTTGCTCCTTTACCTGGTAAAACCCTTTACTTTGTGATATAAGTATGTACTAAATGGCTAAATGGCTATCCTGCGCCTAGCTAACCTCGTTTATGGGTTCCCCAACTTCTCTAAGGGGATTGTCCCTTTAGGGCCTGTAACTTCTGGGGCCATGTTGACTCCAGGCTCAAAGGACAGCCACCCAGATCAACTGCTGTAGACCAAAGAGGAAGGACCTCCCCCTGCAAAACACTATGTAACAGTGATGCAGGATATGGTCATCAACCTACAGGCCAAATGAACTGAGTATGTAAATAAGTACAAATGGATAAATAGGTTTTAACATAGGAACATAACAATGAAATGAGGCACTGGTAGGGGATTGAAGCCATTGGGGCCATTAAACCTATGGATAGAGTTGCCACCTGACAACCCGGTAAAAATTACGGTTGATCCCAATGTTTTTAATAGGGAAAAAAGATAAATATATAGGACGGACGGTATTTTTTTTGCAGAAAAGGTGGCAACCCTACCTATGGGTCCTTACATACACATAGGGGAGAAACAAAAAGTATACCAAACAAAAAGGGTAGGTTTGCTGGAAAGTTCAATCCTGCTTTTTGGGGAATATCACTCTATTTACACTCTGCCTATTAAGAGGTCAGGGTGAATCACCTGTCCAAATACTGGGTTCAAGCATTTAGACCATTATTGTTCAAACTGGAAAAAGAAAAAAGAGTTCAGTATCCATATATTTTTGCTGTGCATAACACTGTATGGACTATTGTTAAAACTGCTTTTGACATATATATGTATGTGTTTGTTTAAAGCACATCTATACAAATTGGTCAATATAATATGCTGCTGTAAATACCCAGTTCTTTGGTGTATGGGATACTGCAGATCCACAGACCCAGATTTGTAGACAAACCATACAGGCCTGGGCCTAGGGGGGCAAAATATTAGGGATGTCATCCACCACCACACTCACAAGAGGGAGCGCATCATGGATCAATTTCTGCAGTGCTGTCTTATGTTTTGGGTAGCCAAGGATGAGTAGAGTATAACAGTGCTTTATTAGCAGGCACTCATGCAGCCATTACACAACACTATCCATCAGCGTAAGTTTCTTATTTACAGTGAGGGTGCCCAGCATATTGGGTTCAGGGTGCCATGCAGGGGTGGTAACCTCAGAGCACATTGGCCAAGGGCACCAAATCTGTTATGAGAACCAGTTAGCACAAAACAAAGTTCATTTAGGTTATATGAAAACAGACATTTGGTAACCTGCCCTTGCCCTTGCAGTTAACAGCAATGTAAAAGATTGTGCTCTCGCTTGAATAAACCGGGATATGCGCAGAGACACTGCATTAGCTGCCCAGTGGACTGGAGACAGCAGAAAATCTATTCTGAACTCTAAATTTCTGCCCGAGGATCCCCCCCCCCCGTAAGCTTTGACCTTTTAAATATATATGCAGTAGGAATGCTGAATAAAGTAAATAGGCAATTAGATGTTCATTCATACTAAATGACATCTTAATTATTCTGCTAATACATTTTGTCAGAAATCTTCCACGCTGACGGCCCAATTAATCCTCTTGTTGTCAAAGGGCCCTTTTGTTTTTGTGTGCTTTAAATGGATAGAGTACTGGTGTAAGGTGAGTATGAGTAAACAGTGAGTTGGGGTCACCTGGCATGTATGGTAGTGGGGGCTTTTATAATTTCCTAATTATACATTAGCATTTGCTAAAATTCCATGGAATTACATTTTTTGGGACAAATAGGAGTAATTATGATTATGGGTTCATCAAAGAAACCGATTCAGTGAAGCTGGAGACTCAAGCAGCAGCAGCAGCAGTTTCTACAACAGGGAGAGCAGTTCCTAAGAAGTTAAACATTTTAAAAACCATGGGAAAGGTGGAGTTCATTAGCACACTCTTCTGAATGGAACAACAGACAAATGTCCTATATAACAAAAACAGCAAGACTTTCGCCACTTGAACACAATGCCATTAATGACTGGGAATTGGGAGGCATTTCACATTCATAGAGCAAGCAGATGGCATTTTTAGTGACTTTGCAAATCGATGCTGGACAGTCTGAGCAGCCCAAGCTGATGAGGTGGATTCTTTTTCCTGCTAAACAAAACAAATTTTATCTTTTGTACTTTTTTTTCCCCCTGCAATGTGCTGAGATCAGGAGATTTTTTGGCAAGGCGGCATCAGTGAATGGAAAAGCCTATTCTTGCATCTGACAGCTGGTTTGCGGGTATTAGGGAAAATCTCAGGATCTTATTGCTTTTGCATTTTGGTTATTGCAAATATCCTATGTAGGCACAATCTCACTCTACATTTTAGTGACTTGAGCCACTTTATATATTGCTAGCCAGGGATTATGTATAGTCACACTTTAGTTTTTCAGTATAAATGACAAATTTATACCTATTGACTGTGAGCCATTCTATTATTGTCTTTAATATGATATAAAATGACACTGTACTAAGGGTTATTGTTTTTTTGCCACCATACCCAGAACCCAAACTGCCGGATATTGTATGATCTGGCCACACACATAAATGGACAATAAGAATCTGGTTTGTGAAACAAGAAATAAAAGAAAGATGTGGCCCTTATGGGAGGTATCTGGAAACTGTATTTTCTGATTCAACAACCAACTGTGCTTTGATAGTGAGATGAATTGCCTCCCCAGGGACCCATAACTACAGTAAGGCTAAATTGTTCCATGTGTGGAATGGGAGTAATTTTGCTTACTCCATATTCTATGTAGCTAGTCTGTAGATGTTTATATATAGTCCACTGAAAACTATCTCTCTATTTTTCACCCTTTTTATCTTCCTTAACAGTTATTCTTGCCTCTGCCATAGCACAGTGCAGCCTGCAGGAGAACATTAGTGCCTGGAGTTACTGGGAATTACTGTCTGAGCTGACCAGTTGGACCTGCATTTACAATAAATGTTCATGTTTGCTATAGAGGGGCAGACCTCAGGCAAGATCAATTCTAGGTCAGAATATTTTTTTTTTACCATTCTGCAGTTTAAACGAAAGAATTATTCTCATGTTACCAGTGCCCTGCAGTGAGTCATGACCGAGACATTGATATGTGGAGGAGTGGGACCTAGTAGTGAATACACATTCCATTCAGAGTTCCTTCTTGTTTCCCCTTGTATTGTTCACATTGTTAAGTGGTGAGAAATAACTTCGCTTTTATTTATTTATTTATTTTTAGAAAACCAGTATTTGAAAGAACCCGAAGCTTCATTCCTGCATTCAATGAATGCTTTTCTGGTCACTAAAAATGGGCACTATCACCTTAAGGCCTAACCTAAAAAGGCAGTTTTATCTGAAAATCAAGGCTACTAGAAACAGTCCTAAATATCAGCAGAAGTGTGCAACTGCACCAAGGCCTTCCACCTCAATTCAGCTCTCTGGGAGGTCTGCTGTGTTGTTGCCAAAAATTCAGCTGAGGCTGAGTCGTGGGTTGTTGCTAATAGTAAGGGGGCAGGTGCAAATTTTGCTCTGGGGTGCAAATACTTTACTCGGCCCCACTGATTTAGGATCCTGAGAATGAGAGGCTCAGTAAAGGTTTACCTATTCTAATAATATCTTTGTCAGTGCCATAGGGTCCCCAATTGAAACCTTGAGCTCTCAATGGGGTTCTGGGAGTTACCCTTTTTTTACATATGGAGGACTGAGTGCAGCTTACAGATTTCTCATGTATGAGTCCTGTAATCATTTTTCACAACATGAACATTTTTTAGTACTTTTCTTTCCAACAAACCCCCTCTGATTCTGTAGGCCCTGGGCAAATGGCGACTCTGTCCTACTCTAATAAACCCCTCTGAGAAAGAATGATGAGACCTGACAAGCTCATCGAGAAAATATATTTACAATCAAATTATGCGGCTTCTGAACTAAGAGTAGAAATATGTAGATATGTCGGGTAAGATAAACTCATTGATAAAGCCATATCCGTCTATGTTCATTATCCAGTGCTATTTAAAGTCTCCGAGTTCATAATTAAGATAATGCACAATGATGTCAGTCAGGCTCTTTGATCATAAGAACATGTAATACTTATGGTCCAGAATGCCAGGCACAGGCTGTTCAGCTCTAATAGCCATGGCCTGTTTTCTTGAAAACATGTGAAACCTATTACATGTTCTACATAATTAACTGATTACCAGAGTATGTATAAAAGCAAGTAAACACTATAACAGTCCTTCCTTGACAGACCGTATCCCAGGGACATCATACTCTATATAAAGATTTAGGTTATATCTTTCTGTACAGGTACAGAATACCCAACCCTAACCCGTTAGTGTCAGGCACGGATTTCTGATTAGGGCGTCTAGAGGTCTGTGTCCTCCGGCGCCCCTCCCTCCTGCAAGATTGTGTTAGATTGCATATGCATGCGCATATTTTCTTAGTGAGCACTAATGCGCCAAATACACCTGCGGCTGGACGGCATGCCGCTCCTTTATTTTTGCTGCCCTAGGTCCGGGGCTTTGCAGCCTCGCCGCAAATCCGGGCCTGGTAATGGTCGACCAAATTTCAACCAGAACCCAATGAACTGACAAACCCCAAACCCCCCTTAAGGCGGTTTAGGCCAACCCACAGATCACTACTGTGTAAAGGTGGCCATAGACACACAGATCCGATCGTACGAATCGCGGATTCGTATGATTTTCGGATTGTGTGCCGACATCTTTCGTCCGGCGGAGATCGGTCGTTTGGTCGATCGGTCAGGTTTGATTTTGACCCGACCGATCCCGCCGGAGCCCATGGCACATCGTAATTGGATCTTTCGGCCATACGGCCGAACAATCAGATTACTCCCAATATAGCCAGGCCTGTTAATGGCATATCGGGGAAAGATCCGCTCGTTTGGCAACATTGCCAAACAAGCGGATCTTTGCATCTATGGCCACCTTTAGAACTGTGTTATATATGTACCAGGTATCCACTTTTTCTTCAAAAAAGGGGGAAAACACCAAAACTCAAACCATTTACAAGCACTCCGGAAAAGCAAACTGATCCATATATCTTATGGAGCTTAACTGCTGGTTCAGAGCAGTTCTGAGGGTTCAACATAATTACCTAGAAAAGGTGGGATCATATGGCATGATACCTGCATTTCAACTGAACCATGCTAGCTTCAAAAGATGACGTCCTCTGAAAAATAGAACATAGGTTCTAAAGTGGACCAAGAAATTGTGTAAAGAAGAGAAAAAAAACATATATTACATAAAGCACCCTCTCTGTGGGGACACATGGCAAAGTAACTGTCACTTCGCCCTGGTAATTTGAAATGTCAAATTGTTGTTGGATAAAGTTTTTTCGTAGTCTTGTGTAACAGTAAAGTCCCATGTGCCTCAGTGGTATTACTTTATGAACCCAATACTGTTGTGGAGAACCATCGTATTGTAGTTAGATGGTAAGTATCTTCCATACGGTAGAGTCCCTTGCAACTGCCTTGGAGACATGGTACCCTGCAACTTTTACAGACAGGAAGCAACAAGGCCCCAATCTTTAATTCTGACTAGCAGCATCTTCTGCCAATCTAGACCCCCAAAGATCTTGATACACTAAAGGCCCTAACATTTTGTCTTCTACTTCAGAGAACCCTAACCCTAGTAAGAGGGGTGAATAGGCGCCCATACAAAACTGTCGCCTGCGCCGGTCGCGGCGACTGTCGCGGCGCTTTGACGCCGCGACCGCAAACGCGTGGCTATCTCCCCGTGTGGAATAACCCTTAACAATAGTAACATAACATTATATTCATTGTCACCCCTAGCCTCATGGATTGGTGGGAATGGAAAAGAACAATCTTTCTTGACTTCTATTTTTACGGTTCCCTATATCAGGCCACTAATTTATTTAACAATTAATACTCGCAACTGGGTCAAATGCCTTTGCTCTGTAAGCTGTAATGCTCAGACTGCATGGATCCATTATAATGAGTATTCTACAAAATGTAATAACACATGTTCACATTAATAAATGTACCTATCTCTATTGCTTTCTACAACTATTTTGTTATGGTAAAAAAGATGTAAAAAAACCCCCAGAAATATTATATATATATTTAAAAAGATGAATGCATGACGTGTAAATAACAACCTGGCAAGCACTGAATGCAGCCCTATAGGTTTGCAGCAGTATCTGTCAGGTTATTATTATCCTTAAAGTATGCCAGCACCAATTGCTTTTGAGAACACAAGATCAGATTACATCAAGCCCTTATAATTACACATCTCCCTAAGTGTTTATGAGTGCATGAAACCCTTTCATTAAGTACCCATCTGCCGACTGGATATTAAATGAGAAATTCTACGGTTATTGTAAAGGATTAATACCTTTATTGCCACAGATCAGAAATGTCATTCTATGCATTAACATAAAAACATGGAAACAAATTAATGTCACCCCATTAAAAATCAAATATGCCATAAATTCTTCATAATTTAATTTATTTATGATGATTTCTCTGTTTAATTTATTAGTCAACAGAATGCAAAATGTTTCCACCCCTACAGAATTTGCCCCTCTGCCACATGACCTTATTACACATTTAACAGTTTCCTAAGATTTGCTAATGCTCATGTGTTCTTGACTCTGCTTACCCCAAATCCTCCCACACCTTTTCCTGAATCAAATCATTCATATCCTTCTCTATTTTTAAGATTTGCATAATTACAAATTGCATAATTGGCTTTAATTTTTATGTACACCAAAATCCATCTCTCCCAGTGTATTCTGAAGCAACCATTCTCTTACATCTTTCCCACAACAGCAGGGTTCCTGTAACATCTTTTTTTTGCAGGCTCTTTAATAATTCATTGGATGAGATTTAACATCACCCACATATGTAATGTCCATTCCTTGCTCTGTGCTCATGTTTGTGTGTTCTGCCTTCTGTACAGATTTATCACCTTCTGAAAGGAAAATGCATCACAGCTGTACAAGGAAATTATATTTCAAGCCATTTGGATAGTAGCATCCTTTAATATAGAATAGTCCTCCAGTTATTAGAAAATGGTTGTTCGGAAACATACAAGCATACAAATTCCATGGGGATACAAAATAAGGGCTGTGATTGCCTATTTGATTGGGCTGGCAATCTACAGGGGGAAATTTACTGCAAAAATTCGCCAGCAACAGCTTCATACCCATCGCTACACTTCAGCAGACGAAAATAAAGTTAATTTACTAAAATGCAAAGTTGCGTCCAGGGCACCGAACGCTGGCTAATTTTCTCTAGCGTTACTTCAGCAATGCAAGCAAATCCTAGCGCAACTTTGTCTTCACTCAGGCTAATTTGCATATGGCAGGAAATTTAAAGGAACAGTAACATCAAAAAATAAAAGTGTTTTAAAGTAATGAAAATATAATGCCGTGTTGCCCTGCACTTGTAAAATTGCTGTGTTTGCTTAAGAAACTCTACTATTGTTTATATAAATAAGCTGCTGTGTAGCAATGGGGGCAGCCATTCAAAGAGAAAAGCCTCGGATTACACAGCAGATAGCAGATAAACTCTGTCTGTCTAATGGTGTTATGTGTTATCCATTAGTTAACCTGTGCCATATAGCCGTTTTTCAATTTCCGCCATTGCTACACTGCAGCTTGTTTATATGAACTATAGTAGTGCTTCTGAAGCAAACAGATCAGTTTTACCAGTGCAGGGCAACACTACATGATATTTTCATTACTTTAAAACACTTTCATTTTTTGGTGTTACTGTTCCTTTAAAGTTGAATGGCTGTATATGTTGCAGCAAATACATTACATTACACAAGTCCAGGGAACCTTAATAAAGACAATAGAGTTGTTATAATGCCCTACACATGAGCCCACTGTAGTTTATGTTCCATATGTTAGGAAATGTATTAGGGATCCCGGTTACCCAAAAAAATTTTAAGGACTTTTGCAGGCTATCACACTGAAAAAAGGAAAAAACACCAGCGTTTTTTGGACTTAGAAAACTTTTTCCACTAAAACATATGATGTAAGTAACAGAAGAATGAGGAAGATCTATGCACTCCAATGCACTTCGCCTGGTCTGAGCTGGTGAAAGAGGTAACATTTAGTAAAATCCACATTTTAGTGGATTTGTGGAGTAACGTCCATTCGCCAGAGCAAAAATTTGCCTGGCAATGATTGTTAGCGTCTGTCTCTTTCGCTAGCGAAGTTATGCCTGCGCCCGCTAGTAAAAGTGCCTAAAAACGGTAACGCTGGCGAATCGTCACCAGCATTAGTCACTTCGCCCTTTAGTAAATCTGCCCCTATATCTGGCACAAAACTTGTTTTTTCATGCACCCAAAACTTGCCTCCAAGCCTGGAATTCAAAATTAAGCACCAGCTTTGAGACCACCAGGTGTTGGGGAGCACTGGTTGGGAATCACTGCCCCAGTGAGTTAAAGCTCTCCAGTTTTTTCTTCATTAACAAAAACCAGCACCTATACCCTTCAAGAAATTAGGTGCATAGTTTAAGTGCCTTTCATTAAAGGGAATCTGCACTCATCCTTCATAGAATCTGCATGTGAATGTTGACCTGGCATTTAGCCTGGAGCTAAATTAACCTGAAAGGCACATGATCAGTGCTTTGGGTAAGGTCCCCTACCCCAATGCCTTAGTTTCTAGTTCTGCCAAACATCTTGTAGGACCACTTACATAAGGAACATTTTCACTATATAGGGAATACTGTGGAGGTGGATGAGTGACCTCTTGGGGTTAAGACTGATAGGACCCCCTGCTGTCCCCCTAGAGTTGCAGCCTTGACTACTGAAGCACCCACATATTTCAGTTGATTCCTGTTCATAATGGATATGATGATGTAAGCTTGCCCTCTTACAGGAATTCTGTCATCTGTCTGTAAAGAAATGCTCTTCTGCATGAATTAGACCCAAGTTTGTAAAGTCACTGAATGAATTAATGCACATGACATCACATGCATTCACCTATGTGAATGGAGGTGGCAATGCTTACCCATGCAGCAATAACAGCTGCTTCTTTACAGAGCAGATAACTCGCTGCTTATTTTACACATCAGACCAACTTGCACAGCTACAGAGCCCCCAAACCTGTTCTGACAGCAACTCAGCCCCAGGTTGAAGGATGATTAACTGTCCATGAGACAACTTGCTGATGTGCCATCTATAAAAGTTCTGTTTATGATTAGATAAAAGAGGCATTCCAAATGCTCCCAGAATGCAGTGGTTCATTACATTTATATAAATGCTCCTTTTCTAAGCACAGTTTACCATTTTAGGCCAGCGGGGGTGCTGCGTCAATGAGGCGAGTGCAGAAACCTCCTCTAGAAACCTCCTCTAGTGTAGTGAAGTGGAGCTGCTTTTGGTGAGGAAAAGATGAGTTTGGGGGAGGCTCTTCTACTGAAGTGAAATGGACCCACTATGATCCCCTTTGGTGCTAAAAGGATGAGCGTGGGGAGGGGCCGATGACTGCCAGTTACTAACGAGTAATGGAGTTGTTTGGTGCAAAATGGTAATGGGAAGAGTGTATATCATTTATGCAGAAGTCCACCTGTCACCACTCAATGAGTCCCAGGGTTCTTTCCATCAAATATGAGCTGTGACAGGTGGAGAGGGGCATTTGGATCACCACTGACGTTTGCACTACCCATATGCCATAGACTTAAGGCCACTTGTTCTCAAATTGAGAAATACAGCAGTATCCAGTGGCTACTTGTGGCCTAAGGACCTAGAGGACCAAGATGGGGCATTATTTAATTTTGGAAGCAGGTAATCAAGCTCAAGGTTTGCGGTTAGAGAGGGGAGGTGCAGAACATTCTTCATTTAGATACTTTTCCCTCCCATTCCAGTCCCACCTTTAGACTTAGCCTTGTGTATTAAACCTTTGTCCAATTTTTCTGAATATTATGGGAACTTACACAAGTATGGGATCCATTATCTGGAAACTCATTATCCATAAAGCGCTAAAATTACAGAAAGGCTGTTTCCCGTAGACTCCATTTTATCCAAATAATCAAAATTTTGAAAAATGATTTCCCTTTTCTCTGTAATAATAAAACAGTACCTTGTACTTGATCCAAACTTAGATATAATTATTCCTTAAAGGACACAATACCAGCCTATTGGGTTTATGTTATGTTTACATGAATTTCTAGTAGACTTAAGGTCCAATTTACGGAAATATCCGTTATCCTGAGCATTCTGGATAACAGGTCCCATACATATATATGCAGTTTATGAGCAAAATGAGAAAGCTCTTCTGCTATGCACACACACCACTTTGAACTTTCAAATAGTTAGATGGAAGTGCCATCAGAAAGCTCTGCGTAAGCTCTCAAAGGAGCGTAATGAATTTGCTTAATAAAATAAACATCAGAATCAATAGAAAGCCCAATAATCTCATGCTATGTTACTAAATGTCAGTTCTCAAGCTATATTTACTTTTAGCTGTCACTTGGGAAACAGAAGATTATTGGAGCACAAACAAACAGGCAAATGCTTTTTCCCTAGAGCACATACCAGCAAGGTTGTTTATGCAGCACTTTGGTGGAGCAATTGATATATAAATGCCATGCAATGTGCTTGGGATACTTGACTTATATATAGGAGTACACAAGGGGTCCCGGAGATGTGACTGCACTGGGCCCAGGGAAATATAAGAAAACGGCAATATAATATAATCAAACCAAATTATACACAGGGGGTTAAAGAACTGAAGCCTAAAAATGAATATGGCTACATACAGTATGCCATATTTTATATACAGCGAAACCTCGATTTTAAGTACCCTGATTTTAAGTTTTCCTGCATTTTACATTTTTTATTTGTGGTCCTACCAATTTATAATGTATTTCAATGGGTGCATTTCCCTCATTTTAAGTAATGCTTTCCCAGATTTTACATCAAAATGTTGTCCTGATGTTCCCAAAAACTGCTTTTTTCTTCTATGAATGTTATTATTTGTGAAATAAAGAGGTTTACTATACTAAGCAGATGTATATTCCCATCTTGGATGTTATTAGAAGTGTCTGTGACACACACATGCTCAGTGAGCTCAGAGCAGCTGATGAGAAGCTAAGCTTAGGGGTCGACACAAATCATCAAGCAGAAAATAAGGTTGGCCTGTCATGTAAGCTGATGCTACAGGGCTGATTATTAAATTCTGACACTAATTGTGCTTGTTTCTGAGCTGCCATGTACCAATAATCTGAATTATTTACTAAACAGCATTATATTGTGACATTTATATTATATTTATTCTTTTGTGCCTTATTCCATAAGCTCAGTAAGTTACAGCAGCACAGAGCATGTGCAGTGAATCGGTAGAAAAGAAGAGGGAGCTACAGGGGCATCTTTAGAGGCATATATCTTTACTGCTAAAGGAATCTGATTGCCCTGATTGACTGGAATAGAAGCCCATAATCTGATGTACAACATGCCTAACCTATTTATAGTTTTCTTGAATTCACAGAGGGCCTGGAATTAAGAATCTGGTATAGATTTGAGGTACTGTGGTTGGGGGCAACCAGTGTCACCTGTTGTCAGGGGAAAGTATTCTGGAGACATTTCACTACTCTTTTTTTATGAGTGTTTGTCAGGCAATTAACATTTGATGCTTCAAACACTTTTGTGGCATGTACTCAGGCTACTAAAAATCTTATACTTAAAGGAGTGGTTCACCTGTAAGGTAACTTTAATATGTTATAGAATAACTGTATTTTAAGCAACTCTTCAAAAACTATAAGAAAGAAAATATGAAAGACAATTGAAGTATTTGCCTTCTTCTTCTGACTCTATCCAGTTTTCAAATGGGGGTCACCGACCCCATCTAAACAACAATTGCTCTGTAAGTGTACAAATGTATCATTTTACCTACTTTTTATATTCAGGCCCTCTCAGTAACGTAACTAGAGGAGGCGGGCCCTGCTGTACGTGATTTTTGGCCAGCATTTCAGTGGCGCACGAGCTGCCGGGGGGCCCTGAGTGGGTGCAGGCCCTGGCCCGCTCGTACCCCCTGCTCCCCCGGTAGTTCCGCCACTGAGCCCTCTCCTATTCATATTCTAGTCTTATTCTTATTCAAATCAATGCATAGTTGCTAGGGTAATTTGGACCCCAGCAACCACATTGCTGAAATTGCAAACTGGAGAGCTGCTGTATAAAAAGCTAAATAACCCAAAAAACACAAATAATAAGAAATGAAAACCAATAGCAAATTGTCTCAGAATCATTTTGCACATCATACTAAATGTTGATTTAAAGGTGAAGAACCCCATGTGCTATTACACTGAAAACATTATTTATTACATTTATTTTAGCCATGTGCAGACATATATTGATTCAATGACTTAACTCATCACTGACTTATTGTTAACTTTTTAGCGGGAGCCTTATCAGGGGCTAAAGAATTTGTTGTGGAGGAAGCAGTCAATTGATTCATTGATCACCTGGTATATGTCAGAGGAGATGAGGAGTGTTGGGAACTGCTAAACTGAACTGGTAATTGTCTACTCTAGACAGTTTGCCTTATGCAGGGATGGGGGCATCAGACACATAGCAGCACGGGGTAAAGATTTGAAATTATTTTGGGAAAATTAATTGAATATCTTGTTTATTTCCTCATAAGATGAAGACAATGTGAGCAGGTTAGAATGTTGTCTCACAGAGACAATGTCATTGGTGCTGTTCCATGGAGATTGTCTCCAGAGAATTTTTCCCATGTGGTTTCAGCCATACTGTAGAGCAGTGACCCTAGGGTTGCCACCTTTTAAAATGATCTTTACCGGCAGGTGGAGGGGCGGGGTTAAAAGGGCAGGGCTGTGATGATAAAGGGGGTGGGACCTTAATGCACTATTGGCTGTTCGGTCGTGACGTCAAAGGGGGCGGAGCCAAGCGCACACATTTGGCAAGAAGCCCAGCAAGAAAAGGTAAATTTGAGCAGGCTGGGGGCAGGACACAGGCTTTTTTTTTAGGTGTATTACAAATTTACCGGCAGCTACATTGCCGGTAAATTTGTAATACCGGGCCCGGCCTTGGCTGGTCTTTTACCGGCTAGGCCGGTAAAATACCGGCCGGTTGGCAACACTAAGTGGCAACACTAAGTGACCCCCAACCAGTGGCTTGTGAGCTCACCAACTTATTGGATGTTGCTCCCAGTGGCCTCAAAGCAGGGTATTATTTTTGAATTCCTGGCATAAAGTCAAGCTTTAGTCGCATAAAACTATGTGCATGCCAAACAGAGCCTCCCATAGGCTGTAGTCAATATAAGGGCTTTTACACATGGGCGGTTTTACCTGTGCTCCCCTGCATTGCGCTTTCTTCCGTTCAGCCGCAGAGGAGTGCAGGAGTAGACACACTCAATTATTGTCAAGGGGGCTGTACTCACACAGACGCACGTATCCGCCGAACGCAAGTGAAATGCAACATACTGCGTCCCACCTGCCACTTACAATAATTGAGTGTGTCTACTAATGTGCTCCCCTGTGCTGAATGGAAGAAAGCGCAACGCAGGGGAGCGCAGGTAAAACTACCCATGTGTAAAAGCCCTTAGGGATACAAATAGCTAATTACAACCCCTATTTGGCACCCACAGGAATTTTATGCATACTTGCATTACTTTTCAACTTTTTTAACATTTGAATGTGGCTCACTGATGAAAAAGATTAGGGACCTCTGCTATAGAGCATATCTAGAGGCTTTCTCCCACTTGGCCTGGGCCTTATCCACTTCTAAGGAATGAATTATCCTGCATTTAATGGGTTTTCTTCAGCCAGTATAAACGTTGTGGAAGGCACATGCCCCAATTACTAATTTGCAGGCTATACATTTCAGAATTATTCAGGGATATTTCCCTTTGAAGCTGATTTCCCAGCCCTCCCGCCCCCCTTCAGTCAAGATAACACAACATATTTAAAATTCCATTGCAAGACCCTTGTAGTTGACTGGATAATGTAATAATGCCTTTGTCAGACCAGAAATTGGGTGCGTGCTGTTCTAGTCAAAGGAATAGCACTGCCTCTGGAATTAAAGTATTGAAATGTTCATTGCATTTGTGACTGCTCATTTCTGATCTACGTTGTTTTATAATAAGATCTTTTATGACAAAAGGGGCGATTGCAAAGTGCTGGTTTGGATGCAGATTTTAGTGTGCATTGATGTTACTTGGAAAGATACATGTGTTCTGTTTAGTGTACATTGATTAATTGTAAACAATTGTGTGCATGGATATCACTGAACCCTGGAAGTACCAGCAGTCTGGACCTGGCAGTGATTATAGGGCTCTCCTAGCAGCTTGTGTACATAAATGTAACTGACTTACCTCTACCAAATTGCATGCTAATACTGTTAATAACACAACAATCACAGCTACTAGAACTGCTGCCACAACTTTCAGAAAATGGTGTCCCTATAAGCAGTTATCCTGGAATTCTGAGGAACATACAGCACTGTAGGATAAAAACATTATAAATTGTATCCAAAACTTGGCACTGATTTTCTTCATTTGAAAGTTTTAGTTTGCTGTGAGTTATTGAATTCTTCCCTGTCATTACTGAAACGACAGTCTTCATAGCAACCAGATGAGTAACACTGTGTGGGCCAGGGCCTACTCAAGCTAAAAATCCATTTTTAAAGACAAAAAATACTCACACAAACATATTCCGGTTTTGTTTTTGTATTAAAGGGCCACTACATCATTTTAAAAGTTTCCCATTTGGAACTGCCTACTGGAATGATTAGCTGAAATTATATTTATCTTGCATTTGATTGATTCATATTAAGGTGCAGATTTATGAACCCTCAAGTATTTTGTGCAAAACAATCACATGAAACTTATAATTTTTTTGCAATTATTTTGCATGAAACTGAGCTTGGAGTATACATAAATCTGCCCCCAACTTTCTGTAAATATATTATAGATTTAGATATACTAGAAATCAAAGGTATAATAGGTATTCCCTTGTTCATAATTCTGCTGGCAAATGTAAGGGTACGAGGGGGTCATTTACTTATACCCCAGACAGAGCACTATTGGGTATTCAGAAAGAACTTCTGTTCATGCTCTGGCATCAGATTAAAAATCTGAGTGGGTTCAAGGCACTGACCACTCTAAAATAACAAAAGCTCTGTAAGGCTACAAAATTATTGTTTCTGCTACTTTTATTACTCACCTTTCTTTACAAGTCCTCTCCTATTCATATTCCAGTCTCTTATTCAAATTGATGCATGATTGCTAGGGTAATTTGAACCCTAGCAACTCGAGTCGATACAAAAGACAGAGCACTGTGGAAGTTGATCTGAATAAATTGCGATTTTACTACATTTTTCAAAACATTAAAATCTCCAACATTACCGCAGCATAACTCAAAACTTGGCTGCCCGCTTGGCGCGTTTCATGGCACCCCGCCACTTCATCATTGCTACTTTAATGGTTACACAGGCTGCTGCATTATATTGGTATTCACTTCCGGTGGATGGGTTAATGTGTCTGAGTGTATTATTCCTTTCTAGTATGCATTACATTTTCATTGGTTTCTATTTCGGTATAACATGGTTTTACCACCAGGGGTTAATTTTGAAAGTGGGCAGGGTGATTGGGAGATGATGTCCGTCCATTCTGATGAAGTGGCAGGGTGCCACGAAACGCGTCAAGCGGGCAGCCAAGTTTTGAGTTATGCTGCTGTAATGTTGGAGATTTTAATGTTCTGAATAAATTGTGATTTTACTACGTTTTCAAATTGGCTTCCACGGTGCTCCGTCTTTTGTATCGACTCGAGATTGGAATTCACTGCATGGGATGACGGTGAACGTGCAGCACGCTGATGCCGTCTAAGGTGCGGTAAGTGCTCCCACTTAAATTCTTGTGCGGGACCCTAGCAACTAAGTTGCTGAAACTGCAAACTGGAGAACTGCTGAATAAAAAAGATAAATAACTCAAAAACCACAGATAATAAAAAATTAAAACCAGATGCAATTTATCTCACAATATCACTCTATGGGGCAAATTTACTAAAGGGTGAAGTGACTAACAAGGGTGAAAATTCGCCGATTTACTAACAGTTGCTGGCGTAAATTCGCTAGCGAAGGAAATAGACTAGCGGTACTTCGCTCCCTAACGCCTGGCGAAGTTGCGCTCTGGCGAAGGGACATAACTACGCAAATTCACTAAGATGCCGGTTTTACTGAACATTACCTCTTGCACCAGACTTGCCTTCTCCACCGCAGACCAGGCGAAGTGCAATAGAGTAGAAAAAAAATAGTAAAATAAATAGTTGAAAAATATTCTAAGTCCCAAAAAACGCTAGCATCTTTTCCTTTTTCAGGGTGATAGGCTGAAAAAGAGTGTACATTTTTTTTGGGGTAACCGGCTTCCCCGGCATTTCCTAACATATAGCACATAAACTATACACTGGGCTCATGTGTAGGGCAATATAACAACTTTATTTTATTAAGGTTCCCTGGGCTTGTGTAGTGTAATGTATTTGCTGCAACATATACGTCCATTCAACTTTAACTTTCCGCCGTATGCAAATTAGCCAACGCTAGCGTAACTTCGCCAGCGTTTGGCACCCTGGACTCAACTTCGGATTTTAGTGAATTAGCGTTGTCCTGGCGAATCTACACCTGGCGAAGTGTTGCGCTGTGAACGAAGCCTTCAATGGCAAATTTTCGGAGGTTAGTGAATATACCTCTATACATCATACTAAATGTTAATTTAAAGGTGAACAACCCCTTCAAATACTATGATAAGCTGTACACTCTGAAGCCGTTCTGTGGAATGCCCCTCTGTGCTGCTAATGGAAACACTTGACTAGAGCTATTTTTGTGGATGTTGAAGTATTTCCTTTAGTTCAAGCAAGTTGTGCAATTGTTTTCTATATTTCATCATTGTGAAAGAGGAAAGCCATTTTGCCCATTGCTAGAGAGAGGAATTGTTTTGATGTGACTCTGCAGAATCGTTACGCTGTGCCTGCAGCGAATATGATAAAGATCTTTTTTATTTCCTTTCCTAACAGATTCTCATATTCTCTTAATATGTTGAATAAAGCCCATCCAAAGGTTTTCTGTTTAATTTCTCTCACTTGTTAAATGGATGTTAAAAGTATTGCACCATCACATTGTCATTCCTTTTAACTCCTTTACTGCCAATCACAAATGGGCCTCATCATCAGCCGGCACAGTGACTAACCAACAAATTAGCACTCACATGTCTGGGTTCAAGGTCACTACGAGAAAACCATGTTGCCTAGAACTGCACTTTTTATATATCTATATTGCTGGCAGGGTTAATTATTTGATGTAATTGTATTATGGATAGAGGCTTAAGTAACACAGGGTTATTTTATGTTATTAAGAACATGTTGTTCATTCCCTTGTACATGCAATTGAGTGACTAAAATATTTTCAAGCCCTTCAGCTATTCTTCTTAAAAAATGTGTTAGTATACATTGAAAAAAACCCACCAAGACAAATTAAACTTTAGAATCGCAAAGTCTTTATTAAGAAATAACTTACCGAAACGCCTCTTCAAAAAAGGCGATTGGGAGATCCATCGTGCGACGCTCAATTTGTGGTGTTCATACAAGTGGCCTGTAGATGTCACTGTGCTCAGACTTATACTGTGCATACTTCCTAGTAGCTTAAAAGTGAAAGCTTACTGTTGTGTAAGGCCTGCATGACTCTGCTAATAAAGCACTGTTATACTCTACACAACCTCGGCTACCCAAAACATAACAAATGACGACAAGGATGGCTCTTCTACCTCTGCAGCAGCCTGCGCCTTTTCTTCCAAACCCTGGTGAGCCAACCATACATGAAAGATGTTCATGAAGTCACTACTACAAATGTCACAGTATTAAGTGTGGATAAAGCTGGTACATTTATTCCAGACAAGTTTATATGCACTGTCATTCCATTAACCTGATGCATGATACAGGTTCAGCTGTTTCTATACTACCAAAGGATATTTTCTTGAAATACTTTGCAAAAGATCCGCTTGTTGCACCTGTCCTGAAACTGGTCAGTTACTTAAAGGATCCAATCCCTGTGCTTGGTTGCTTGCCAGTACAATTTGAATCAAATACTGCACAATGTGACTTTTACATTGTGAATAAGGGTACTGCTATACTTGGAAGGGATCTCTTTGCTGCATTAAACCTAGTTGATGGTCTCATTACTACAGCACCAGTGACTGCCACACAGCCAGTGTCTAAAATTTCACCACAAATCAACACTTCACTGGGTTGTGCAAAGAACTTTGTACACAAAGTTGAGTTGAGACCAGATGTAAAACCAGTACGCCAGAAATTGAGGTGATTGCCCTACTCTATAAGGAACTAAAGAAACTGGTAGAGCAAGATGTGATTGAAAAATCAGAATCCTCTGAATGGGTTTCACCTATTGTTGGAACAATGAAAAAAACTGGAGGTATTCAATTGTGTGTTGATCTCCATGAACCTAATAAAGCAGTTGTTATGGATAGTCATCCCTTTCCACACATAGAGGAAATATTTTCAGAACTCCAAGGAGCAAAATTCTTTTCTACTCTGAATCTTCAGAGTGCTTATCATCAAGTATTACTGCATGAGGAAAGTAGAGACCTCACTGCATTTATCACCCATGATGGTCTGTTTCGGTTCAAGCGTATACCTTATGGATTGGCTTCAGCACAGAGTTGTTTTCAAAGACTGATGTCTTCTATACTCCATGGCATACCTGGTGTAGAATGCTACTTGGATGATATAATTGTCTACGCTCCAACTATGGATCTTCATGACAAGTACCTAGAAAAGGTTCTGAAATGCATTGATACTGCAGGATTGAAACTGAACCTTTCCAAATGCCACTTCAGACAAACTCAGCTGTCATTTCTGGGTCATATAATCTCACAAAATGGATTATTGCCTGACCCTTACCATGTCAACGCTGTTACACAAGCACCTCCTCCATCTGATTTCCAGACCTTATGAGCTTTCTTAGGTCTTACTTCATGGTATTCTAAGTTTATTCCTAACTATGCTTCCATTGTGGAGCACTACTACGTTGAACTTTAAGTCTGGTGTGGTCAGAGTCTGTTCAACATAGCTTTGAAATAGTGAAACAGCTAATTGTGAACAGTCCAGCTCTAGCTTTATTTGATCCTGCACTACCCACTATGGTTACTACAGATGCTTCAGACTATGGTGTTGGTGCAGTTCTCACACAGATCCATGCTGATCATACAGAGAAAACGGTTGCATTTGCATCCAGAACACTTACAGAGAAAGAGCATAAGTATTCCACTGTTGAAAAAGAAGCTCTAGCATGTGTTTGGGCAACAGAAAATGGAGAACCTACCTATGGGGTAGAGAATTTACCTTATGCACTGATCATAGCCCTTTAACTATACTGCTTACAACAAAGGGACTAGGAAGAGCTGGAATGCGTATAGCTAGATGGTCAGCAAGGCTACTGACTTCAACTACAAAATGCAATACAAACCAGGTTTGAAAAATGTTACTGCTGATTGTTTGTCACATTTACCTTTACCTGCAGCTTCTGATACACTGGATGAGGACATAGAAGTTGTAGCACTGACTGATTTACTATCATATACAGTTACAGCTGCTGATTTTAAGCAAGCTTGCCTCACATGTCCAATTCAAGTAAAATTACGGGACATCTTACAAAGCAAATGGCCAAATGCTGAGAAGAAACTCAGTCCTGATCTTCAACCTTACTACAGGATTAGACACGAACTGTCCTTAGTAGATGGCTATGTTGTCCGTGGAGCTCATCGTTTACTGGTACCAGAGACCTTGCGAGAAAAGCTCATACATGACATGAGTCATCAAGGAATTGGACGTACAAAACAAAGACTACGAGAACTATACTGGTGGCCAGCAATGGATGCAGATGTGGTAACTGCCATTCATTCTTGTGTTACTTGTCAGAATCATGATAAAACAGCTATCACACATACACCACAACTTCAGCCAGTACCATTCCCTGATTCAGCATGGGAAAAACTTGCTATTGATATTGTTGGCCCTTTTACAGATGCTTCTATAGAATGTAGATTTTCTATAACCTTGATAGACTATTACAGTAAATGGCCTGAAATTGCATTTGTTTCTCATATAAACAGCTACAGTAACAACATTTCTGGCTACAGTCTTCAGCAGGGAAATTGAGCGATTCAACAGAAGTCTGAAAGAAGCACTACAGACAGCAAATCTTACTGGGAAATCTTGGAAAGTATTTACAACAGAGTTCCTACATAACTACAGAGCAACGTGTCATGCAACAACCCAATCATCTCCTGCTGAATTATTACATGGCAGACAGATGCGCACTAAGTCACATGTTGCAGACATCAAACTTCCACAGATACTGTGCCTACAAAATCATCTACTGCTGACATTGTGAAACAAGCCAAATGCAAGGCTTATACTGACAGAAAATGTGGTGCAAGAGAAGTATACTTTCAGCCTGGATCTTTAGTCAGAATTAAGAAACCAGGAATATTGAAACAAGGACAATCTAAACTGTCTGATGGACGCATATGGAATGCAAGTCATCTTGCTCCTGTTAGATATGACTTTGGAGAAGCTCCATTTGATGAAGGACATTTTCCTACTCCTGATGTCAACTGCAATAGGCCTGAGGAAAGTGAACCTATAAGGCGTACTGAAAGAATCAGAAAACTACCTGCATGGACCAAGGACTATGTGATGTGAATAATGTATATTATTGCCTTAAAATGCATACTGTTTAATGTTGCTGTTTACTATAGTTGTCCAAATGCTTTCCTACTATAGGGGGAATATGTGGTGTTTATGCAAATGGCCTGTAAATGTCACTGTGCTCATACTTATACTGTGCATACTTCCTGGCAGCTTAAAAGTGAAAGCTTACTGTTGTTTAAGGCCTGCATGACTCTGCTAATAAAGCACTGTTTACTCTACTCATCCTCGGCTACCCAAAACATAACACAATTTCTTCTCCCTGCCTTCCTTATAGGAGATAGCCAGGGAGGAGAAATCAAGCGCCGCACAATGGATGGTTGCCATGTCGCCTTTTCTAAAGAGGAGCGGAAGCGGAGTTTCGGTAAGTTATTTCTTAATAAGTGCTTTGCTATTTTAAAGTTTAATTTGTCTTGTGGTTTTTGTTTTCAATGCATATAACAATTTTTTTTCGATGTTAGTGGTCCTTTAAAGGGCTGGTTCATCTTTGTTAATTTTCAGTATGTTATAACTTTCAGTTGGCCTTCATTTTTTCTTTTTTATAGTTTTTGAATAATTTGCCTTCTTTGCTTCCTTCCTTGATATTCCAGTATTTTATTCAAATAAAATGCTAGGGTAATTAGGGCCCTAGCAACCAGATGGCTGAAATTGCAAACTGGAAAGCTGTGTGATAAAAAGCTAAATAGCATCATTCTAAAAGTTCATCCAAAGGTAAACAACCCATTTAATTATATTATTGCATTCATACTGTAGTTCTGCAAATGTAGACAATGGGTTATCTAAAATCAGCCCACACATAGGGAGATCCTCCTAGGTATCTGATCAATTAAACTTTAAGTATGCTATAGAATAGCCAATTCTAAGCAACATTTCAATTGGTTTCATTTATTTATTTTTTATAGGTTATTTAAATGTATTTGTTTGCCCTTTTCTTCTGACCAGCTTTCAAATTGGGGTCACTGACTTATCTAAAAGCAAATGCTCTGTAAGGCTACAAATGTACTGTTATTGCTACTTTTTATTACTAGTCCTTTTATCCAGGTCTTCTCCTATTCATATTCCAGTCTCTTATTCGAACCCTACAACCAGATTGCTGAAACTGCAAACTGGAGAGCTGCTGAATAAAAAGCTAAATAACTCAAAAACCACAAATACTAAAAAATGAAAACCAATTGGAAATTTTCTCAGCATATCGCTCTCTTTAATACATATTACTAAAAGTTAACTCAAAAGTGAACAGCTTCTTTGAGGCAGAACAGATGGATACCGTATGAAGGAGCATATACTGTATAACTGCTTTTCTGTTGGTCAAATCATTCAGGCAGACAATCCAGACAATTGCTGAAAAAGGAAGTGAAGAGAGCTGTGCCAGATATAGTGCATCTCCAGAAAATACTTTCCAACCAGCCCCCAGAACTCACCAGATATCCATATAGGGTTGCCAGCTTTGTCCATAAAAAGAAAAACCAGGCATAAAAAGAAAAACCAGGCAAAGGTGTGTGCCAATGATGCTGAGGAGCAGACTTAGTAATGTCAGTGACATTGGGTGAGAGTCATTACATATTAAGGTGGGGATATGACATATAAGGGTGAGGTTAAGATGTCACAGAAGGGGTTATCTACATTGCTCAGGCGAGATTGTCCGGATTTCTGTTCGATTTTCAGCGGGCTGTCTGAGTCAAAACCAGATAGGGTGTAACCCTATATCCATAGATCACATTGTATAGGTCAGCATACTGGTATTGAAAGTATTTGGTTTGTGTATGAGCTAGGGACGCACCGAATCCAATATTTTGGATTCGGCCGAACCTCTGAATCCTTTGCAAAAGATTCGGCCTAATACTGAACCGAATCCTAATTTGCATATGCAAATTAGGGCTGGGAAGGGGAAACATTTTTTACCTCCTTGTTTTCTGACAAAAAGTCACGTGATTTCCCTCCCCACCCCTAATTTGCATATGCAAATTAGGATTCGGTTCATCCCTAGAATGAGCAGCTTAAGCAATTTAGATCTGATAAAGAATTTATGAATAAAAGTTAGTGACTGAAAATGTCTATAACAATAAACATAGGGATATTTTGTTTTATATATGGCAACATCAAAAATGATCCCTGAAGACTTTATTATGCATAATAGGCATCTAGCCTATACTTTACCTGCGGGACTTAATGTGTCTTCCCTAAGATATCACAAAAAAAGATAGATTGAAAGCATACTCTCACCTAAAATTCCAGAAGCAGAATATCAACTCCAAAGTTGTTCTTTCCTAAGTCCAACGCTGGTTGGCTCTCTCTCTGCTCCAACATGGCCATGAATTCCACAGTGGAACGCACAACCATCTTGGATTTGTTTTTCTTCAGATGCAGGAAGCAGAGAGCTGGCCAGGAATAACTAAAGAGAAGCCAAGCAACTCAGGACATTAGCATTACAATTTGCAACAGCTGGATGTGCACTCAAAAGCAATTGGGAGGCATGCAGTATTATATCTCAATAAGGATAGTTGTCATGTACAATCCATATTGAGTGGAGGCACCAGCACTACATTCACTGAGTATTCTGCTCTCCCATAATAAGCCAGGGCGTGGGTTTATGTCATTTAACAGGGGGCGCCATTTCACACACTACTCTGGAAAAAAAAAAAAAAAAAAATGTATATATATATATATATATATATATATATATATATATATATATATATATATTACCAACAGGGTTACATATGTATAAACAACAAGAAATAGTTAATTAAGCCCTACAAAACAAGATTTTGTTAATGGCATTTGAAAATCAAATAATTGTTAGATTCCCTATAAACCACTGATTTATACTTTGAAAACTCCTTCTCATTGCTAGAATCATACCCTGTTCTTAACAACAGTAACATTTTATTCACCTCCTCCTCTGACTGACTCCCACTCTTCTAGGTTATGTAACAGCTTCTAATTATATTAAAACTGATTAAAATGAAAGTTGCAGAAAGGGGGAAAACACATTAGGAACTGCTCTGAGTACACCTTGATTTGGAGCCAGAGGTGATGTTGTGTCGCATCAGGAAGAGCTGATGTTAAGAAATAATGCATTCTTCCCAGCTGAATTAATGTCCTTTGGCCAGTGAAGCAGCAAATACATTCATGATAAAGCAGGCGTACATTTGCTGAGGGCAGGTACAAAGGAATGAATTAAAGTGAGTCTCTGCCAAACATCTGATGTCATACATCCAAACCAAGCCAGAAACAAAGTGCAAAATTCTTGTGACAGCCTAGCACTACGAATAGCTTCTTAAAGGGCATGTAAATGCAAAAAAATAAAATCCCATTTTTACTTTCTTTAATTAAAAAGAAACCTATCTCCAATATACTTTAATTAAAAAATGTGTACCATTTTCAGAAAAAACTTGACTGTATGCAGTGAAATTCTTCCTTCATTTGCTGCTGTGGATAAGAATTGTCAGTTTCCAACTCCAGCTGCAGGGAAAAAGATAATGGAGCCAGATTTAAACAGATAAACTGGGATTCTACTTGGAGGATTATTTTGCTGCAGCCACTGGTTCTGCAGAGTTGGAGAAAGTTTGTATTAAACAATACAAAAACTCTAAAATCCACATTAGATTACATGACAACACAGAACCCAGTGCAGTCTGTATATTCTGATTATTAACCAATCTTGCTGTATTGGCTTCTGGCAGATATGTGACTTGTGCTGTTTTGATAATTTATGACGATCCCTAAGCATCCCAGACCACACGGAGCATGTGCACAGTCTTGGTCTTGCGAAGATGTTTAACAAAGTTACAAGATGGTGACCCCTTGTGGCCAACTTGGAAAGCATAAATCATGTTTGATTAGGCTTATGGTGCAGTAAGTTCAAGTTTATGTTTAGTATACAAAATACAGAATTTCTAGCATTATTCTATTTTACACTTTACTTCCCCTTTAAAGGAGAACTAAAACTAAAAAATTACCCGCATAGGCCCACATACAACTTGAGCTGTGAAGATCTGTGCATCTTAATATGCTTCCAGTAATTCCCTATCTTTTCTGTTGTTTCACTGCACATGCTCTAGGCTGCTGTCACTTAGCTGAGCTTACATGCCAACTCATAATATATACTACATATACAATATAAAAGTAAGAAAGCAAAGTGAATTTAGAATATATTCATATTAACATTAATATGGCAGAAAAGAAACCAGTCCATTCTGAATTCAGATCAGCTCAGTTGTATCAGTTTCTATGACAGATGTAACCTCAACCTCTTCTAATATTTTGATGATTTTCACTGGCCCCAAAGCTTAGATTTTAAACAGTGTCCCAGACTACACTGAGCATGTGCAGTGTCACTATTGCTCAAAAAATGGCCTAACAAGTCCAGAGAATATGGCGCCAATGTGGTCAGCTTTGGAGGGATGGATCATTACTGTTATGGGAATGCTGAAGCTCTGGGCTGTTACAGTATATAAAAAATACAGCATTTCTAGCCATGTTCTTCTTTAGGTTTTAGTTTGCCTTTAAATTTTAAGGCAAGCTGTAATATATTTCAGATAGTTACATAGTTAAATTGGGTTGAAAAAAGACAAAGTCCATCAAGTTCAACCCCTCCAAATGAAAACCCAGCATCCATACACACACCCCTCTCTACTTTTAATTTAATTCTATATACCCATACCTATACTAACTATAGAGCTTAGTATCACAATAGCCTTTGATATTATGTCTATACAAAAAATCATCCAAGCCATTCTTAAAGGCATTAACTGAATCAGCATCACAACATCACCCGGCAGTGCATTCCACAACCTCACTGTCCTGATTGTGAAGAACCCCCTACGTTGCTTCAAATGAAAGTCCTTTTCTTCTAGTCTAAAGGGGTGGCCTCTGGTACGGTGATCCACTTTATGGGTAAAAAGGTCCCCTGCTATTTGTCTATAATGTCCTCTAATGTACTTGTAAAGTGTAATCATGTCCCCTCACAAGCGCCTTTTTTCCAGTGAAAACAACCCCAACCTTGACAGCCTATCCTCATAATTTAAGTCTTCCATCCCTCTAACCAATTTAGTTGCACTTAGTCTCTGCACTCTCTCCAGCTCATTTATATCCCTCTTAAGGACTGGAGTCCAAAACTGCACTGCATACTCCATACTCCCTGGTCCTCACCAGGGACCTATAAAGAGACATAAAGCAAAGGGCTGCTAATGACACAGCAGCTTTATGCCATAATAGGAATTAACATCCTTTAATTGGTGGATGCTAGTGATAAGTGAATTTCGCTGCAAAATTCCACATTTCGCCATCTGTGAATTTTTTCGCAAAACTACAGCAAAAATTTGCCGCAGAAAAATTTGCAGCCACAAACACGTCGCTGAGATAAAAAAAGTCTCCATATGAAAAAACGCCCATTGGCTTTAATGCATCGGCAGCGAGAAAACATTTTTTTTTACAATGCGTTTGGCGATTCGCTCATCACTAGTGGATGCATACATTTGGGCTTCTGTGAGGCAGATTTCCAGTAAAATTGACACGTAGGTCTGTATTTATATATCTATCATGTTTCTCAGCTCCGCCAATTTTATGACATTATGGCTACAGCTATGGAATGATTCTTGTTCCTGTCCAGTCATCTGAAGAAGAATGTTGGCAATGAAATGCCCTTCACTTCTTTCCGCGTCTTCGCATTCAGTTGAATACTGTCTCGCATTGACCAGTACCTTGGTTCATTTTAGCCATCCTGCCCGATCATGTGTGCACATGTGACCAGTCATGGGGGAGTTTAGATTGATCCTCCTGTGAGCCTAGTGGATTGAAGATGATATTCCTGACAGAAAGTTTTCATCAGTCAGTGGAGAGTGAAGGGGGGCTGCAACTTTGCTCCCCTTCATTCCTATTTCCTAATGTTCCCAAATGAACATTACAAAGGCAGACATATAAGTGTAGAGCCACAAATACAGTATACATCTATATGGCCTATCATATACCATGCCTGGTTCCTCTATGTATGGCCACCTTTAGCCAATAGCCATCCAGGTAGTAAAGCATCTCTAACAGCTGTATAAGCAGCTATAGGTGGGGACTGGCTGTGGCTTTGGGTGAATGTCCATTCAGAGGAGCCCAGGTAGTGTCAGTGAACCCCTTCTCTTTCTGCCAATAACACCTTCTCATACAGCTTAGTATTCAACTTGCTGCTCCCACCACTTCACTACATTGTTTGCTTTTAGTGAACCTGCAACTCAGATTAACACACACACACTTACCTTTTCTTTATTGTTATACTATGAGAACCTACCATTGCTTTTTTCCCATTACACTTTTAACTTGCTAGTTTCTAAACTCAGTACCATTTTCCCTTTGAGGCCATCAGTAGTTAATATTAAGTAGAGCCCAACACTGGGGTGTAAAACCTGTTGCCTACATCCTATGATTTGTCTTTATACACATTATGGGACGGATGTATTAAGTTACAACTTTTTCGGGTCAGGCTTTTTGATGCCAAAAATCAGAAAAAGCCATGTGAAAGAAAAGTGCCACTTTTTCATGATTTATTATGCGTCAAAA
The DNA here is from genome assembly GCA_038501925.1 of Xenopus petersii. NCBI lineage: Eukaryota > Metazoa > Chordata > Amphibia > Anura > Pipidae > Xenopus > Xenopus petersii. Next base: position 39,196,549 of record CM076686.1, on the reverse strand, counting down.
CTGCAACATTTCCGAATATGAAAATACTCCAGCTGAAACCTGTAAAAGTTAATGGCAGATGTCCCTTTTACAAGTAGGGCATTGTTCTTTGAGCTGTGGTTTTAAAGGTTTGTGGGTGTTTTTGACACTGACTTTAGTGCGACAAAAAAAAAATGTGAAAAAAGGCCCATTGACTTCAATGTACTTAGTGAATTTTCATCATGTCTCAAATGTTTCCATTTTTTTTAAAAAATGTTTTCAATTATGCTCTGAAGATGGCGTCCGTGAATCCGATGCCTGAATCTGCACGAGGGGTATGTACAACGTTAGGGGCATTTGCTGGAGTAACACTTAGGCTGGGGGGAGGAGGGAAGGGGGTCTATGTAGGGCAGGGGGTACGGTTTTTTAAGTTTAGGATTGAATTCTCCTTTAAACCTGCTGAATTGCTGTTTTAGCCTATGGGGGACGTCCTGGAATCAATTTGGAGTTGTTTGGTGAAAGAACTCAAATCCAATTAGATTCAAGTTTGCGGGTCAATCCAATTCGCCCAAATATGTGAAAAATTCTGGTTTTCAAAAAATTTCCATTGGTTGTTTTTTCCCCCAATCGATCAGTGAGTTATAACAGCGTGTTCGCAATTAGTCCTGTGAGCGAACATTGAGTAGGAAGGGCAGGAAGAGAATGGAGAGAAAAGATAACGCTGTAATAACTCTCTGATCGGGGAAACTAACTGATCGGGGAAAGACGCCGGCAATTTATGAGAGACTATGAGGGCTGGTTGGAAATTATCACACTGAAACTTTTACACGTACTTCAGAAGGTTGGCTATATAGAAAGGAACTGTGATATATGCTTCTTATGGTGAGTCAGGGAGAATGGATCTCGCTGGCCCACAATCTATTCAAATGCTTCCTATTACACAGGGCTAATGAGTGGGGATCTACTGAGTAAAACATTACTGGTATGGGGCTGGAAAGAAGGGAGCGTTCTGTAGCCTAACAATAATCTTATTGCTGGCAGAAATATATGCTTGCATATCTAGCATTGAGCACTAATAACAGCACAATCGTTTTTGTCCCTCCCTTCCCAGCACAATATTTTTCTGCCGTGCCTTGATGTCATATTCTGATAATTCCACAATCTCTGTAACTCCTGCTCCCTCACGAATATTCTTGTTGTACCATTATTATTCCCAACTCCACATGATTACTTTGCACCAGAGTTTCAGTGCTGCCCAGTCTCCTTTGTGCCACCTGCTCATCCACTTGTATCACTGCCAGGGCTGGGCCAAGGTATTTTGGCAAGGGTTTCAATCAGTGCCCCCACCTGGTCCTGCATTACCATTGCCATCATATGCCCCCATTTGTACCTGTGCCAATGGCAGTCAATTCCTCAGATTGCCCCCCAATCTGTACCTGTGCCAGCATAAGCCAAAACATCAATCATATAACCCCCAAGCTGTACCTATGCCAGCGGCAACCACAAAAATCTATCATATTACCCCGTATTTGTACCTGTGCCAGCCGAAGCCAAAAATCCATCATATTGCCCCAAACATCTGTGTACCTGAGCCAGCAGCAGCCAATCCCACATATTGCCCCGATTTGTACCTGTGCCAGCAGGAGTCAAAAATCCATGACATTGTCCCCAAATATGTACCTGTGCCAGCAGCAGCCAAAAATCCATCGTATTGCTCCTAAATATGTACTTGTGCCAGCAGGAGCCAAAAATCCACAATATTGTCCTCAAATATGTATCTGTGCCAGCAGGAGCCAAAATCCATCATATTGCACCAAACATCTGTGTACCTGTGCCGGCAGACACCATATTGGCCCATGTACCTGAGCCAGCAGCAGCCAATCCCTCATGTTGTCCATCCAGATCACATTTTGAGATCCAGATCACTGCAAAATAACTTCTGGACTTTAATAGAAATCTTCAAGTTTCCCATCCTAAAAAGGAACCTCACAAAGACTGAATTCCCGTTTTGGGTCAACCTACCTTTGTGAATCTGGATTTTCAGATATGAAAATTTTAAAATCTAAATATAGAGCACATTTAAATGATGATCATCTGGGAGAATGTATGAGGCTGGCTGTAACAAACTACACCCCAGACATTCAAAAACTGGCAGAAAACAGTGGCAGATTTCACATTGATTGATATTATATGTCATTTTATGCTTAATATTAATAAAAATGATGTTTGCAGTACTCTTCACTTATTGTGTTGCTCACGGACAAGTTTTTCATCTGTGGCTCACGGGGTGAATAAGGTTGGGGACCCCTGCTCTAGACTCACAAAGAGACATCCAGCACTCAGGAGAGGAAAACTCTGGAGAACCATGGCTGACAGGATGGCCCTTCCCCCTGGCAATAATAGTTGATTGCAGTGAGAACAGATAATGACTAGAATAATACATAGGCTACCTTACCACCTTCTATTTACATTCATGTCAGCTGCTTAAAGACTTTAATGTGAGCATCAATTATTTACTTAATGGAATATGTTTCATTCCTGCTAAACCTGTTCTGCATCTCATTTCCTCTGGCAAATCTAATATCATTAATATCATGATTAATTATTCACTTGATTACTCTAATTACTAGTTAGCAAAGCATCTTACTGGCACTGCCATAGTATTGAACTGATGTCATTGTTCTTGTTTTATCAGATAACCAGAACCAGGTGAAAGCTTGTGGCATTGGATGAGTTTAAATTCCTCTACCCCCCTCCATAGGACACTCTAACTTTATACCAGTACCAGGGTATAGTATCTCTAGTCTAGTATATCATTATTATCTATATAGCTAGATTATCAATTGGATCAAAAGTGTCAGTCTCACTCCCACCTTGTTTCTCTTAGTTACTTTACTTGTTTAGTTACTTAGTTATTTTATTTGTCCCTGGAGATGTTGCCATGAGGTGCAACAGTAACAGGAGTAAATTCAATAAATGTTTGTTAAAACAGTTAACATTAAAAATAGATTGGACCACAATTAGTGTATATATCCATGTATATCTCACCAGCAGCATTTAAAGGGCAACAAATCAGACATTTGACTATGAGAAAAATAATTAGTAATTATATTATATTATATCCTGCATAGAATAACAACATAAGTTTTAGTTGGTAGAAAACAGAAACCGTAGTACAGGTATAGGATCTGTTACCCAGAATGCTTCAAATGTTACTGGTCAGCATTAGCTGCATAGCAACAGTTGCCACAATACTACCTGTAGACTAAACCATTTCACAAAAGAGTTGGCATATACTGAGTAGATATGGTACAGACCAAAATAATAATAAATATCCTCCGTCTACTAGGTCTCACCTCCATAAACCCTAAAGCTCATGGTACATGTGGTTGGTTGAGAAGCAGTACAGCGTATCCTATGCTGTTGTTATGGAAACTGTCACATATGGTGATAGGTGGATTTTAGGGCAGGACTACACGGCTGATTCCGCCGCGATCCAAAGCGCTGCGCAAAATCACAGGCGCCACATCGGAAGAGATGGAAATAAGGTAAGTAATGCCAGCATTGAATGATGTGGCATTGTTGATGCGACGCAACACTACTGTAGGAAGCAGATGCAGCGTCTGCATCAGACAGTCGTGTCGCATCAATGCTGCAACACGATCCGACAATTTAATTACCTTATTTCCGCTGCATGCGACGCCTGCGATTTTGCGCAGCGCGTAGGGATTGTGGCGGAATCGGCCGTGTAGTCCTGCCCTAAAAAACTCAAATGATCATATTAGCCAGTGGTGGGTTCGAGCCAAGATGCATCCAGATGGAAAAATTATAACAGAGTTTATGTGACATTTATATTATGTCTTTATATGGCCATGGAGTTGCTCAGGGACTGGATATTTATGTAGAAAAGGGGGTTGATTATTCCCTAAATATCTGAAGATATGAATGCTTATGCCTCCACCTCTGGTAATTGTCAATTCATTTATAGTTGCCTGTATTTGAAAAATAATTTTCATTTCAAGCAGGAGAAACCCCTGATATAATACTATGCAACTTTCCAATATATCTGAAAAAAAGTACTTCTAAAGTAATTTTAAATGCATCCACAACTGAAAGTAACATTTGTGGTCTTCCTTCACTGCTGCTTCCGACTCTTGAAACAATGCATCACTATTTAGCTGTCCTACAGCCAAACTCCACTTCTCACAATACATTTCAATGAGTCAGAACTAGCAGTGCTGATGGTTTCAGTCGCTTTCATTTGCAAATTACTTTTTCAGGGATCAATAATTCATTATTTGCTTCATGTCCCTAAACCCCAAGGGCCCAATCTAACCAATTTTAAACCAGTGTAACAATTTAGCATAATAAAATATTCAGGCCTCAAAAAATAGTTGTGTGACCATTGGTAGACTGACTAAACTAACTGTCCTATCATCCTTATCGGACAGAAATCGGGCCTATATCAATCAGACAGGTTTAAAAATCTTGACAGGACAACGATTGTTACTGAAATGGCCCGAGTTTCACTTTGATTTCTTGCACAAATGCCAGAAAAAGATACAATGGTTTTTGGCAGATCCCAGAATATTCAGCAACTGCACTTAGATACAATTTAAGTTTTGGGGAAACGGTGGCTGCTTAAAGGGCAATTCACCCACATGATCTGTATAAAAACAAAAGGCCTCTTGTTTTTTATATGGTCATGGAACTCCTCTGTGGGGGGGTTGTGGCTGCACACCTGAGGCCAGTTTCAAAAAGTTTAAAGCCCTGTCTAAGTAATTCAAGTAAATATGCAAGTGCATGTAATTTTGAAACAGGGGTTTTTTGTTACAAAGTTATGATCATAATATTGATATTACCTTGATGTGGTATGGTGGCTTATCAATATTATGATCATAACAAAAAAAACCCTGTTTTAAAATTAGATGCACTTGCATATTTACTTGAATCATTTAGACAGGGCTTTAAACTTTTTGAAATTGGCCTTAGGTGTGCATCCACAATCTCCCCTAGTTATGGAACTCCTCTGTGACTTATAATATAGTGAATAAAGTACCCCCTATAGTAAAATATAAGGATACAAGTCACCAAGGAGTTCCATGACCATATAAAAACAAGAGGTCAAATGTTTTTATAGAGGTCATGGAACTCCTAGGTTAATTCTAATATCCTTTTCAAACAACGGGTATTTTTTTATTATAGTACACAAGTTTTAGCGAGTCAAGTGACAGAAAGGACATCGCTAACCAATGACATAACTAAGAGCCTTTATATAGTGAATAAAGTACCCCCTCTTGTAAAATATAAGGATATTATAAGTTACCGAGGAGTTTCATGACCATATAAAAACACGAGGACGGTCACGGAACTCCGAGATGACTTCTAATATCCTCATATTTTGCAACTGGGGGTACTTTATTATAAACACAAGTTTCAGTGAGTCATGTGACAGAAATGACATCAGAACTCACTGTTTATAAGGATATAATTTACAGAATATACATGGCTTTTGTGTATTTATAAGGATATAATTTACAGGATATTCATAGCTTTTGTGTATTATATCCTTATAATACACAAAAGCTATGAATATCTTCTAAATTATATCCTTATAAACGGTGAGTTCTGATGTCATTTCTGTCACATGACTCACTGAAATTTGTGTATTACAATAAATAAAGTACCCCCAGCTGCAAAATGAGAGGATATTAGAAGTTACCTCGGAGTTCCATGACCTGTATAAAAACACTCGGCCTCGTATTATATGGTCATGAAACTCCTCGGTAACTTATAATATCCTTATATTTTACAAGAGGGGGTACTATTCACTATATACTTTACAGAAGGGGGTACTTTATTCAATATATAATAACAGCCATGAAAGTTGGCCAGATAATAGAGCCTTCAGTGGGAAACAGAAATGAAAACCCGCTTTTATCCTGTAACTCCTTTTTCACAACGAAAAGATAGAATGTGTTTGAAATCATTCATTTTCTTGCAGTCAGTTTTCTGCCATCTTGTGGAGACATCTGGAAAGTAAATGTATATTTACAGGCATGGGAGCTGTTATTCAGAATGCTTGGGACCTGGGGTTCTAAAGTAATTTTAAATGCATCCGCAACTGAAAGCAACATTTGTGGTTTTCCTTCACTGCTGCTTCTGACTCTTGAAACAATGCATCACTATCTAGCGGTCCTACAGCCAAACTCCACTTCTCACAATACACTGCATGTTTCTTCTCTCAGGTTCATTAATCCGCCGTTTTTTGCTACCAGTTCAACGAGTCAGAACTAGCAGTGCAGATGGTTTCAGTAGCTTTCATTTGCAAGTTACTTTAAAATATTGATTATTTTTACCGAATATATATATATATATATATATATATATATATATATATATATATATATATATATATATATATATATATATATATATATATATATTGGACAGTTGCTTAGACAAAATGTCGTTTTTGAGTTGACATTACTTTAAATAGATTTTTAACCTTTTAAAAGGTGTGCCACTGACATTCCAGTACTGGGCTCAGTAAGCAGCTTTTTTATTTGGAATACCATCATTGATTGATGTGTCTTCTCTTTCATTTTCAGGGATCAATAATTCATTACTTGCTTCATGTCCCTAAACCCTAAGGGCCCAATCTAACCAACTTTAAACCAGTGTAACAATCTAGCATAATAAAATATTCAGGCCTCAAAAAATAGTTGTGTTAACATGGGAGCTGTTATTCAGAATGCTTGGGACCTGGGGTTCTCCCCAAATAAGGGGTCTTTCTGTAATTTGGATCTCCAAACCTTAAGTCTGCTGAAACCCCTTTAAACATTAAATGAACCCAATAGGATAGTTTTGCCTCCAATAAGGTTGAACTGTATCTTAGTTGGGATTAAGTACAAGGAACTGTACTTTATCACAAAGAAAAAAACATTTCAGTTAATTGATTATAATATAGTGTAAGGGGAGCTTTCTGAATAATGGGTGCCCAGCTAGATCAACTTAATGTTATGGCATGCACCTGATGTTTCAGTGTGTAATATACTACTTTATCTCAGTTCTCTTTCAGAAGGCACCACATTAAAACTAAAAACAGAAGTGTATGCTCTGCTCTAGTTAAAAAAACATGGCACAAATACCAGTACAGGGAACATGAGTCAATAATTTGGGTGTATAAGGCTTAGAGTGCATTAATGTCAGTTGAATGCACATAGTACCTGCCCAAATATTAGAGACCTCAATCACTTCCAGGGTCGGACTGGGCTTTTTTAAGTTGTAATATTGGTGTGTAGGTAGCCATCTCAGGTCATTTTACCTGGTCATGTGCTTTCAGAAAGAGCCAGCACTTTAGGATGGAACTGCTTTCTGGCAGGCTGCGGTTTCACCTACTCAATGTAAATGAATGTGTCGCAGTGAGAGATGGATTTTACTATTGAGTGCTGTTCTTAGATCTACCAGGCAGCTGTCTTGTGTTAGGGAGCTGCTATCAAGTCACATGACAGTGGGCAGCTGGGAAACAGACAATATATCTAGCCCCATGTCAGATTTCAAAATGAAATATAAAAAAATCTGTTTGCTCTTTTGAGAAATGGATTTAAGTGCAGAATTCTGCGGGAGCAGCACTATTAACTGATGTGTTTTGAGAAAATTATTTTTTCCCCATAACCGTATCCCTTTAAGGTTCAAAGTTAAAGCGGAAATGAAAATGTAATATAAGCTTCATCATACTGAAATAAGCATTTACTAAATATAATCAATTAAATATGTACAGTTTCTGAAACAATTAATGTGCTCTTCACTCTCCTAATTTATTTCTCTTCATTCAGGAGTTGGGAGTGTGATTTTAAATGACAGATCCAATATATCTTTTGAGGGGGGCTCCTTTTGCCTAGAAGAATTAGAGCTCACTTTATCAATATTAGCAGAAATCCTGTCTCTCTACATGCAGAATTAGTAGTCAGTTATTCTATTAGATTTGAGTGAGCTCTAATATATATGCTAGGAAAGGAAGCACTCCTATAAGATATATTGGATCTAACTATCAATGAAAATATGACACCCAACTGCGGCATGAAGATGAGATGAAGAGAAACAGATGCTTTGAGAGGGACAATGAAGACAAACTTGATTTCAAAATGGTACAGATTCTTTAATTGATATTCAGAAATTCAGTATGCTGAAACTTATATTACATTTTCGGGATAGTTCCTGCTGTGAAGTGACAATTCTTATCTTTGACGTTCATGGCACTGCCACATACAGTGGGGAAAGTAAAAAAAGTAAACATATATTCACATCTTAATATTTTCCGTTGGCCAAATCCATAAGAAATAAGTGAGTCTTTAAACAAAGGACAATGAAAACTCCTATAGTCACCATACTAGATTGATTGCTGAAAATACAGAAGGAAAGGACGACAGGGATGGAAAAAAAAATCAGTTTATTTCTCAGTGTTTCCCACTGACAATACTTTATAATGCAACACACTGGGAAAAAATGTCTTAAATTTTCAACAACTACAATATTTACATCTTGTTTTCAAGAACACGCAGACACACACAAATGTAACCATAGGTGGATTTGGTTTTTTTTTTTTTTGTACTTTTGCTGGTAGGAACCCTGTAAGTTGTTTTGGAACCTGCAAAGAGCAATACCCCAAACACCATTTTTTATTTTGCAGTGGATATCTCATCCACGCTACCACCAACCATGTATAAATAAGTCATTTCTATTCTTAGCTTTGTAATAAAACAATATTTTACCTGAATTAAAACTTTTTTTCTCTTTAAAACTATATATATATATGTATATACTATATCAGTTTTGGAGTTGGGAAAACCAGGTATTAAAAACAAAACAGAGGTTGGAAGGAAATGACACGTTAGTCCGTGCACATCTCTCTCTCCAACCTTCCGAGCAGCTTTTTTATAAAACATTTTCTAAGCACGGAATATACGAATAAATAGATTGAATTTCACAGAATAAAGCAAGACATTTAAATACAGACTAACTGTAAGCAGCTGAATGTATGTACAGACCTGTATACTGCAAAGCAGAAACACAGAGAAACAAAACGAAGGCGTCTCTTGCATAACCAGAAGGCAAATTGAGTGTTTAGACAAATACAAAATATATATTGAATCTGGTTGTAAAGGGTGGAAAGGTTACAGGTTGTCAATCAAGTTTGAATGGCTAAAGTGAAAAAGATGGCTAGTGCCAACAACAGAATGGAGGCAACAGCAACCAGGACAAGATAAAACCATGCTGCTTGCCTATGAGCTTATCCAAATCTAGTCAAAGTACATTTACTTCTTCCATTTACCAACCATGCATTAGAGAACAACATTTGCAGCAATAAGCCTTCATTGATGGCACCGTCCAACTAGAAGCTTGCAGGACTTAGGGGGAGTATTATAATAAGTGCTGCCTGCTGGAACCTGTAGTCCAACATTTATATCATCTCAACTGTATGATTACAGTATTTAAAGTGATAATGACATGAATGATTAAAGTTATGTCAGCGCCACTTCTTAAAGAGACCACCATTATTATTCAAGGCAGTGGAGAGGGGTTCCTACTGGAACCTGCTGGATCACGCCTACCAACAGACACATTGCATTTGTGATAGAACGCACTCCAGACTAAACATCAGGGTGATCTGATTAGGATATAATAATCACATTGTTTGCTTCTGCTACATAAAGTTTAATGATGTTAAGTATAACCACAATTAATTCATACAGAAGTCATTACTCACAAACTGCAGCAAGTTATAGCAGTGACATCACCAGTGATGTTGCCTATAACAGCCAATCAGATCTTTGCTTTTGTTTTACGACCGTCTAGGTGACTTGAAATTTAACTGCCTGTTGATGTTTGTCTCCAATGTTAATAAATATGTTCCAAAGTGTTATAAAATAAGAGCTCCACAGCCTCCGCTTGCTGCTTGTGGAACAAGAAGCAGTTGGTGAATGCAGTGTGAATGTCAGAGTCAATGCTTCTGTAGCCAACATTCTACACTTAAAATAGACCTAAGAACCTACACTTACCTAGAATATCCGATACTGCCCACTTGCCTCACCAACTATCACGTGAAAACTTATTTCTATAAAGAAGAATGTGCTAGACAAAATGGGGGGAATTCACAAAAGTGTTGGTAAAAAAGTAACCCAGAAGTGGCGGTCGAATTTGTAAAATGTCGTATGAATGGCAAATTCACAAAGGCAGATGTTACCATCTCTGAATGTCTCGTAAGTCTGACAATTTTCTAAAATGTCGTATATCTTTTCATCGTATATTTACCAAGACTTTTTAAATGACAATTTGTCTGACATTTTCATTTTGGAGAGCCTAAAGTGTCTGAAAAATTGTCAGTAAAAAAAAAATGAGTTTAGGAGTAATTCATAAAAATGTCGGGAAAAGTGGCGCCGAAAAAAACACGCCCACTTTTAACGACACTAATTCAAAAGTGTCGCACATGTCGGAAAATTGGCAGAGAAATGCTCTGTGAATTTGTCGGCTGTTGCTACGACACTTTCTACGACATTTTAAAGACATTTTTTCGTTCCCGACACTTTTGTGAATTCCCCCCAATGAGTTTATCAGCTTCACTACACTGGATACACCAAGCTCACTTTACATCAAATCACCACTTATTCCTTGTATATAGTGCCCAGTTCAGGGCTAAAGATGCTTACAGGGGGGTACTGGTATAGTATAGAAGGAGATTATTCCAAAGTATGGGCAGAAAACGTGTTGGCAGCTGTGTGCAAAAGGTGCCACTGAATATAGATGCTAGTGGGGGAGAATATTGTATTCGGATTCTAGCAGCACATCTCTATAAAGCAGTGTTTTAAACCTTATCAAGCTCCCATTTAAGATCCAACATTTGGTCAGACATACTTAGTCTCGCCTAGCTCATAAGGTTACTGACCTATGAATAAAATAGTTTTATTTGCTATTGTATGATAAATATCCAATAAAGAAAATAAGTGCTCATTTGAAAGCTCACCCTTACAGCACTGCAGCCTGGGCTTCTAGAAGTATCTTGGAGAGTCAGTAGGTGGTTCTTTCAAATTCTTACCCAACTTGCCTTTAAGATATTATTCTTGGCATCACCAGGCTAGAAGTACATACATTAGACTATTTGCATTTCAATGACGAAAACTGATGATAATATTTATGCATGTACCTTTTTTTCCCCACTAGTTTATATTTCTCAAATGGTTTCGATTTATTTCATTCATATGTTTTCACTTCTATTCTCTGACTTTTAAATATTTATATGTATACGATTCTGCCAGTATGCAATGAAAATTAGCAGCAGAGAAACTCCCTGTTAAAATCTTTGGAAAATGCCATTGTTTCAAAGGCTCCAGCCATAAGGGAGGGGAGAAAAGTTCCTTTTGCATTCTTACCAAACTGTTTCTATGCACTGGACAAATTCGCCCCTGGGCAGTAACCCATAGCAAGCAATCAGAGGTTTGCTTTCAGTATTCAATATGCAGCTGGCTGAAAAAAAGCTAATTACTGATTGGTTTCTATGGGTTACTCCCCAGGAGCAAACTTGCCCACTGCTTATAAATAAGCCCCACTGAGTTTTTAGGGCAATGTCAGACAGGGCTATGAGAAACTCCAGTAAATACCTCTTTTGTCTTGCCTAAATGCAGGGCAACCTAACCATGAGGAAATGCTACCTTCTGACAAATGCCTTTCTGATATTGCCCTTAAGGTCTGAAACGGACCTGAAAAAAATCTATAGCAGGAGAATACATATAAGGGATAGCTCTGCTGTGTATTCAGACAACTAGCTACTGCCCATGTCTCTCAAGCAAGACAAATAGAATTTAAAAAGTTAATAAATGTGTATATACTTATGCTTGATAAAGGATACAGCTCACAGGCAATCATGCTCTTATATACTGCAGGTAGGGACTTGGCTAGAGAATCAATGTGGCAGATCACAAGGTTAAGACAAAAGCAGGAAAAAAAAATGGCCCATTTCCTCCCTATTTTGCCACCTCTATCATTTGCTGGGGGTTTCTGCAGCAGAATATGATTTAGGCCGTATTGCTTCTGGCACATTTTACAAATGATTTGTCATTGACTTTGCTTTCCTCTTGATGTACTACACATTATATACCATTTTAGTAAATACTGTACATAACTAAGTATGCGCCTTTGAGGAATTTTGTCCAGCCTCAAATATCACTATGGAGCAAAATAAATTACAATAAACCCAACAGGTAAAATTATTGCTGAGCTACACTATTAAATAGCAAGAGGTCATTTTTATTTTAACTGGATGAACATCTTATAAATGGGGTGCTTGCAGAGGCACTGTCCATGTACAGAATTATGAAATATTTATGCAACTGAAAAATCCACAGAATTTCTAAATTGAAGGGTTTTTCTCCCTACCAGAAAAAGGGAAAATACACCCACAACTGTACATATTAAAAAGCACAAATGTTTACCTCAACATCACAGTTAAATTTCCTTCTGTCTACATGACTAAACTAGGGTTTTATCCCATAACCCCGATGAATCTAAAAAGAAAAATTGTGGAAAGAGGAAAAAGTGACAATACCTGACAATGGACCTGAAAAGACTAATTTATCACAAATCGTGCTATTGTGTTTATTATCTTGCTGAAACATTACCTTCCGTGCGCTAATCAATAAACCCTTCTTCCATGATTCTCACTGTATCTTATGCTTCCACTGACTTTGCTCAAAGAATGATACTTGAACTTGTAATTTTCTTGGATACCAGCATCCCCATTCAGTCTCCCGATATTTCAGGAGTCGGGTAACATCTTATTAAAAACCCTGAACATTTGAATTTTTTATAAACCAAAACAAAAACAAAAACAAAAAAAAAAGCTGGACTATCCAATTCAACAGTTGTATCTAGTCAGATCTGAGCTGGAAAGATGAAACTTGAAATGGTTACATTACAAACTTCAGAAATCCATGAGATTTGGGACTACAAACATTTTAATTGCACAATATTGATCAGCAATCATTCTTATATCAAAGGGAAACTATTAGCTTGCATTAGCATTATTAGGCATGAATATCTAGCTTTTTTTTATATAAATGTGCCCTAAAGATAATTAGCAATTTTTTTGGTGCCATTAACTAGTTGATGGCCTCAAATGGGAACATCACTCAAAAAGCAACAAACCATGGTAATAATCGTGCATCTCAAACAAAATCCTTATTATTGTGTGTGTGCATTTTTGTTTTTTTCGTCTGGGTAGTTACTTAAAAATATGCCACAACACACCCTAAGGGTCTCGCCACACAAGCAGATTCAGGGAGATTAGTCGCACCGGTGACAAATCTCCTCTTCTTCCGGCTGTCAATCTCCAACTGCCATCCGCCGGCTAAAATGAAAACCGCCTGGGGGAAAGCACACGTGGCGCTTCGTTTTCCGAAGTCACTCGAACTTTCCTCAGGGAATCTGCTTGTGTGGCCAGACCCTAAAAGCCCAGCCTAGAAGTTCTGATATCCAGGGATGCTATGTAACTGGGTGGAGTTGTACAACACACAGATCTCTAGCTACTGCTAAATCACAATAACTGAAGATGCAGGAAACTTAAGTTTAGCAATAGACTTAGGGCCACACATCCCTGATATATAACTATGCCCATTTCTGTACTCTATGGGTTTAGATAGGCTTTTCCTCTAAACAAAACTAAGAACAAAGAATGGCTTTATCTTCTGGAGCTATATTTCCATGCTCATGATTGCAATGACTCTATACCTTTATAGAATGTTACTCTCCCAAGATGCCCAAGCTACTAGAAGTAGTTCAAAGTGTGTCTATATGTTTGGCCTTCTATTAGCGCCTGTTTTGCTTCCCTCCCACTGAGAATGTACTGGACTGATAAGACATTTGGGTAGTCCAAAAACGCTTCTTTAATTCCAGTGAATTGATTGCACTGTATGTGTACACACAAACAAACCAACAGCCTTTATACATAAACAGCTTGCTAGGACAAATGGGAGAGGGTCACAAGACTTTTTTTTTTTTTCATAATAAAACAATTTAAATTACGGTATTTTCTGTATATATTTATAAATATCAATCTCAATAGATATCAGACTTTAGTGCATTGTTGTAGAAAAAAATGATTTTAGTGCAGTTTCCTCAAAAGTCTTCACCACAAAAAAATGTCTTAGTGAGTTTGCAGACTTCTTACCGTATATAAAACATTTACTGCTCTAAAAAGAACGGAATCTATTTGTACAGGTGAAGTTGTGGGGTGGGGGTGAGAAAAAGACATGCTGCAGTACGAGAACATGGAAATTATTTTTTTGGCAAATAAATTAGAAAAATATGAAGATCATATTTTTGAACAGAGAAGTACAATATGTTTCTGACTTAAAGCATATGAAATGCATAGCATTATATCTTTTTCACTTTTTTTTACATATAAGATAATGGTCTTATAACCGTTTTTGTTTTTTCTTCTTTAAACCTCCACAGATAAGTAAAACAACCCCAGAAAAAATAACTTTACATTGATTGGGCTTAATTAAAAGCCCTTTTTATCCATCTGGAATTCTGTAACAGTTCAGTTCTCTCAGAGTCCTCGAAAGATGGGTGAAAGGCAGCCTCATACTTCGGCTCCGAGTTCAAGCACACCAGTTTCAATCACAGCAACATATCTGTCCTCAATCTTAATCAGCAGGATTGTTTTGTCAATGTGGGACCTATTACAAGGGTCTCTGCTGCAAGGCACCCAGCGGTGAATTACCTGTTAGATCCAAAAGGAGACAATAGAGAGAGAGAAAGAGAAGGAAAGATCAAAGAGGAAGACTAGAATTAGACATTTCCAATGTCATAAAATAGAATGGACTATATTTCATTCTTTTCTCATAAGAGATTATTGATACAATTGACAAAATTTGGCATCTGGGGTTAAAGCAGAATGATCATACACAAGAAAAAAAGGAATAGGTTTAAGCAGGAATGGATTCAGATTTGAAAAATCGGCCGGTTAAAGCAATATTTGGACCAAAGGCTACTTGAGAAATTGTGGGGAGCAGGTAAAATATCAAGAGGCAAGAAAAGCTGCCCACGGCTTGCATGTCGCGGTTAAATCCACCATAAGGTGCTGTCTGGCTCAACTGCAGCTATACACTCAGCCTGACTGAGATATCTACCACTAGGTGGAGCACAATGTAGGTGTCAGGGAGCAGCTATCCTTTTACCTTTCCATTGTTCTGTTGCAAGACTGTTGGGGGTAAAGAGTGTGGGGGGGGGGGTGATATCACTCCAACTCGCAATGCAGCAGTAAAGAGTGACTGAAGTCTAGTAAAGCACAAATCACGTGGCTGAGGGCACCTGGGAAACAAAGAACATGTCTAGCTCCATGTCAGATTTCAAAAAATTAGATATACAGCCTGACCATGATATGCCACTTTAAAATGGCAGCCAATGGGACATTCTGACCAGTTTAGCTATAGCCTGAAATATGGCGCAAGAGCAAGTAAAACACATGCTGCAATCTATGCAAAACAACAGTTGTCATCCTACATTCTTCAGCAGGCTGTACCAAGTTCAGGGCATCTACTAGGGGGTGGGACCGGAGGACAACACGAAAGCTGCAGCATACTCATACAATAATGAGAGCTCGGATATGCAATAAAAAACCCATTTATTAAAACAACATAATATTTGCATCCAGTGGGAAGTCCATTATGGTAACTTTAACATTAATCATTTCAGGAAAAAAATTGGTCAGGTACTTTCCCCTCAGTTTCTTTAAAAAGTTCCACATGCAAATTTAAAGTGACACAATGTCCATGCCTAGCATTTTAATGCATGGGAAGAAGAAAAAAAAAATAAAAATAAAAAAAAATGTTCTGAAAAGCCACCATTCTTTGGGATACATTTAATGCTGCGAACTAACAGAAAAATATTTTCTCCCATGAAGATATTTATGGTAAGCAGCCAAACCTACATGGCCTTCCATGCCTTCCTGAGGGCTCCAGTCTTTCCAGCTGTTCTTGCCAGCTTTTAGCCGCACCAGCTCATCTGGCCACTGCAGCTCCTTTCGTTTGGATATATTCACACCTTCAAGCACTTGGCTTGAATCCACAATCTACAGACCAAAACACACGTTAGTCTTTGGCATAAGGATGAGTCAAATTAAAAAAAAAAAATGGTGAAAAAAAGTGACACTTGCGCAATACATTACCCCTAAAGTAAATTTATATCATAAAATGCGGGTATACATATTCTTATATAAAAGCACAAATAATATTTCATAGAGCAACACTGTAAAACACTTCTTTACAAATCTGGAAACCAGTTGCACACATTCCGCTTCACTGATCAGATAATGGTATAGATAGGTGCAAATTGTAATCATTATAAAGAGATTCTGTCACTTAATGGCATGTTTTTTTTATTACTGCATTACACTGTGTACATTGCAAGTATTCATTCTATCATTTTAAATGTTATGCCTGAACCAAAAATTAATTTTTTTAGTTGTAATATTGGTTTGTAGGCAGCCATCTCAGGTCATAGTGTCGGATCCTGTACTTTCAGAAAGAGTCAGCACTTCATAATGGAACTGCTCAGATAAGCTATTGAGTGATGTTCTCATATCTACCACTAGGTGGGCACAGGAGCATTTTAGCAATACAGGTGTCACGGAGCGGTTATCCTGTTACCTTCCCATTATATGGTTGATAGGCTTTTGGGGGGGAAATGGAAGGGGGTGAGATCATACAAACTTGCAACACAGCAGTAAAGAGTGACTGAAGTTTTTTAAAGCACAAGTCACGTGGCTGGGGGTACCTGGGAAACTAAGACCATGTCTAGGTCCATGTCAGATTTCAAAGTATAAAAAAAAAAAATCTTTTTGCGCTTTTGAAAAACGGATTTCAATGCACAATTCTGCTGGAGCAGCCCTATTAACTGAGGCATATTGCTTAAAAAACAGTCCTAGTTTTTCCTTTACGAGTTTTAGCAAGTACACCACTGTTTTGCAGGCAAAAAGTAAACTGCCAAGGGAGGAATCCTCATCGGTTGAGATTTCCATAAATAGCAGGAAACTAAAGACAGGAGTCTGGTCTTCAAATCTGTCTCATATACACAATGAAAGGGTTTGATTAAATATAAAAACAGGCTAACATTATACTTGCAAGCATCACATGAAAAGAGATTAGGCAGAACAGTGTCTGGATCGTTTCCATGTGTTTAAGTGACTATTTCTCAAAGAGAACATTAAGGAAATTTGGAAGAGTCAACCTGCCTCATCAGGAGGATTCTGGGTGGTCTGATCAGACAAAAAGCATTTCTAGATGCTGGAAAGTGTAGTTTATTAATATATTTTGCAGAGTACTTAAAGAATTCCAACTTCCAAAAGCTAACAGGTGTGCTTTTGTTCTTAGATCCTACTCTTGGCTTTTATATACACATCATGTACTTTCAAGAACAGTTTCCATTTGACACTTGCAATAATGCTTGATGGTTTCATGTTTAACCTTTATTAAACCTCTTATTTAAAAAAAGGAAGATCACACATTTTTCTGGATCAGTTCTATTTTTGCTCCTAAGAATATTCAATTAAAACTATAGAATACTACTTTTTCAGGATGTACAGGATTTACCACCAAAACCAGTTGTTGTTCTTAAAGAGGTGGTTCCCCTTTCCGTTAATTATTAGTATGTTATAGAATGGACACCTGTAAGCAACTTTTCAATTGGTTTTCAATATTTATTTTTTCATAGTTTTTTCATTATTTGCCTTTTTCTTCCGACTCTTTCTAGCTTTCAACTGGGATCACTGACCCCATCTAAAAACAAATGTTTTATTGTTTATGGTTACTGTTTATTCCAGTCAATCAATGCATGGTTGCTCTGGTAATTTGGAACCTGGTTACAAGATAGGTGAAATTGCAAACTGGAGAGCTGCTGAATAAAAAACGAAATAACTGAGCAACCACAAATAATAAAAAATGAAAACCAAATGCAAATTGTCTCAAAATATCACGGACTATATCATACTAAAAGTTAACTCAAAGGTGAACAACCCCCTTAAAAAGCTTCTTTAAAAAGAGTCCATAAAAGAAAAAAAAATATATAGTAAGACAACTATTCTGTCCAGCATCGGAAAATATCACAGGTAGATCTTTGCCCAAACTGGCTAGGCAAGTCAAGATTAGAATCTGGACCTATGTACTCGCCTTTTTCTTTTTGCATATTATTGAATTTTTCATGTATTATTACAGACTATGCTGTTTTGTTTGCCTTACTACGTTTTCTTGTGTCATTTGCTTTGCTTATTATTCCTGTTATTGGCTCAGAATCCTACAGAGTTTTTGTTATGCACCAGAGTAACGGTGTGTTAAGTATATTTATAATAAACAAAATAGTTGAAAAACTAGCCTGCATAATTAAAAAGGCACTCATACTCAAGAGCTGGCTCAAAAAATTTAACACAAATTTTACTAACCTTATAAAATGTAAAGTTAAAAACCTTAAAAGCCTTTGCGTTAAGTTTTAGTATGATGGAGAGAGTGCTATTCAGTGCTAATTTGCAATTGGCCTTCATTTTTTTTTTTTTTTTGCGTTATTTAGCTTTTTATTCAACAGCTTTCCAGTTTGCAAGACAGTGCTTATAGAAACTGCATTCACTTTTGTAAGGTGTAAGAATATAAACATGAGGAGGGTCTAGGAAAGGCCTATGTTGGTTTGCTAAATATTTTCCTCTAGACATTACCTGGACTCTGTAAACAACCTCTTCCTTTTTGGCTCTTGAATGGGTTGCTGGACTAGAATTGCCACAGGATTGTGTTTCAGTGAGGTTATTGCCACGTTCTGTTTCCAAAAAGCCCACTAAGGTGTGTCTTTTGCATGCAGGTATGCTCTGGCTTGAGCTGCTGGAGGAAGGAAGGCCAACCAAAACGGACTGTCCTGTGGGGTCTGTTTGGTTCACCATGGAAAGACGGGACTGAATGGATGAGGGGAGATTGCGAAGTGATATCTGGCTGGTAGAGGAGCGCCTACAAGGCACAAATCCTGTTGTGGATGTTCTTAGTGATGAGTGACGACTGTTATAGCAGTAAGATGATTGACTTGCTACTGATCCACGAGCTGGGGAATGTCTAACAAGGCTTGACTGCATGGAGTGGGAGCTGTGACTGGTTCCTGTAGAGAAAAATCAACGAGTTGTGGTTTGTCAAAATGGGATTTTTAACATAAAAAATCATCAATATGACCTATTGGTAACGTTTAATGTACATTTTGATTCTATAGAACAGATGTGCACTTTCCAAGAGTTGGTACTTGTTTGTTTTGTGTACCTAGTGTTGATGGATGAGGCATCCCTGGAGGCTGGAGCCGTGCATTGGGCACATGTCCTGTTCCAGCTGGGACACCAACTTGTGATACACTGCTCTGAGTGTCATTTGCATTTGGTGGATTGTTGCTATTTATGGAGGTCCCGCCTCCAGTGTCAGAGTCTTCAATATTGCCACCACTATTGCATCCTGCCCCACAACCTTTCCTTAACCTGAAAAAGCAGAAATGTGTTTTTATCAATGATAAAAACATGTGCCAAAGTTAAACTATACAAATATATTTATAAAATATGATTTATAATCTCGAATAGAGCATGAACGTTGCACTGTGCAGTTAGCCCACAGATGACAAAGGAAACAGGAAGTTTAAGCAATGTTACCTTTCACGTACAAAAAAAAAAAAAATCTCACACTATGAAGTATATTCCCTATTACCATTATATTAAATAACATAACTGCAAATAAGAGTGTGTGCATCTTTAATAGCCCATTATCAGCACAACTCAACACTAAGATGGCTTTAAAGGGGAAGATCACAATAAAATGATCATTTATTTATTTTATCTTTTAGTTATTTTAATCTTCACTTACTCAATGGTTTTTAAATGTTTCTGTAGCATACCAGTTTAGAACGATGTCGGGTTGCCAGGAATAAATCCCCTATTAAACTGGCAGCAGCACCGACATCAGAACGAAAAAGTTGCATAGAGTAGGCGAATGTATACCATCCTAAAAGTTAATTTAATACTGCATTTCCCCTTTAATAGAAAAATACACCAATGTTTGTCTAATCAGAGAAAGGGTGAGTGGAAATACATGCGCAGAGAAGACATATGCAGGGCATCAAATAGCCTACTAGTGTTAATTTATCATAAATAAAACAGAGAGCCAATTTTAATTAAGCGCTTTCCAAGGTAAATTACAGAAAGCTGTAAACCTACATTATGAAAATCATCCTGCTGTGCTGCACTATTCATGTAAAAGTAGCAATATCGTGATTTATAAACGCTCACCTGTGCCATGTTGATACAATAAAGTTCTGGATATTGGCCAAACTAATTGGCCCACCAAATATCTTTTTAAGCTGATCATGGCTGTCTGAATAAGAGGTTGTCAGAGGGGAAACATAAATAGGGTATCCGATAGGTTGGTCGCATGAGGAATTGATCATATTCCGGAGAGCTTGCTTAGCATTTTGGATGCTTCCTCTTTCAGGGTTCCGATTACGAAGGAAAACCAACTCTTGTTGCTGACCAGCCCATAAGCCCCGCACACACTCCTTGTTTACCTGGGAAGCAAGAGGAGAAATGCTACGCAAATCTGACCAGAGCTATGAACAAGCAGGGAGAGACTCAGGCAAGAAGTGATGTCATACCAAGTTAATATGGCAAAAAAAAACAGAGGGCTTCTACAGTCGATTACTCAGGTATGGTAAAGCATTCTGCAGAATAAATATAGTGGTATAGCTTGTACTAGTGTGCCGAATATATTGGCAATCAACTGTTTCTGTAGCTTTCTTTCTGCTTTAATAAGAAAGAAGTTGTCTTTTATAACAGGTGCAAGGTTAAGAATTAATGGCTTAATAATGGCTATTCTGTTTTCAAAGAATAGCCACTTATACTGCTCCCAATATCTTTGCATCACTAAAGTAATTTTATTTTCTGCTGATGGCATGGCGGCAGTAGCAGTGAGAGTACAGTGCCTAACAGTATTGACTGCAGAGACTAGTGCATGGGAAGCAAAGTATGACAATTACTGCCATGTTACTTCTTAGTATTTAAAAAGTAAATACAGTTAAATTTTTCCTCTGAACTGTACTGTATTTATTTACAGAGCACCACAAATGTACCTGTTGTTTTACAACATATAAACACAATGATGTAGCTATAAACAGGGCAGTAAGATTAAATAAATATTTTGACTATTGCTAGAAGCTAGCTATATATTTTTTTTTATAGCCTTAGACATGCAGACGATGATTACAGCATCACCAACAAATAGACTCACCTTAATGACTCTGAAACTTAGATAGCGTTTATTTAACATTATGATCTTGTATTCGTTAGTTCCATCATCCATCACATGGCGCAGTGCAAGAAGTGAGGGTGAGTTGGAAAGAACGGCACTCCTCCATGCTGGATCTCCCTCATGCGCAATAACAAGGTTCTGCTCATGAGACATAATGGCTTCATACAAAACTGCAGGATCATCATACTCATCTGGAGATGTAAAGTGGTCCTTAAAGAGAAAAAAATCCAGTTTCAAGCATACTGCAATATTAAAAAAAATAGCAAAATAGTACTACTGAAAGCATCATTTGCTTAAAGGGATCCTGTCATCTGAAAAAATATTTTCAAAACGCATCAGTTAATAGTGCTACTCCAGCAGAATTCTGCACTGGAATCCATTTCTCAACAGCAAACAGATTTTTTTTATATTCAATTTTGAAATCTGACATGGTGCTAGACATTTTGTCAATTTCCCAGCTGTCCCTGGTCATGTGACTTGTGCCTGCACTTTAGGAGAGAAATGCTTTCTGGCAGGCTGCTGTTTTTCCTTCTCAATGTAACTGAATGTGTCTCAGTGGGACATGGGTTTTTACTATTGAGTGCTGTTCTTAGATCTATCTGGTTACCTTCCCATTGTTCTTTTGTTTGTCTGCTGGGGGGAAAAAGAGAGGGGGTGATATCACGCTAACTTGCAGTACAGCAGTAAAGAGTGATTGAAGTTTATCAGAGCACAAGTCGCATGACTTGGAGCAGCTGGGAAATTGACAATATGTCTAGCCCCATGTCAGATTTCAAAATTGAATATAAAAAAAAATCTGTTTGCTCTTTTGAGAAATGGATTTCAGTGCAGAATTCTGCTGGAGCAGCACTATTAACTGATTCATTTTGAAAACATTTTTTTTCCCCATGACAGTATCCCTTTAACTACTGGTTGTTACTTTTTAAACCAGGTTGCAACAGTCTTGGTTACCCAGCAAAGACAGGTCTGTTAACCAGCTGCCTTGTTTTACATTGTATTAACAGTCTGAGCCATCTGTGCAGAAATATAATGAATGTATATTGCAATGTTGCTTAGAATTAGGTTTTCTTTTCTTAGGCAAAATTATTTTTGGGGGTGACACTCCCTTTAATGCATACAGCAGAGGCACTGCGCAAATGGTAATTTTATTAGGTATACAAAATGACTACTAGCAGCAATAATACATTGTACTTTCTATCCTAAGAATGCAATAATTATTGACATTGTTTGTTAGTGTAGCTTAGTTCCCAACATATTTGTTTAAAATATTATTATAAATTCAATGACATGACCGATGAAAAAATGATGTACTCTAGGTGTTGCTGTTGGGTTCAATGTGTAATCCCCACACTCCAAATCTAACAGATGTAAGAGAAGTCTTGCTGTTAAGATTTTCCTAATTCCATTTGCAAGAATAATTCAGCTTGAGTGCTCTATAAGTGTTTGATAATTGAGAAAAAACCTGAATGGTATGATTACCTGATGAAGTTTTAGGGACATGCGTATGCCGGGAACTACAACTTTTCTTAAAAGCTCCATATCAGCAAAAATCCACTCATCGCGGAGAGATGATATGCGGAAATCTCCTTTAAACAAGGCATGTAGACCATAAAGAAAGGACTCCAAATTGCTGTAAGATGTGTACAATAAGATGAATTAGCATTTAAAGGGCATGTAAAGGCAAAAAAAAATAAAATCCCATTTTTACTTTCTTTAATGAAAAAGAAACCCATCTCCAATATAACTAATTAAAAATGTGTACCTTTTTATAAGAAACCTGACTGTATGCAGTGAAATTCTCCCTTCATTTACTGCTGTGGATAGGAATTGTCAGACGGTCCCTAACTGCTCTACAGGGAAAAGTCACATATTAACAGCAGGGGGAGCCCCTACCTTACTTCCCAGTCATGCAGAACTCAAGCAGCTTTGTTAGTTTCCCTGTAGAGCAGTCAGCTACTGTGTAGAGATTTGTATTGTATTTTATTTTTGCTTTACTATTTACTATTTGCAGGGATGAAGATCATGGAGCCAGATATAAACAGATAAACTGGGATTCTATTTGGAGGATTATTTTGCTGCAGCCACTGGTTCTGCAGAGTTGGAGAAAGTCTGTATTAAGCAATACCAAAACTATAAAATCCACATTAGATTACATGACAACACAGGACTCAGTGCAGTCTGCATATTCTGATTATTAATCAGTCTTGCTGTATCGGCTTCTGGCAAATATTATTTGACTTATGCCATTTTGATAATTTATGACGATCCCTAAGCAGCCCAGACCGCACTGAGCATGTGTACAGTCTTGCGAAGATGTTTAACAAAGTTACAAAATGGTGACCCCCTGTGGCCAAATTTGAAAGCATAAATCATTTGTTTGATTAGGCTTGTGGTGCAGTGAGTTCATGTTTAGTATACAAAATACAGTATAGTATTTCTAGCCTTATTCTATTTCAGACTTTACTTCCCCTTTGACGAAAACAGGAATCAGGTCATTCAAAGCCATTATATATCTTATTATAAAAAAATTTTAGGCAGTCAGATCTGTGCATTTCTATAACAATTAGATACATCATTATAAGGCATTTAACAGGTTAATTTAAGAGTGTAGAATGATGAATGGCCTAATCTCAAAAGGCCAAGAATTATCATATTCCCATTCATCTGCATTGGCCTTTATGGCAACCTAAAACAAACCAGCTGGAAGAATCCTATCCTCATTTATCTACATGGAGGTATACCATTATAACATTATGTAATAAGCAGTGTAAAATATAATCTTTAGGCAGTTTTGCAGTCTAAAATTAAAGAAATCTAAATGCATTGTTTTTCTGACAGTGACACAGTAGCAAGACAAATACAACAGAAGCCAGAATGGGAAGTAAACAGCTGTTAAGCCTAAAAAATAAATAAACAAATTAAAAAAAAAAAAAAAAGATATAAAAAAAGTCATTGCTACACAAACAGGACAAAAACCGCATCTACTGATTTTATAGCAACATGCTGTCACAAAGTGATACAACTCAGCTCAAGAATGGAAAGAATCAGGCTTAGGGCACTGCTGATTACATGTAAGTGAGACGCTGCTGCAAAATCACCGTAGTTTTAACTATTCCATATGGATGAGTTCACACAGACAGCAGCAGGGGTGCCTTTGAATTGTATGAGACATCAACCTTCATGCACTTAAACCAATAACTGGTTTTGTCCAACCTTTAAATTAAATTGAATGTTATCTTAAATGAACAGTAACACCAAAAAATGAAAGTGTATCAAAGTAATGAAAATATAATTTACTGTTGCTCTGCACTGGTAAAACAAGTGTGTTTGCTTCAGAAGACTACTACAGTTTGTATAAATAAGCTGCTGTGTAACCCATCAAGCTGCTGGAAAAAAAAGGCACAGGTTACATAGCAGATAACCAACAAAACACCATTGTTTTGGACAGGGCTTATCTGTTATGTGCTATGAAACTTTTTTCCATCTTTTTTCCAGCTTGTTTATATAAACTATAGTAGTCTAGTATTTCTGAAGCAAACACACAGCTTTTACCAGTGCATGCTAACAATATATTGTATGGTAATTATTTTAAAACAGTTTAATTTTTTTGATGTTACTGTTCCTTTAATGTTGTATGAAAATTATATTTCATTTAAAACTTTAATAATATGTTTTACTAATTAAAGTTGAGATTTAATTGTTATGGTTACAGCAGCATAACCCAAGGTAATCAGCAGAGTGGATAACCACCATTTGTCCTCTATTATTCCTAGCAAAATCTTTACTAAAAATGGCCAAACACTCAGTGGAATGCTTAGACGCAATGACAACAGTGGCGAGAAACACAAAGTATTTAAAACTGTGTATATGAACTACCTGGACATGTGATGAGAAGCTGTACCAAGTGCTCTTCTCCCCAAAATACAGAGCCCATAACAAAGTGTTACCAAAGGTGAATCCTTTTCAGCATCAAGAGGCTACCAGAAAACAAAGCATTGGTTTATTAGAATACCACGGTGGTGGGCAAGTTGCTAAAATGCAGAAGGATTTTTACTTTAAAAAAATAGTATACCGCCTATTCAACTTAAGTTCAACAAAAAGGAAATGTGCTGAAATTACTTTTTACTTTTTTTTTAATTTCTGAGCTAAACAAGGAAATTGAAGCATGTGTGGCCCTTGTGAGGTAAATTAGACCATTATACAACTGCCTTCCTTTTACCCTCCAAACTGACTATTATGTTAGAAAGAATACATTCTGCTGGGAGAATATTTCTACACTGGTAACCTTGTTATCTACCTTATATATACACCTTAAATTATTGCGTTGAAAAAATTATAAAATAAATTGATTTTTCAATATTAAAGCAAAAGGCAAAAACTATATTAAGCATAAGCAGTGAACTCGTGTTGAAAATGTTCTGACCACAAACTAAAGCTCTTACTAGTGCATTGCAAATTTAGACGTAGTATTTATCCTTGCTTCAGACATAACCATTATAAAATATTATCTATAATCACCTTAACACATACAAGTATTGGTTTTTTTTGCCTACCTTCTCCCTTCTAGAGGAACAGTACTTGATCCAGTTAAGGTAGCTTGCACAGAAGCTCTCCCGGGAAATGCCAGCTAAACGAAGGTCATAGTCTTCATCAATATTAGGGTTGAAAGTTGGATCTACATCCACATAACAATGGTCAGAACACTGCCGAAGACCTTCCTGCATTGTCTCATTTGTTAACCACTCCTCCAGTTTTGCAGATGCAGTCACATAGTAAATAATGCCCTAAAGACAAAATAAATAAAAGAGAAAAAAAAAATCAATCATGCAGACGTGTGATTATGAACAAATGGTCTCTCTTATTTCAATGAACCTTTATTTGTTAGCTGGTCCAAGTATTAAAAGGATTGTCCACCTTCAACACTATTGCTGTTGTCTTTGTCAAATAGTTCACTAGAAATAAAAGACTTAAAACTGACTTTCTATTTGTGACCATTTTTATAATATTGTAGCTTAAAGTTTCATTCTTTGCCTTTTTAAAGGCCACCTGTTGGGCAAAAATATTATCTCCAGGCTCTATTAGCCTTGGTTGGGGATAATACTTTTGCCAACAGGTGCGTTTAAGTCTTTCTAAATCTCTGGGATGGGGGTCACCAACTCTGGAACCTGTTCTAAATTGATACATTAGTTGATGCATTTATTATCTTTGTCCCTGCTGAGCAGAATGCTTGAGTTTTCTGTTATAATGGATACAATAGTTACTAATTCTCCACAAATGCTGCTAAGAAATTTTACAACTACTGTAGCTAATTGTAACAGTTCAGAACCTGCACTGGATCACTGAATTGCCAGCGAGAAACACCAGAGACAAACAAACTTTCAACTTCAATTGTGGAAAACCGGTGGAAAGCAACTGACAAAAAAAGTCAATATTTCTGGTGGAAACAACTGAACTGAAAAAAAGTGTTAGGAAGGTGAACAACCCCTTTAAGAAACCTTGCCAAAATTAAATAACTATATACAAAGTGCAGGAAAGCCTTGTTCCTATTAGAGTTTAGCGCCACTTCAGATAATGCTCAGCCCTGTAC
Organism: Xenopus petersii; assembly: GCA_038501925.1. Lineage (NCBI taxonomy): Eukaryota > Metazoa > Chordata > Amphibia > Anura > Pipidae > Xenopus > Xenopus petersii. Next base: position 39,169,636 of record CM076686.1, on the reverse strand, counting down.
AAAGATATCCGGATATTCAAAGCGAAGAAGCAGGTAGCACATACTCGGTGTGCCCTGAGCAGAGTTGAGAAGGTAAGCTTAGGGGTCGGCACAAATCATCAAGCAGAAGAGGTTGATTAATTAAAAGATGATGCTACAGGGCTGAATATTCAACTCTGATGCAAATTACACTGGTTTTGGAAATATATACTGATAATCTGAATTAATTACTAATCAACTTTGTACCATGAAATTCTATATATACACATTATATTGTGAGTAGGTCCCTAAGCTCAGGTAACTGACAACAATATTGAGCATATGCTGTGAATCAGCAGGAAAGATGATGGGGAGCTACTGAGGGCATAACTGAAGGCAATCACAGAGAAAAGTCAATAAATTTGGCTATTTTTTTTTTTTAAAAATAGAAGCATTAGAAACAGTTCTAACCTTAACATAATAGGTAGTGAGGATTCTGCGAAGGTCAAACACTTGAAGCATAGAGGCTGCACTGTTGTCTGTGATGCTGTAACCTTCAAGAACATACTTTGTAACCAAGACTTCCCATGCCAGCCAGCGCTGCCCAAAAGCAGCGTTGAAAGACAGCATATGTGGAATATGTCCAGGCTCGCAACAGCAAAAGCCTTCATCTTCCTCTACGCCCTCAGTGATTGCTTCAACTTCACGTTGCTGGCAGTATGTACCTAGGTTAAGAAACAAAAGTTATGAGGTTTTAAAGCATCAGTGCCTAGTTTTCCAACAGTCCCTTACCCATCCAGAGTCCAAGTCAACAAACACTTATTAAAGAAGCAATGGCAGTAGAAAAGCATTCACTATCGAAGTGCCAACAAATCAAGTATGAGCTAGTGAATATGAACACTACAAAATGTATGCCATAAGGTTAATTTGTCAAAGTGACTGCAAAGAAAAACAAATATAGTCTTTTGCAGTAGTCTGGTAAAAGTGCAATAATTGACGGGTATTCCGGAATACACAAACAAACGTTACACCCAAACAGAGACACAGATTTCTGGGTGATAACTGCTCATAACATGTCTTGCTGCAGTTTCCAGCACAAGCTAAAAACAAGCTTAGAAAGAAAGAATAAAATATGTAAATGAACCATTACCTCTGAACTCTAGTCCTCTTAGCTGGAAAGTTACAAGGCCATTGCCTATTTCGATAAGGTGCACCAAGGCATTGAGATAATCCGAGGCCAGAATAAAGCAATCCCCTGTATTGTAATTTCCCCAGCGGCCAAGCAATAGGTCACCACACAAACTATGCTGAAGGGAGCGTGTGAGATGCTCATAAAATATGGAATTCAAGTTGTTGTCATCTGAACCTAGAAAGATTTCACCATTAATAAAAGGTAATTAGGGAACAGAAAATTCACTAAAATCAAAGTTAAAAAGCTTTGGATTTGAGTTTTCCATGGGTTTTACCCTTTATAAATGTCCATTCTTTTCTTTAGAGAAAAACAAACATTTTTAGAGAAAAAAATTTGATTTGTGAAAAAAAAAATAAAAAAAAAATTTGAATGTTATTAAATAGGCCCCTCAGTATCAAGAACATCAAAAATACAAGTGAATTACCTGGATTTCTGTCAAGCTGAGAGGCTAATCTTGTGTTCGAGTGGTCAACTCTCTTTGTACTAGAGAGAGAAATTGTAACAAATCAGAGACACAACACATTTTTAAAAATGGGGTTCCTGTCCAGCAACCTGCCATATTAAACTTTGTCCAGAAGTGTCATCTACCTCGAGTTTTGTTATAAAAATGTAAGCAGACTGAAATTTAGGCCCCCATTACATATTAGTGTACCAACCAATACTGGATTTAAAGATTTAGTGCATGAAATAATTTCTTGCTGAGTGCAAGGTTACTACAATACAGATGCTTTCTTCAAAAGTTATTGCCAGTTAAAAGCTAAACAAGCTTCTAGCAACATTTTAGGTTAGTTTGGTTACAGTTTTACTGGATTATATGGATGTCATTTGAAATGATCTGTAGAAGCACAATGTATATTTCATTGCTCTGTTCAACACCAGCAATACAGGCTGCAAGGCCAAACTGAATTATAACACAAAATAACCTCTCTTATAACTCAGACTATACTCCACAAAACATGTCTATGGCGTTAACAGCAATTCAAGGAAAATGGGGATTTAAGTGTCAACACAATATTTTTTATGCTTATTTTCTGTGACATAACAGACATACAGATGGGTGAAGCTTCATGGATCTCTTTCTCACATACACTAGAGATATACATAGATAGATTTTTTTTTTGGTAAGATACATGAGCAAATAGTTTTTCTATATTTATTAATTATTATTAATACTTAAAGGTGCAAGTTTCATCAGAACTTACTTGTAGTCTCTCTCCCAAAACTTGACAGGACGTACATACGACGTAATGAATATTGCACTCCCTAAGAAAGGGTTCAGGGGAGTGGAGAACAGTGCAGAAACAATCGCCTGTACAAACAGCATTGCAGAGTCTAAGAAGCAAAGTTGTTAAGGATCTGGCCAAGCAAAAGATAATTCAGGCATAGAAGATATAAGCAGACTCTTTCCCAGTACACAAACAAATGGCTGTAACTCATTGCTCTGAAAATCAGAATTTCAGGCAGCTACTGGTATATCCAGGTATATCACCACAGTACTATATACAGTATACTGATTACTATTTAATTTTCAACTAACAGGCTGGCTACAACTATAATAAAGCTGGACATGCTGGCCAAACGTTGGGCTCATCTATCTACTTGAGCCACTGGATAATCAGTTGGCACAATATGGCCATTGGCTCATTCAATTTAAAGAATCATAAGTCACAGGACTTCCATTTTGGCCAGTAACAGCACACAGCTATAGGTGAAAAAATTTTTTTTAGGAGGCATTACACACACATGGATAGTCATACACAAACACGGTCACAAATGACCACAGTCACAGCCCTTGGCCAGAATAAAAGTCCTAAAATCATAATACAACTGTTTTTGTTAATGTAACAAAACCCTTTAATAAACTGCGCAGTTTTCTACAAAAGTTTAGATTTTCAGTTGCAGTAAGAAATTAGTTATGGCCAAGTGCTGACTGGACCTCCTTTCCTATCAATATGAATATCTGCAGAGTTTTGATCGTGGATACTTGCCAAAATTATTTTAAAAAAATCTAAAATTGATCAGTGAAAAATGTTAGTACTATTTTGAGACTAAATGAAATTAAAGGAAGCAAGACATCTTGCCTTTTACTTGGGTGTAGACAGTGGTATTCTAAGAAAATTTTCCATTTTTCTTTTTAAATTATGTTATAGAATTACTTTACATTTTATCCAATTGTTTGGTTGGTGGGGTCCCCTTAGCCTAGCAACTAGACAGGCACTGCAAAAATACAACAAGGAAGTGTTAAAAATAAATAGAAAGAAAAGTGATTAAAATAATTACAGCAAAAATCTAGCCTCTGGATTAGGGAGTTTTCTAGTTGCTGGGTTAGTGACTTCAGAATCAGATATCCTTTTACAATTTATAGCTATAGAAAGGCAGTAAAAAAAAAAAAATAATTTCAAAACTACAAAAATTTTTTTAAGGTGAAATGTAATTTAAATAATATTAGCAGTAATTAGGATTATACAGCATATATTATAAAGGATACGAGGTACAGCAAACGGCTGTGCAAAAGCATGGAATGCCGATCCCCAAGTGATCTGCCAAGGGGCAATGTAGGTGTAGACAAAGCGTAGCTTGTAAAACAGTTCCCAGAGCTAAAACAAGAAAAACACGAGTTATTTCATATACCACAGAAAACTCAAGCATAAGGTTTTTAAAGTTACAACTAAAACACAAAAAGCTCAAAGCAGTAGGTGGATCATATGTTCTGGGCTGCCAACTTATTCCCGCTAGCACCCGTGAATTTCGCTGGACAGAATCTGCACCGAGGGGTGAGTAAAGACTTAGGGACATTTGCCCAGGGTAGCAGCTAGGCTGGAGGGGAGGTCTATATAGGGTGGGGGTAGGGTTTTGTAACTTTAGGGTTTGCTTCTCCTTTAAAATCACCAGAAATCCTGTCTCTCTACATGCAGAATTTGTGCAAAGGCAGTTATATTTTTTAGATTTTATTTGTACTGGAATCGGTTATTTGAGTGAGCTCTAAAACATCTGCTAGAAAAAGAAGCCCCACACGCATGATATATTTGATCTAAAATTCAATAACTATCTGACACCCAACTGCTGCATGAAGACAGAATGAAGAGGAAACAGATGCCAAGACAGGGATATTGAACATAAACGTTGTATATACAAAGTTTCTTATTTCAGTATGCTGAAGATTATATATAAATTTTCATTTCCGCGATAGCTCCCCTTTAAAAGGTACACTATCATGGAAAGGTTTACTTATGTAAGTTGACTAGTTTTCATTTTTTCCACTTTATTCCTTTTATCATTATAACATGGATATGCAAGACTAAGGATGAAGGTGGAGTATCAAAGAAGACACTGAGCAACTAAACTTTCCAAGCCCAGTCAGGTGAAACACAATAGTGCAATAGGATTATAGGCAATGTGACAAAAACATTTTTTTAGTGATCCAAAAACTGCTTTAAAATATTCAGTATGATATACACAGCACACCTGGAACTCCATATTGTCTAGTTTTAGGGTTGTTATTTTGTTGTCCCTTTAAAGCAACACACCTCTATTGTTTCAAAAGATAAAAAAAAGGTACTGCCAATATAGTCTACCTTGCTGAAGAGGATTGACATAAAGAACAGATCTAGCAGTAGTTTTTCTGTATACTCCTTGTAGTCAAAAGTGAAGAAAAGGACAGTGAAAATGACAGTGGCATACTGACAGGTGGGGCTGCTAAAAGACGACCTCAGCAGCTTCATTCCAGCAATGGTGATCAACAGTGCACCAACTCTGCCATGATAAAAAAAAGAAAAGAATTATATAAGGTCAATGTATTTTAAACAAATTCATTTTTCAATGGGTTCTGGGCCCAGTAAATGTTCTTTTTTTCCCTTTAATACACCGATCTTCATTTAAATGTATATATACAGATGGACTATTATCCATAAACCGGTCATCTACACATTCCCAAAAATAAAGCACTTCTATTCCATTAGTGTCCTATTTTTTAAAAAAAAAAAACAAAAAAAAAAAACTGATTTACTTTCTCTCTTTAATAAAAATTGCAAAATTATTCATATTGGTCTTTTAATATTTACATGTCTTTATATGTAGACATGGTGCTCGAATGGGAAAGTAAACTATATAAAGCTCTGTAATGTTCGGTATGTTTCTTTTACTTGGACTAAGAAGAGGATGACTTAACTTGGTTCTGCTGTATCTTGCCAAAACAGATTAAGTGCTCTTAACAAGAAAAAAAAAATCTTATATAAAAGCCATTAATATATCTGTTAATGCAAGTAGATTATGAAACCATTATGCAAGAGATATTTATTTGCAAGCTATTATCCTAAACCACATATAAATAACACTAACCGAGCAAAGAATGGGGAAGGAACCGAAGGATCGAAGTGTAAATTACAAATGAATGTAACATAAACAAAAAGAAAATTCTTACTCTGCATCCAGCTTTTTAGGGCTGACTATATCCTTAGCACCAATGCTAAGCTCATTGAGAACTATGAGAGGATAAATAATGTTCTTTTCAAGAAAAAGCAGCCAGATGTGAGCCTTCTCGAACCACATCAGATGAGCAGCATCTAACAAAGCACAATATGCCAGGTTAAGCATTCTAATTTGTATTTTTACAAGTATGTACAGTACAGGTGATGAATGATGTAACAAAGAACTACACATACTTCATTAAAAAAAAAAAAAAAAAGAAAGAAAATTATGTCATTTAACACTCTTTCGCTGTACTGGATTTGTCCGAGTACCTGACCTGCAAATTTTGGTTCATATTTAAGATTTGGCCACAAATCCAATTGTGGATTTGCTGCATCCTTAGTTTTTAGAAGCGGTAGCAAATTTTGTATGTTTTGTCACAAGGCAAGGGCAACAGATTTCATTCTGTCTGTTGGGTCCATAGAAGTGCACAAAAAACACGCAAGAAAAAAAAAAAAAAAAAAAAAAAGACAAAACAAACAAATGCATATATTTTTTCTGTGTTCAGCTTTGATATCTGTTCCTGTGGATATAGATCCAAACTCAATTTCAAAGATATCAGAACTAGTGGTCATACATAGAACTATAAGATGTCTGTTAATTGTGTAAATATTTAACATTTTATTTCAAACGTCTCACTTCTTAGCACATTTAGAGTCTCTAATGAATTCTACTCACTTCGAACTTCAAACTGGTAATATTCCTTAGTTTTCAGCAGCGGGTGAGAGAAGCAGTGCCAAGGAAGCTGCTTCCGTACTTGTGGTAGAATGTAGTGAGTAAGGAGTCCAACAGAACCAACTAGTGCATAGAGTACATAGCTCAGAACCGGCTGAAAAGCAAGATCACAATCAATTGATTTCATACTTATGCCTTTCAGTACAAACACTGACATTATATGACAATTTTGAATTGATCCTATGGTATGGATTTGAAATTGTTTGGATTTGTTTTGTAATTTAGTGATTTACTAGCATATCAACGTACATGGTCAACAAACTCAGCGACCACACACTGCTTTCACTGACTATAATTAAAACAGCCGAGTTACAAAAAGTGCCTCAAATTCTGCACTTCGACAATTTTAATTTAATATGAAAGACTATTTCTCAATATCTCCAAATTCAAGTATTAATTAGCTCAATAAAAATTTAATACAATAAATTTATATCAAATTCGTCAATATATAATCAATCCCATTTAGCATTTATTCATCGTGTGAGACTATAATCAATTGCAACACCTTCTTTTCAAACTATCCACTGCCACTTCTGCTTCTAAACCTTTCTATCTTGCTACTCCTTACTTCTGGAATTCCATCCCTGAATTCCTTCATAAGGAGTGCTCTCTAGCTTTTGGAGCACTACAAAATTAATCGAATGATAATGCCTGTACCTTGTGCACTTTTTCCCCTGCAATGTGTGCCTGTATGTTAGCCACCCACACACTTAAACTGTAAGCTCTAAGAGGCACGGACATCTTTCCTACTGTGTCTCTTACCACACAGAGCTTATATAAGGACATTGAGCTTAAATGCGGTGTACTGTGTATATTTATTGTATCTATTATGTGACTCCCTGTGTGTACTTTTTATATATTGTACTTTTATATATTGCACGGCGCTGTAGCAGTGCTTTACAAATAAAGTTATACATACATACATACATACATGAAGGAAAAGATAAAGACCAATTTATAAAATGTATTGTTGCACTGCATTAGTGAATTAAATAGTCAGCTCAATCTTTCACAAATATCCAAGTATAAATGTTTCCTGCAGCAGGAATCCCAATGGGGCCTCTATTTTGTCAGATCTAACAAAGTACAAATTGCAATATACTTTGACTAAAATAATCATAATATACAAAATAAGATAGGTTAACAAGAGGTAAAATAATCTACTCAATGCAATCGTCAAATCAATTATAATAGGAAGCAAACTATCTTACAAAGAGTATTTATTTTATCCAGAACTGCAAAAAAAGCTAAGGGAATAACAGATTCCACTAACCTGGTGGTTGGCAGATGGCACTCATGCCCAGTATAAATGTATATACAAACCAAATCATATGCCCCAAAAGTCTTTTGTGGGCCACAGAAACAGAGGCACCCAGTGAAAAAATTGCTGTACTTGGCTTTTGACAGACTTCTAATTATGTAAACTATGATAACAGATGAGTGTAACAAGCGGGACATTCATGAGAGAATGACAAGAAGAAAAGACTAACCTGTAATGCGGTAAATACAGTGCTGACATGGATTGCAAAGTACAACACTGCAATAACTACACAGACCACCACATCTGACTGAAGACGTTCATTCTGAAGAGAAGGAACATACTTCATTATAGAATATAAGAGCAAGTTAGACTTTATGTTTTAAGTATTGCTATTAACATGTATAATAAATAGTCAACATATTCAACAGCACAGTACAACAGAATCATATATACAGTAGACAGAGACTACATACAAAAATGCAACCAATAAAAGGCAAAAAAATGCCCTGTTCAGCACAACTTACAATTTAAAAAATTACTTCTTTATTTATCAACCACCTAGCACAACATTTTTCACAAAGAAGAAAAAACAATGAAATATTTCACAACTTACAACAGAACTTCTCAGTTTTTCTGGAAGAGGGTCTTTCACTTCTGACAGTGGGTCTTCAGGATTTGTATCCTCGCTGTTTGGAAAAATCTTTGATTGCACCAGTGAGCTGAAAGAAGCAATTAACATGCATAATCAATATGGTGCTGCAACCTACTAAAGATGTACATTGTGTTAGAGGGAACAACTTTGCTTCATTAACAGTTAGAAAAGGGTGATCAGCCACCATTATTTCAACTGATATTAATGGTACAAGTGTTAATGGTACAAGTAAAAAAAAAATATATATATTGATTTTGCATAAATGCAGAAACACTGATTTCAAAAGATGAAGTGCATTGATAACAAGCAGTTTGTCAACTTAGAGCAACGCATGTTGATCTTTTATTACACTTACATGAGGACAGAGGGATCACTGCTCTGTCGGCTGAGATGGTAAGAAACTGCCACAAGAACACCACAGAAAATGGAGAATAATACAGGAATGTGTTGAACATCCCACGGATCCTATAAAATATAGTAACATGCAGGGTCACAACATGTTTCAGAACAATTCCCAGCACTTTTACCACACTCCATTAGCTCTCATATTGGCCCATTAATATGATGAAACACCCATGGTAAAGACTAATGGTGCAGCAATTACTTACCTTAAGAGCACCGTAACATAGGCCGTAGAGTAAAGTAATGGCCACAATGCTACGAATAAAGCTGTAAATTGCTGCAAGTAAGCTGGTGGTAGCTAAAATAGAAAAGGTAAAACATTGTTAGTAACAAATTATTTTTAACATATATACGTACGTCATTAGTCTCTTAACTTAATGAAAAATGTTGCAACTAGAGTTATGCAATGGTATAGCCAGTATTCTGTACAGACCAAAATACATCAAACGCCTGAAAAAAGATAAACTTGTTTCTGGGAATCCACTGCATTTCGGTACAGGTATGGGACCTGTTCTCCAGAATGCTCGGGACCTCTGGTTTTCCAGAAAACGGATCTTTCAGTCATTTGGATCTTCCTAACTTAAGTCTACTAGAAAATCATGTAAACATTAAATAAAACCAATAAGCTGATTTTGCTTCCAATAAGGATTAATTATAGCTTAGTTTGGATCAATTACAAGATACTGTTTTATAATAACAGAGAGAAAGGAAATCATTTTTAAAAAATTGGATTACTGAATTATCCCATACCTGTATGCCCAAAACATACAATACATAAGGTTACATTTACATAGGAAAAGAAACCACACCACTAAATAATGTACAATTCCTACAGATAGGCATTTAGCTTGGTTATAGAAATGGTTTTGACTTTCAACAGTTAACTGGTCTACCAGGATCTTAAGTTTGCATGTTGAATAATGTTATCACTGTAGAATTGCCCTGCACTGGTAAAACTGATTTGTTTTACTTCAGAAACACTACTTAAGTTTATATAAATATGTTGCTGTGTAGCAATGGGGCAGCCATTAAAAGGAAAAAAGGCTTAAGTTACACAGCAGATAGCAGATAAGCTCTGCAGAACATAATGTTATGTTATCCACTATTTATCATGTGTCAATTTCCACCATTGCTTTTCAACAGCTTGTTTATATTAACTATAGTAGTGTTGCTGAAGCAAACAGATAGGGTTTTCCAGTGCAGGGCAACACTACATGATATTTTCATTACTTTAAAACACTTTAATTTTTTGGTGTTACTGTTCTTTCAAGTGTAGCCAAAGGTTTCATAACATTTGCAGACAAAATGCATTTTCTAACCTGCACTCATGGACCAGCAGGGTTCCATGGGTACAGGCAATATTGGGAATAACAAGCTCAGTTATCTCATACATTTCCATGCAGTGGAACACATCAAAAAAGCCACCAAACTAAAACAAATCCTGAAATGCCGTGTGTAAGGTCCCTTGTACAGGGTCAGTTAATTGCCTAATTAACTTTGGAATAACACTTGTTTTTGAAGTTATATTTATTTTATCGGACCACTTGACTGCTGTACATTGCAAATGGTGCAATGGGGGTCTACGTCTACCCACACCCTGCTCCCCCCCCCAGGCTAGGTTTAAACTTCGGTAATTAACCCAAACTCTTTACAGATACAGCGCAGCGGAGCTCACTGGCGCCATCTTCCGGCTCTCCGGTCTTTATCAGGACATTTTTTTTATTTTTTGACAACTGCACATGCGCTGAAAGTGAAGGAAATAGCGAAGTGCCGGAAGAAGACCTGAAGATTACTGAAGAGCCGTAAGACGGCGCCCATATGCTCTGAATATGCTCTGCGCTGAATCTGCAAAGAGAGGTAAGTAAATAGTTAGGGTTAATTACCGAAGTTTACACGTAGGCTGGGGGGGGGCATGGGGGTCTGGGTTTTTAAGAAAAAAGGTTTGGTGCTCCTTTAAAGGGTCATCTTTACTCTATACTACTCTGCATGTTTACTTGTAAAAAATGGCAAGATTAAACAGCACTGGGCAGGCAAAAGGGTTAATCAAATATTTCATGTATAAATTAAAAAAAGTAGATAAAAAGATTTGCAAATGTGACTTACCATTTCCACCAAACACATGTATATCTACCTGCTCACACAGGTACATGACGAATGTGTTCACCTGAGGCAGGAGACCAATAAAGAACACGACCGGGAAACAGAGAGTGAAGACTAGGGAAAAATGGAATCAAAAAGTCAAAATGAAAGCAATATTCAGGCTTCAAGCATTTTTCAAAGTCATCACTCAAAAACTTAGTTGAAATTTGTTTTTTATGATTAGTACAATCGGTAAAAAAAACATGTTTTTGTTATTTCTTAAGCTAAATAGGAAAACTGAAGCCACTCCATTTTTGGCCCTTGTGAGGTAGATAATTAGATTAGATTATGTCATTATACAAACCTCGCTCATGCTAGCTTGTTGTGACTGCTTTGCTAGCAAAAACAGGATTTTTGATACTCACTGGTAAATCCGTTTCTCTGTAGTTGACAGGGGGACACAGGGAGACTGGGGTTAAGTTCCACCCTCCAGGAGGCAGGACACCTTTAAGGGGCGTGGCAGTGTCTGGCTTAACCCCACACCAACCAAACCTAATCAGTTTGTACCAAAAAAAAAAAAAAAAACTACTGAACAGGTAAAATCAGAATAAAATCAGAGTAATTTAAGTAGCAGAACAGGTAACCCAGGGAACTATCCCTCATGGACCGACGTGGTCAACATCTCACAGAGGGGCGGGAAGCCCTGTGTCCACCTATCGACTACAGAGAAACATTTATTGGCAAGTATCAAAAATTCTGTTTTCTCTGTCATCTCAGGGGGGCACAGGAACTTAAAGTAGTGTGGGCAGAAGAGATTATGGCACGTTATTGCACTACGGAGTGCAACACCTTGTGGCCAAAGGAGGCCTCTGCTGAGGAAAACTTGTCCAGGCTGTAGAATTTGGTGAATGTATGGACAGATGACCGCTCGGCAGATCTGCTCCAGAGAGGCAGAGTTGCGCTATTCCCAGGACGGTCCAGTGGATCCTGTGGAGTGTGCTCGAACGCCCTCTGGAGGCGGTCATCCTTTAGAAATGTATGCCTGACAGATGGTCTCCTTGATCCATCGTGCAATGGAAGTCTTTGATGCTGCCATGCCTCGCCGAGGTCCGGTAGGAACTACAAACAGTTTTTGGGAACATTGAAAGGCTTGGACTTTTACAGATACCAACAAAGTGCTCTGACCACAGATTATGAAGTCGTCTTTCCTTTTTTCCATTTTTATGTTTCGGACACAAAGATAGTACCACAATTTCCTGATTCATATGAAATGCAGACAACATCTTAGTTAGGAAGGTACTGCGCTCAGAGACTCTTATGGTCCCCAGAGGCCATGATGAAATTCTATCCTGGAATCGGAGGACGGAACGGGGTACTACATGAGCTACCCCCTGCAGAAAGGTACGGACAGAGTTATCCAGAGCGAGTCGTGACTGAAAAAGAAACTATAGTGCTGACACCTGTACCTTCAATTAACTCAATTAGAGGCTCAACTGAAGGACTCCTTATAGAAAGGACAAAATTCTAGGAATGTTGCAGTTAAGGAAGGAAAAATTTGCCTCTTTGCACCAGGTCCAATAGCTGCACCAGACTCTGTGATAGGCCTTAGATGATGTGAGTTTCTGAAACTTCAACATTGTGACAATGACCTCTTCTGCTATGCCATGAGATTAATCTGGGGATGCCCCCAGTGTCTCGCAAGCTACGCAAATATCTCCGGGTAAAGCTCCCATTCCCCGGGGTTACTCCTTGCCTCTGAACTCGCACTTATCATATTTGGAGATGGTGTGACTAGCGATCGAGGGACAATCTTACAGCTCGTAGCTCCAGAATGCTTATTGGTAGCTTGGCCTGGAAGGGAGTCCATGGCCCTTGTACAGATAGATTGTAACATTGTCCCCCAACCTTGCAGACTGGCATCTGTCGTTATCACTGTCCAGTCGGAAAATCGCCAAAGATTGGCCCCCTGAAAGGTTGCCATGGTGTAGCCACCATTGAAAGGATTCCTTTCCATCCAGATAGCACATTGCCCTGAAGCAGGTGCAGATGTAAAGGGACTGCTTCTATCGATGAGACCATCAATCCCAGAAGTGAATTGTAGGTCGATGGTTGCAGAGAAACAGGTTGATCTGGTTCCTTATTTTCGTCTTTCTTTTGGGTCAAGCTCACCCTCTATGTGGTCGTGTTGAATTCGAGTCCCAAAAATTTTTTATCTGGTTCCTGGGAAGTTGGCTGGATTTGTCCCAATCGATCGACCAGCTGAAATCTTGAAGCATCCAGATCGCCTTTTAGAGATCCGAGAAGAGAAGGTCGTCCAAATAAGGCATCACAGAGATTCCCTGAAGATATAATGACGCTGCCATTACCCCCATGAGCTTGGTGAAGACCATGGGGGCTGATGATAGGCCGAAACGGAGGGCTTGAAGGCAAATCTCAAAAAAATGATGATGAGGTTGCCAGATCGGTACGTAGAGGTACGCATCCACGGACATCATTAGCTGTCCCGGTTCCACAGTCCGAATTACAGATCACAGGGTCTCCATTTTGAAGTGTACCGAAAGTATGGGCTTGTTGAGATATTTCAAGTTCAGAACCAGTCTGAATGAGCAAACCCCTCTTGAGTACCATGAACAGATTGGAGTAGAACCCGGAGAATCTGCCTGGAACTCTGGACAAAAATAATTTTCTGGGGGGGAAGGGAAGAAAAATCAAAGTGATAGCCTTCTGAGACTATTTTGTCATTTCCACACATACCAGAATTGAAGCAACCTACCCCTATTGTTGCCTTGACTCGGAAGGGCATCAGCCTAAGGTGAACTTATCAGTTGGGGGCTTGCTGTGGAACTTGGTGGTCTTCCATGTTGGGCGCATCTGGTTATCTGGCTTAAATCGAAAGCGAGAACATTGAGATGGGCTACTACTCTTGTGTAATGCCCACTTTGGCCTAGAAAAGAAATTCACCACCTTTTCGATGTGGATGATCCAGCTTTAGGTTGAGGAAGGAATGTACTCTTTCCTCCTGTAGCCAAAGAGATTATCTTCTCTAGTTCTTCCCCAAAAAGCCACTGTCCCTTAAAGGAGAAGGAAAGCCCCAGGGCGCAAAACCCCTCCCCCCTCCCCTCCGTTGCCCCCCTCCCTCCTCCCCCCTGGCCTACCTGTCCCCCTGGGCAAATGTCCCTAACTTGTTACTCACCCCTCTGCGCAGGTCCTGTCCACCGAGTTCGCAGTCGGCTCTACTGCGCATGCGCCGAATGTCACGAAGTTTTCCGATTTCACTTTGTGACATTCGGCGCATGCGCAGTAGAGCCGTACCGGTAACTGTTCCTACTGCGCATGCGCCAGAAAACGCCGGTCAGAGCAGGAAGAAGACACGCATGGGAGAAGATGGCGACTGCGAACTCGGTGGACAGGACCTGCGCAGAGGGGTGAGTAACAAGTTAGGGGCATTTGCCCAGGGGGACAGGTAGGCCAGGGGGGAGGAGGGAGGGGGGGCAACGGAGGGGAGGGGGGGAGGGGATGTGTGCCCTGGGGCTTTCCTTCTCCTTTAAAGGGAAGTGACGTTAGTGACTTCTTTGAACTGAGGTCGGCTACACAGCTCGAGACATAGTGTTCTGCTAGTTACTAATGATAATGCTGATGTACGAGTGGTAATCTGCGCCGCGTCTAGATTGGCGTCACAAAGGTAACCTGAAGCTTCTGCTATCGCCTGTGCCGAAGCGAAGAGTTCCGATCTGGGGACTGCCTCATGGATGTCTCAGAATGCTGGCTTAAGGAGGATACTTATTTATCTCATGCCTGCCCCTTTAATGAGCCTCCTGCCTCCCTAGGTTACGCCACAGTGACTCCGGTAGTTGCTAGTCATTCAGCATTGCTTTCAGCAGCTCCTTGAGATGCCTGTGCTGATCTCTGGGAATCTCGAGCACCAAAATGGTGCCTGGAACGCATATGCATTCCACCTGCGGCGCGATGAAACTTAATGGCGCCCGAGACACCCAGCTCCGCCTCAGAGTGCCAAGACTGTTTTCTGGTCTTAAGGTGGCCATACACGGGCCGATAAAAGCTGCCGACAGAACGTGTCGGCAGCTTATTGGCCCGTGTATGGGGGCCCCCGACGGGCTTCCCCGATCGAGATCTGGCCGAAAGTCGGCCAGATCTCGATCGGATGGGGTTAAAAATCCCGTCGGATCGCGGCCGCATCTGTTCGTTGATGCGGTCCCGCGATCCGACCGCCCGTTTGTGAGAGCTAGGATCCGATCGTTGGGCCCTAGGGCCCACGATCGGATCTGCCCGATATTGCCCACCTTGAAGGTGGGCATATCGGAGGGAGATCCGCTCGTTTGGCGACATCGCTACCCGGAGGAGAAGTCCGGGGGCCAGTGGAAGCAGGCATCAGGCTGAGGGAGCACAACAAAACCATCTGGGGAGCCAGGTATATTATGAAGTATGGGACACACTCACAACAGCAGGCTACCTGCAATTAGGCTTTTATTGTGCTTCGGGCACACAGGCCCTTTTTCAAGTGTGTACAGCCAATTGTGAAGTGAAGATAGTTATAGCACCACACACATTGTCCCACTCACCAATTACCAAGTGCAAAGCAATTAACAAGTGCAAAGCTATTAAACCATCAGTCCTTGTTCTTGGCTTGGAGTTTTTTAAATATAGTAGTTTGTGTGCCAATGTTTAGTGTCCAGTTGTGGATATGTGGATATGTTCCAGGTCCCTGTTGATGCACACTATGTAATCATCCATAGCCATAAATCATATAAATTATTTTGTGGCATGTGTCTGTCTATTTTAGCCAGGTACTAGAGCCAATGTTGGAGTCCAGGGGAAAGCAGAGAAGGGGAAAAGGTGACACAATCTCGCGAACGGGGGGGGGGGGGGGGGGAAGCACACCAGTGGAAGTATGAGGAGAAGCAGGCAAGGTATCTGCAGACCATAACCGGGTGCAGAAAAGCAGTAGGTGGTCGTTATAGCTTTTATGGCTAGAGTTTACCGAGGTAATATCTTTTACAAAGGGAAACCCCCTAATTGGATACAGGTATCTCTGTTCCCAGAGGGTCCCCCTCTTTTCTCCAGGATCTTCTGGCTATCTTCTGTATTGTAGAGCTGTCCATCCTCCTAGGAAGCAGGACACTAAAAAACGGATTAGGTTTGGTTGGTGTGGGATTAAACCAGACCCTCTGGCACACCCCTTAATTAAAATTCAAAGTGTCCCGGTGTCCCCCGAGACGACAGAGAAAGTAAATTATACAAGGGGAATGTATCTGTGCATAGTGAACTGTTTAGAATGTCAACATCAGGAAAATTGTCTCACACATGCCCATAGATGTATACATAGTAAGAACAGATATAAACAAGAAACTTACCAATGACTAAGTCCCTGGCTGACACTAGAAGCAGAGGATTGGTGAAAGCCATTCCATATAATTTGTATTTGGTGGCAGACATGTTTTTGCTTCCATAATCCAATAACCAAATAAGGCTGCAACAGGCACAGAAGTAAACAGGCCTACTATAGGCAATGATACGATTATGGCCCTGCAAACAAAATAAAAAAATAAACAAAACACCAAATTCAAATAAATAAAAATAAACAAAAGTCGTATGAACTGTGGCTTAAATCATAAACTCATTCCACAGGAACACAATTTCACTTTCTACTCATTCTCATGGGATTTTTAGATTAATGAATACATTTCTACAAATCCCATAGGAATGAATAGAAAGTGGGAGAGTTCTAATCTCACATTTTGATAAATCTCTCCCAAAAAGGGCCAATATACAGCGCTTGCAAAACGTCTGCTGCTTTCATCTTTGGACAGCATGGCCCTTCCAAAGGCACAAATAAAATCAAGCCTTGTAGTCTGCAGCATCACTATGAGCAAAGTCATGCCCAAATGGACTATTCATTTTAAGTCTACTGGAGGTTAGAATTTGTCTCCCCTCAATTTAATGAGTCTTAGCTTCTCACATGCTCTGCTTCCAGCTGAAAATCAAAGTTTGGGGGAAATCATTTAAAATAAAAAAAAGACTTGGGCTCTTAACACATAAGCAGAATGAGGCATGTGTGTGTGTGTGGCGTTAAACGCACCACTAGCAATTTTCTAAAGGAAAAGGTACCATGGAAACACATATATGGCATTTATAGCAGAGTCACTTACATGTCTTGGGGAAGAGGAATCTGGTTGAACACTCTAAAAAAATAAATATGCAAAAGTGAATCCACTGAATAGAGAAATAGACAGATAAACAATTGCTTCTATTGGAGTTTATCAATATACAGGACATTACTTGCATTCTACTACTATATTTCAGAGAACGAATGTAACCATCCTTTCTAAACAACTCTTTTAACCTTTGTGTTAAAAGTTGAAGTGTGGAAATGTGTAATGCTATAATTGCACAAACACACGTGTGTGTGTGTATATACACACACATACATACACACATATACATTGAGACCTATGACAAAGGCCTCTGAGGGGACCAAAACCAAAAATTATCTGAACTACTCATGTTGCGCATTTTAGCACCCTGGCAGAGCTCTTCAATGTAAGTGCAGCTACTGCATTATATATGCCTTTATATATTGGTTTTCAGCAGTCTAATGAAGCATGTCCATGATAAAAATAAGAATTAATAATTTGTTCATATGAGATTACTTACCTTGAGGAGAGAGTATTGACAGCTGGCTATAACAAGACAAAACTGGAAGACCCAGATATCTTTAAAGAAGCCTTCTATGAGAAGAACAGAGCCCAAAAAGGCAACTAGAATGGCAAGAATGACAGACAGCACATTCTCTAGGACTTCACGGTTCCTAAAGAATTGAAAGGCAAGTGTGAATAGATGTACAATCAACACACAATAACTTTCAAACTATACTAGAATGGCAGTTTACATTTATGGAATATGTAAGCTAGAGATTCTTAAAAAGGGCTGGAATAAAAAAAAAAAAAATATGTTTCAAAACACACAATGTTCATTATTTTTATCATGCTGAGTGAAAAAAAAAGATCAACTTTTGACAAGTTTTTGTTTTTATGGCCTGACACACGAGAGGATTAGTTGCGCAACAATTAATCTTGTTTAGTGCAGGGGCGACTAATGCTCTCTCACCGGCAATGTCAATTGCTGATTGGAAAACATACGAGCTGTTTTGGCTTTCTGAAGTCGTCCAAAGTTTCCTCACAAGGAGTGAGAAAGCATTTGGAGGAGGTGAGTCACCAACTCTAGAGGAGATTAATCATGGGGCAACTAATCTCATGTGTCAGTGTCCTTTCTGTATTTTGGAGCACAATACATTTAAGATCAGTCAAGGTGTACCTACCTATCAAACAAGGCTAAGAGAGTAAGCCTGTCAAAGTTGATGCCAACCCACAGCTTTGGGAGAACCCAAAACCGGTAGTAGTGTTTTACTTTGTGGGCAGCCTGTTCCTGTGGTTGCATCTGGTCCTGCAGGTCAGGGCTTAGATCAATATCCTGCTGCTCTAATAGATCTGTATCTATGGTTAGCAGCCTGTTTAATCGGATCTGGGGAAGAGAGAGCTACCAGAGAGTTAATGGGATACACCAAGCACAAATTCTTTTGACAGTATATGTTGCAATATAATAAGGACAGGACTATAGTAAACACTACAGAAATACTAGAATATTTGAAAGTGATTTAAAAATGCAGCATTTTATTTGCCACAAATTAGATCAACTGTCAAAGGTTTTTCTTTTAAAATGAAGTTCCAATTGAAAAAATAATATTATTTAGCTTACCCAGAGAACAAAAAGGTCCTATCATAAGAATTCTCAATATTACACAAATTAACATTTTCCTATCAATGAAAACAGGTCAAAATGCAGTGTCATCTACAGGTCTTCTATTCATTATTCTCTGTCTATGCTGACAAATATAAGAAATTAGGAAAAAAACTTCTTACTAGATCATGTGGGTAGAATCGAACTGAGGTAGAACTTGATACATGGGAATCTGTGTCACTGTAACAAAAGAAATAATCACAATATCAACTTATTAATTTAAGTAAAGTTAGATCAAATAAATAAAAAGATCAGAGCTTGTGTTGTGCTTTTAAAAATCTGACCACAGAGGTGTAAAATTGCTGATTAAAGGGGAAGTATACACCGTTGCCACAAATTAAGGCAATACATTTGACTTATCTTGCAAATGCATCCTGCCTATTCTAGTATTTTTTTGCCATTATAAAGAACTAATGAATAATGTTGTGATAGGGAGTTAGAAAATGAAAGTGGTTTCATTTTATTGTTTAGTTCAATAAACAGCAGTTACCATAGAATGTGGAAAGAACAGGCAAAAAGGATGTATAACCCTGAATCATTGAGCTCATGGCGAGTTCAGTTAAATGTGAGCGCTTGCCAACTGCCATGAGTATTAATTGCATCCAATAAATGTTTCTCGGTTTAAGCTTAATTTTCAGTGGATAAAAAGCCACTGAAATGGCTGTGGTACATTGATTTCAGCTGTAGTACTTGGACATCATCTGTGGATGCGATTTATTTTTTTAAAACCTGGTCTTTTCAAGTAAATATGTGGCAGTGCCCTTTTTTGTTCAAAATGTTGCCCAATACTTACTAAACCCATAGAACAGAAAGCCCACAGCTTGAATCTTAAAGGCAAATACGTGGTGTAATTTAAGACTATAGGTTATGTAATAAAAGGCACTAAGTTTGCCCAGGGGCAGTAACCCATAGCAACCAATCAGCAGGTAGCATTAACTGGTCATCTATTTAAAAGCAAACATCTTATTGGTTGCTATGGGTTACTGCTCCGGTGCAAACTTAGTGCCTTTTATTACATATGGGGGTTTATGGATTATTACAAGATGGGTGCCATCTAGGGTGCATCTTGGTAAGATGCAGGTATCACTTTAGCAGTAAGGTCCCTTACACAGTGTTTTAAACCCCTAACGCCTCATTTGTGCAGGGACGGACTTGAATGTTTTTTGGCTGTTCATGCACATATAGGCAGGAATTTGGCAGTAATCCATTGTGTGCACAATAATGACATGCAGATTCCAAAATGTGTTTGCGCATTTGTTTGAATCTAACTGTGCAGGCAGGGAGAGTTGCTATCCTAGCAGCTAATAAACACTAAATAGGAGAAATAGGAGACCAGAAAAAGTAAAACCAACCAAAGATTATTAGACGTCCTTCGTGCAGCTGGCTCAAAGTTTACAAGTGACATGTCACATCCTCCCGTCTCATAAAGAGATGGGGTAAATTTACCTAGTGTTGAGAAAGAAAAAAAACAAAAAAAGGAATACAAGAATTAGCCATAAATCTGTAAAATGCTTTCAGTTCATCAATTAAGAAAGCAGCAACACTTTTACAAATAGCAAGACCTTCACAAATGTGTATTTAATTTTACTGAGCCGTTATCCTAGATTCTTATTTATATTATTTTTTCCTCCATGATTTAGTCACGAGGCTATGGGTTCCATTACAAGCCTATTTGACCACTAAATACATATTAAAACTGCAACAATGGCATAGGAAGTCAGAATTTAGGACTACTATATTTTTAAGCAGAGAATACATTTTAGTTGTTTTAAGTTTTGCACCCACAGAAAGGTGTACATGCACTACAGGTCCTGTGAAGTCCAAACTACTCTCTTGATGAAAGGGGCCATATAGATGAGGGCTAACTAGTAAAGAAAAACAATTAAAACCATAAAACTTTCAGTATGAAAATCAAAGTACAGCTTTTGAGGTGGCATTATTTTGGAACCAGATACAGGCCTACAACCTGCCAACTTTGCTAGTGTACAATATTGGCCTGCATATTGCAAGTTATTTCATACAGACCAAATACATTACAAGAAATAATGTTATAACTTACCAGTACCATTCAATGGCTGTCACACATTCACAAGCAATTACAGTGAAAAAACAAGCTTTACGGCTTGCTGCAATATAAGTACATTTATTTTAGTATATACTATTGGCCAAGATACTGCATTTGTCACACCTCAAATATTATCAGACTTTGGTGTTTCAGGAAGATAATAAGCCATTATATGCACCCACATTGTGATATGCAATACGGAAGATATTGCAGCAACTGGCCATATTCCAGTTAATGAAATTAATAATTGATCATTCATAGAAAGTTGTACACAGACATTTTATATACATAATTCTAAATACACCTGCACTCTTGAATTTTATATGGCACCAACATAATTTTTAACGCTCAAACGAACATACAAATTAGCTACAAAGAAGTTCTCTTGCATCAAGGCTATTCATTTAAATGGTCTACCAATGCTACCTACATCCAGACCAAAATACGGTGTCTCATTATTTACAACAATGACAATTTAAATTGGTCCATACAACCTGTGCAGGTTGAACAGTGCTGCTTTTAACTGTCCCTCCTATGCTTATTGCAAAGGAAATTCTTATGACAAATGCAAAGTAACAAACACCAATTTAGTTCCGTTTCTTATACAGATATGGGATCCATTATACAGAAACCCGTTATCCAGAAACCTCCCAATTAGGGGAAGGCCATCTCCCATAGACTCATATAATTTACATTTTTAAAAACTTTTTTCTCTGTAATAATAAAACAGTAGCTTGTACTTGATCCCAACTAAGATACACAGTTGCAGCCACTTTGGTTTGTCTGTTTGACACAGAATAGCTAAACACAGACATCCCATTTATCTCATTTAACACAGAAAACTGCGTCACAACATCCCATCTAATTAAAGCATTCACCATTGTGAACAATGGAGCTTTGGTATGCTAATGAAAAGGTTAAATGCATTAAATGAGTTAAGATGACTTAAGATAACACAGTTTCTTCAATTACCCCTGAGTCATGACGCATTTAACTCACAAATCCAAGTGGCTTCATCTGTAATTAATCCAAAGCAATCCTGCTGGATTTATTTAATATTTAAAACAATTTTTAATAGACTTGAGGTATACAGATCCAAATTATGGAAAGGCTCCTTATCTGGAAAACCCTAGGTCCCGAGCATTCTGGATAAGGGCCCATACCTGTACTATTTGTGAGAGACACAAAGCTGCCATTATAGATGGTTGTATTATAGTAAGGAGGTGTTGCAATGGTTAAATAATTCACAGAGGTGTTGCAATGGTTAAATAATTCACAGGTCAGTGGGGAACATATACAAGTATTAACTCATTTGCAACAAGTTTAAAACATTTACTTTACCCCTTGTGGTAGCACACTGAAACAATGCTGCTCACAGTGGCAATAATTTCAATGACAATAGCAAAAGAACATGAATTCACCAGGAATAAAGCCAATGGAGAATACCAGAAGTTACTGTTGTGTTTTGAGACATATATAACATTGAAAACTTCCAAAGGTAGTAAATGAACAGGCCTTTGGCTATGCCGCTTGACCTGGTGTAATAAAGGGCTTATTTTGAAGAGACAAAATATTGCTCAAAGTCAATAAAAAAACATTAAATGACAGCAGTGATGTTACAATAAAAGTGGCATGAATGATTAAGCAAATACAGACATATATGCATTTAGAATTCCTAGAGTTTGGAATAAAACGTTACCTAAAGCATATAGTTCATGAATTAGCAACAGACAAAATAGATATAGTAATGGATATAGTGGGTTCCTCTGGGCACAATAATGTCAGCATAAACTAGGCAGTGGAAGGAGCGAATAAAAGATGTACAGTAATGCTAAACAAATAGAGGCATATTTAATAATGGGTGAAAACAGGGTTCACCACAGGGATAATGCACAGCTCTGTAATGACTTGCATGGGATTGTTTTAGTGGCATATATATATCCAAGGGGGACTTCACACCTTTTGATAAATAGGTCTTATAAAATGCCATAGAAGGGATTAGAGTTGTGGCATTCCCACTGGTGAACTATATTTACCATTTGATAAATATGCCACATTGCTGAACATTACCACCAGTTTCACAAAACAGCCCTTTTCCCACCATGATCGGAACTGTTACAAATGTATGTTAATAACTGGCAGAAAAGCTCCATATTCAAAAATGATTCTCAAATTAAAGATAATTGAACTGCATTATTACCCAAAATGTGCTGCATTAAAACTTCCATGTCACCAAGGTTACATAAGGCCTGCATACCAAGTTCATCGTGCAAACTGCTACTGCCTACGGCAGATGCATTGTCATGTGATGCTTCTAAGTGGACACTCCCATTTCTCACCAGCAAGGAGGCGCTAGCGCTGAGCACTGCAGCCTGGGAAGGGGGGCGGGACTGTACTTTGACCTGGGTTGATGACTGCTGGCCTTGACCATCTTGAAGGCTACAAAATAAAAGTTAAAGGGTCCATTAAAGAAAATTAGAACTGCTACAATTTCATGTATTACAACATCTACAAATCATTTCTTTCTTTTATTTGGGACCTCATCCATACAATAAAGTAGAAAAAAACCCTTAATAAAAAAAAAAAAAAACCTTACCTACGTAGACCCCGTTGCCTCCTCCCCCGCCCCCCAGCCTAGTTGCCCCCCCCAGGCAAGTGTCCCCAACTCGTTACTTACCCCTCCGTGCAGATTATGTCCAGCGGAGTTCAGAGGAGTCATCTTCTTCTCTTCGGTAATCTTAGGAATGAGACTGAAGACTGTGCATGTGCCGAAACTTATGAAAATTGCAGAAGCAGCGCCAGTCTCATGCCGAACATTACCGAAGCGGCTGAAGATGGTGCCCATTAATTCCGATGCCTGCACGGAGGGGGAAGTAAAAATTAAGGGGCATTTGCCCAGGGGGGACAGCTAGGCTGAGTGGGAGGGGTCTATGTAGGGTAGGGTTTTTTGTTTTGTTTTTATTAAGGGTGTTTCTCCTTTAAGAAACACTGCTTTTTGAGCATGCACTTTAGAAGCCAGTAAGAAAATATCCAACAAATGAAATGATTATAATACTGAAGACTAATTGACTGTATTTTTATACAAGGCACTTGCTCCCTGGATGGTTCTGTCAAGAGACCAAACAAAGAAATTGAGAAAAACTCAAAAAAATATAGTTGCAAGAGTACAGTACTTATTATGTAATCTAGTCATTGATTTAAGTCAGGATACGTGCAGTGTTCCCAACCACATGAGTATTAAGGTACATAAAGGGGTGTTTTTTTTTTTTTTTTATAGTTTTTCGAATGATTCTTCCGACACTTTCCAGCTTTAAAATGGGGGTCACTGACCCCATCTAAAAAAAACAAATGCTCCGTAAGGCTACGCATTTCTTGTTATTGCTACTTTTTAATACTCATCTTTGTATTCGGGCATCTGCTATTCATATTCCAGTCTCTCTGCATGGTTGCTGGATTGCAACCAGACTAGTGAAATTGCAAACTGGAATTAAAAGCTAAATAACTTAAAAATGAAAACCAATTGCAAATTGCCTCAGAATATCACTCTCTACATCACACTAAAAGATAACCCCAAAGTGAACAACATTTTGCAATATAAAGTGATATCTCCTTGTATCCCACCAGGGGTGATTCTGCCCTCTCTGCTTCTCCTCCCATGCTTACATTATTCTGCACCATCTGGGTCACAAATTTTTGCCACCCTGATAAGCTGTGGGGTGCATGCACCTGAGGCAAATTTCTGATCTTGCTTCATGTAGGGAACACCCCTGCTCCCAACCTAGGGTTGCCACCTGGCCGGTAAAAATGACGCTTGATGCCAATGTTATTAATAGGAAATAACGGCAAGATTATAGTAAGGCCGGTATTTTCTTTTTTTCAGAAAAGGTGGCAACCCTATCCCCACCCCACCTAGCCTTCCATTACTTACCTGTATGCAGCTCCTGTCTCACACCTATTCAGACATGGCTGATGTTGCCAAGATGATGAGCCTGGGTTGAGGGGAAATACCCAATAGCCATATGCTATTACTAGTGCTTCAGCCTATTGGTTCTTAATGTATCTTTGGGGCAGGGAAGATGTGCTAGAAGATTAAAATTACTTTACAATTGGAAAGGGGGAAACCTTTGAAAATGTGTATTTAAGTGAAAAATGCTGGCTCCCACAAAGACATTTGTTACCTTAGGTTGACCCAATGTGAAAAGTGTATGCATTTATATGTTTAGTATAACAAACGCAACTCCCATCACCAACAAATGTGTGTTTTATAATGTCACATGTTTTGTCACTGAAGCCAATCTGAGTCTATGAATGATAGAGATTTATGAAGATTGTATTGTTCCCAGTCTGTTTTATTATGCAAGAAATGCTACATAAATAAAATATGCATACAATATTACTATATCAGCAGTGGAAGTGGTGGGGCAACTTATACAAATAATATTTAACATACTGCCATACTTTTTAAAAGGAAATATAAAAGGAAAGCTAAAAGGAAAGCTATCAATACAAATGTTACATTTATCAAGGTAAGCATCCTTTTTTGATAAGGTAAAAAAAATCAGTGCACTAAATGCAACAGACCTATGCATACTGCATGCCAAGGGAACTATGCCATACAATTAAACTCAGGAAGAGGAAATTGTGAAAGTGTGTGTGTGGTTCTGAGGGAAAAAATACAAGGAACTGGGTTATACAAAAGAAGGAGAGTCAGAAGGCTGCATCATGCAGGACAATGGAGTTTGCAATACCGTACCTGAGAGGTGATCCGATAAGTGATGCAGGAGGGGTGGGATTACTCCCTGCATTGTGTCGGCGCCGAACCGCTTGGCGCCTAAATGTGCTGCGTTCACGTCGAAATGTCTCCTCACTGGTGTGCGCTGCAGCAGCAAGACAGATACTTTAGATCACAAGGAAACTGGTTATGCAGCAAGCAATATTTGCCAACACGAGGAAACTGGTTATGCAGCAAGCAATATTTGCCAACAATTTTCCATCAAGTTGGTTCATAGTGAACCAGAAAATCATGCAAAATTTTGAATTCAAATTTCAATTTTGAAATCTGACATGTGGCTAGACATATTGTCAGTTTTCCAAGTCATGTGACGTGTGCCTGCACTTTAGGATGGAACTTCTTTCTGGCAGGCTGTTATTTCTCCTACTTAAAGGAATTGTTTAGTGTAAAAAATAAAAACTGGGTAAATAGATAGGCTGTGCAAAATAAAAAATGTTTCGAATATAGTAAAGGTGGCCATACACCGAGATCCGCTCGTTTGGCGATGTCGTCAAACAAGCGGATCTCTCCCCGATATGCCCACCTTG
This sequence comes from Xenopus petersii, assembly GCA_038501925.1. Taxonomy (NCBI): domain Eukaryota; kingdom Metazoa; phylum Chordata; class Amphibia; order Anura; family Pipidae; genus Xenopus; species Xenopus petersii. The sequence goes on along the minus strand of CM076686.1, from coordinate 39,143,691 downwards.
AGGTGGGCAATATCGGGCTGATCCAATCGTGGGCCCTAGGGCCCAATGATCGGATCCTAACGATGGGTAACGGGTTGCTAATAGTTATTTAGACAATAATGTAATACATAAAGGCTGGAGTGACAGGATGTGTGACATAATAGCCAGAATCCAACGTCCTGCTTTTCAGCTCTCTTGGTTTACACCGACTGGTTACCAGGCAGTAACCAATCAGAGACTTGAGGGGGGCCACACGGGTCATATCTGTTGCTTTTGAATCTGAGCTGAATGCTGAGGATTAATTGCAAACTCACTGAACAGATATGTCCCATGTGGCCCCCCCCCTTCAAGTCGCTGACTCAGAGTTAGAGAGCTGAAAAGCAGGAAGTAATGTTCTTGCTATTATGTTAGACATCCAGTCGCTCCAGCCTTTATACATTAAATTTTTGCCTAACTAAAGGTGGCCATACATGGGCCGATAAAAGCTGTCGGCAGTTTATAGTCCCGTGTATGGGCCCTCCAACGGGCTTACCCGATCGATATCTGGCCGAAAGTCAACCAGATGTTGATCGGACAGGAATAAAAATCCCGTCGGATCACGGCCGCATCTGTTCATTGATGCAGTCCAGTGATCCAACCGCCAGTTACCCATCGTTAGGATACGATCGTTGGGCCCTAGGGCCCACGATCGGATCAGCCCGATATTGCCCAGCTCAAGGTGCATCTCTCTGTGTATGGCCACCTGTACTATACTAGAAACATTTTTTATTTTGCACAGCCTATTTAACCAGTTTTTATTTTCACACTGAACTGTTCATTTAATGTAACTGAATCAGTCTCAGTGAGTGCTTTTCTTAGATCTTAGGGAGCTGCTATCTGGATACCTTCCCATTGTTCTTTTGTTAGGCTGCTGGGGGGAGGGGGCGATACCACTCCAACTTGCAGTAAAGAGTGACTGAAGTTTATCAGAGCACAAGTCACATGACTGGGGCAGCTGGGAAACTGACAATATGTCTAGCCCCATGTCAGATTTCAAAATTGAATCTAAAACATTCTGTTTGCTCTTTTGAAAAATGGATTTCAGTGCAGAATTCTGCTGGAGCAGCACTATTAACTGAGGTGTTTTGGAAAAAAAATATTTTCCCCTTTAATGTATGTAAGCCAACGAAGTTAACATAGCAAAACAAACAAAATTTGCAAGATTAAAGGGAAAGTAAACACTCAGATTTTTTTCCTTTGCCGCAGTTCTTCCACTGGATCAACAAATCAAGATAAAATTATAGATCAGAGCCACCACGGGCTATGGAAAAAAAATGAACAGAACCAAGCACAATATTGTTAACATTCAGTACAATCACCAGGATGTTTTAACACAAATCTCTGTGTGTTTTGAACCATAGTAAGTCTAAACCCAAATTTTTTTTGTGTCTTCTAAAGTGCTATAGTGTTTTTTACAAAGTGCCATCATAAAAATTAAATAAACAAGGTGCTTATTAGTGCTTTCTAAAAATGTAAAATTAAGCAAGATCCAATGGGGTTTTCATCAAACAAAGAAACTCAGCATTTTGCTTCCCTAGCCTGTACTGAACGTCAACAATATTGCACTAGGTTCTGTTATAGGATTGCCACCTTTCCTCGCTGTGCGCTCCGGGAGGGCTAATGGCATCATGGGGCGGGGGGATGGGTAGGACAGTGATATTGCATGGGCGGGTCAGTGGGTGTAATAAACTTGAGCGGGAGGGAGATGTAAAGGGGGCAGATCGAGGTCAGTTGACAGGGCTGTTGTACATTGGGGGGGGGGTGTAGTTCTGTAGGTCTAATTCTAAGGAATTTAAGGGAAAAAAAAATAATGCCAAAATTCATATACTAAACTTATTGCACCAGCCTAAAGTTTCGGCTTCTTAATAGAAGCAATGATCGAGGACTTTTCACAGGGGGTCATCAGGGCATTGCCTGCGACAATCACATGCGCAGTGGGCTCTGAGAAGATGTTGAGAAGCTAAGTTTAGGGGTCATCACAATTTATCAAGCTAAAAATGAGGTTGGCTTGTAATATAAGCGGATGCTACAGGCCTGATTATTACATTCTGATGATAGTTGCACTAATTTCTGTGCGGCCATGTAGTAATTATCTGTATTAATTACTAATCAGCCTTATATTATGACATTTATTTTCTACGTGTACTGTATACTGTGAGTGGGTCCCTAAGCTCAGTAAGTGACAGCAGCACAGAGCATGTGCAGTGAATCAGCAGAAAAGAAGATGGGGAGCTACAGGGGCATCTTTAGAGACACATATCTTTACTGCTTAAGGGCTGTGGTTGCCTTGGGCTGGTACAGAAGCCCAAAACATAATGTACAACATTTCTAGCCTACCTCTTTAGTTAGGCTTTAAAATGGAACTTTACACTGGTACATATCAGTTCAACTTGATTATACTCTTCCTCTGGCAAACCAATTATGTATTAAAGATAAAGATTTGCATAAAAATATTAGACATTTGTCAATTGACAATTGCATTAGACATTTGTTTTTGTTACAAGTGCCCACAAAATGCCTACTGCATCCATCAAAGCAACATATCACATCTTTGGTTTTTACCAGTTTGAGATATTTGATTACGGCGTGGCCTTTATTCAGAAAGTTCCAAAACACAGAAATTCCTTTTTTATATAGTATTCATTAAAGATGAATAATGATGTACTATGCACATGAGAATAACGAAGGCATAATAACCAAGTCGGCACAAATCCAAGTTTATCACAAAACAAAAAATATCAAAAATAGTTTAAGTTTTTAGCAGCTTTAAAGGGGTGGTTCACCATCAAGTTAACTTTTAATATGATATAGAATGCCCAATTCTAAGCAACTTTTCAGATAGTCTTCATTATTAATTTTTTTTTATAGTTTTTAGATTAATTTCTTCTTCTGACTTTCTCCAGCTTTTAAATAGCTTTCACTGACCCCATATATGCAACAAATGCTCCGAAAGGCAACAGATATATTGTTACTGCTATATTGTTTTTTATTATTAGTCATTTTTCTATTCAGGCCCTCACCTATTTGTACCAGTCTCTCTTTTAAACCAATGCATGGTAGCTAGGATTATTTGGATCCTTGCAACAAGATAAAAACCACCAATGATAAAAAACTAAAACCAACTGCAAATTGGCTCAGAATATCCCTCTCCACATCAAACTAAACTTTAATTGAAAGGTGAACAACCCCTCTAAGGCATACTGCTCTATTACTGTGGAGAGAGTCCACTTTATTCCTAAAAAGAGCACCAGCTTGAGGAGAAAATGTAGCAACTGAGTGCCGATCATATTGGCATAAATAACATACCAGCATATTGTATTGTTTTGTAGGGTAAACACTCAAAAAGCAGTCCTAGTAAAAACAGTTCTTTTATGGAGGTGAATCACAGCCTTAAGCATTTTGTGTTCTCACAACACAATCATAGACTCAAGCATAGCTTTATTTAGCAAAAATCTGTATTGGTGGCAAAATAATCCTATTTCAATGATTAAATATTTTAGTAGATTTAAGGTATGAAGAACTTAATTACAGAGAGACAGCCTTATTGGAATACTCCAGGTCCCAAACAGTCTGGAAAACAGATCCCAAATATAGGATTTCATGACAATCTAGGACAAATGGCAAGTAGTTGCTGCATGGAATGGAGTTGACAGATTCACGTGAGAAGGCCTCAAGCAGTGCTCTCTGATACATTGGTACAGCGGTTTTATCTTGACTGTAGCGAACTAGCTACATTAGACATGGAAAACTAAGGGTGATCGGAAGCCTCTCATTGAACACAATCAAAATACTATCTTTAAGGTCTCACGGAGACTTGGCTGCCCAAATTCCTCCTTACAACTTCAAAAGCAGTGCTTCTTCTCTACACCTTGCTTCACAGAAAACACAACAAATATGGTCCCTGTTGGGAGAATGTCATGAAACGGATGACAATGGCTGCCCTATCTAGCCTCTGGCATAGAAAACAATATTTAAATATTTTTACAACATCACATACTACACAGAGTAAGCTGCATCATAAAGGACCACGAATCTTTATCAAAATTATCATGTTAACATACAATTCTCTTTTCTTTTAAAGGGGACCTAATTATGTTAACATACAATTCTCTTTTCTTTTAAAGTGGACCTGTCACCCTGACATAAAAAGTTGTATAATAAAAGTCATTTTCAAATTAACATGAAATCCACATTTTTTTTATTAAAGGGTTAATAGCTGTTGTAAGCTCATTTAAAAATCGCAGCTGTCAATCAAATATTGGCTGCCCCTCCTCTATGCCTTAGGCATAGAGTTGGGCCAAGCAATTATTCACTTTCCATTCAGCACTTTATAGATGTCACTGCTCTCCCCCAAATTCCCCTAGTTCTAAACATTTAATTGAGTAACCAGTACATGGGGATGGACATCAGGTCCCCCATTCTGGTGCACAAACAAGATTCTGATATGATGGAAGCCTTAATAAGTGTCCACAAAATGGCTCCTGCCTGCTTGCTATCATTATGAGTTCCCAGACTGATGGAAACAAGATTCAAATAATTTATACAGTGTAATTAAAGTTCATTTTGCTCGGCTAACATGATAAAATACGATTTGAAATAATTTTTTTGGGTGATGGGTCCCCATTTAAGAGATCTGCCTTTATATTCAAGGAACCAAATTGCTTTCTCAACAACTGTATTGTTTGTACTATCGACTTACTTAAAAGCTCATTCAACGGATCTAATCAGCATTTCTTACAAAAATACAAAATTATAAAAATGTTTGCGATGGACATGTTTATATGAAAAATAAAGTTCCTGTAAAGCAAAAGAGAATTAGTCATGTGTTCACATAAACAACATTTTACTTGGGGTTGATCATATTAGGCAAAAAGCTTACCAATAAAACAAATTACACACAAAGAATTTAATTTACAATGACTATCAGAGTTTACAGCGTTTAAATAAAATCTAATTTACAAAGCGTTTATGTTGGTGCCATATAAACATATAAATGTTGTCATTCAAACACTATATGGTCAGAGAACTTCTCTGTGACTTCTAATATTTTTATACTTTACAGTACCCAGCAAAATATTCTCTATTCAAACTGTGTTAGTAATGACACTTGTATTACCTTTCCTTCTCAAAATGGCAAAATTATCTTTATCAACAGTTGTATTCATAGGCTCTACAGACCTTTCTTTAGGCCCATGGTGCGCTGCTCAGTACAAATGTCCTTGTGCTAGAGCATAGAGTGTATTCATGGTAACCAAAACATGTCATGGGCTACTAATGTCATTTTAGATTGCTATCAATGGGAATCAAGCAGAGATTTTGATTGGATGGTTAAGACTGACTCCCCCCTTTTTATCAAAGTTGATGGAATCAGCTTTCAGCTTTTTCCTTTAAGGTCAGGCCACATAAGCAGATTCAGGGAGATTAGTCACGCCAACGACAAATCACCTCTTCTTCGGGTGACAATATTCCCGAGCTGCCTTCCCCCTGCCCTCCGCCGGCTAAAATGAAAATCGCTTGCGGCAATGCACATGCGGCGCTTCGTTTCTGAAGTTGCCCGAAGTTGCCTCACGAGAAAACTTGGGCCGACTTCGGGAAAACAGAGCATCGCGGGAATTGCCGCAGTCGATTTTCATTTTAGAGGGCAGGGGGAAGGCAGTTCGGGGAGATTGTCGCCCTGAGGAAGAGGCGATTTGTTGTTGGGGCAACTAATTTCCCTGAATCTGCTCGGGTGGCCTGACCATTACAAACACAGAGTCTTGAAAGTGTATTCAGACCGCTCATCAATTCTCTACTTTTACTGAATAACAACCTTACACAGAGTATTCGCTTTCTGTGATGTGATATCTCAGCATAGCACTGTGTAAACTCAGAGCTATATAAACAAAGGATAATTTAAGTTCTAAAATATATGGGCTCTGGAAAGAGAAGTCGACCATTGGGCTGAAGCTGCATTTGCCACAATTGAATTAAAAATAAAAGTGTGCCATCCATGACAAACAATGCTGCTGCACCACAAGTGATAATTACATTGCTAACTGCACATCTCCGTTTGCCCCTACATTTATAAAACATGAATATTTATATATAAAGCAACACATTTTTAAATAAGAAACAGGTGTAAATCTGGACAGTAACTTCACAGTGAAACACAAAGACCCAAAAAAATTAATTATGGTTATAAATTAACAGTTAGAAAAACAACGGTTGACATTTTACCAAATACAAAAGGCTAAAGCATTTCAAACACATTTGGGGATGCCTCATTGGTGCACACTTTGGCTGTGTTCCTGAGCAAAACACCCCTTTAATCAGGCTAAAGTGTGTTCTCTAAGATGCTCTAGTTTTCTCCTAAACAAGGAAAATGTTTGAATGCCTGCCTAATAATGTACTTTCCTCAAAAAGCAAAGCATATTCCCTTTTTATTTAGGGATGACTTTATTCTCTTAAGTACAAATGTTCATCAATCATGAAATAGCCATTTATTTTGGAATGCTGACTTGAAGCTTGACTCTTGTATGTCTACAATGTTTTATTTCTAGAAAACAGAATAGCAAGAAAAAAATTTTCATACATCACCTACCTCCAACAGATGCTTCTCGCTCTCCAACTTCTTGGAAAGTAACCTGACTGGGCAAACTATTTCTTGAACGTGTTACCGATTCTAACTGTGAAGCTCTCCCCAACAGAGACATCTGATCTAGCACTTCACCTTCTTTGGCTTCTAGATCTGATTTAGAAGTGGTTAAGGTTTTTATATTTTCAGGAGCAGCCAGTCTGTTGGCATCACTAAAGCTAACAACAGTGCCACTGTCCAGACTTAATACTCTAGCTCGGCTCTTTGTACCACTTGCACTAGAAGTCCTGCGCGTGGACCGCTTTTTACTAGTTCCTTCACAATTTAGGTGTGTGCGATGTGACTCTGTGCCTCTTTCTTTTATTCGATACTTTGTCCTTAGGGCACTGTATCTTGCTTCAGGAGACTGGCATGAATGGGAAGTAGTGCTGGAAGAGCTATCGCTGCTGAAACGGTGGGCAGACTGAACGCTTGAGGTCCTGCTCAAGTCGCTTTGGTCGCTAGAATCTTCATCATGACAAAAACCAGTACTGTGAGGTTTGGTATCAGCTATGCCTTGAAAGGAAACATATTCTTTGTGTCTACTTGCATCAAAACTGCTGGCTCTTTTTTTACCTGTCCGTCTCCTGCATGATTTATGAGCCGAGGATGTTCGATGTATTAGACTAGATGATTTGGGTCGTACGTCATTATCTTTCTGCTTAATACCAGTTTCTTTCAAAGATCTCAAGTCAACTAAAATGACTGGCTTCTCCCCAGGTTCATCCATGTTAGCCGACAGTTTACCTGGAAGCCAGTCAGTTTGTACAGTTAATTCATTTGCGTGTGGGTTCTTATTAGCTTCTTCTGATGTGGGTGAGCTAAGACCCCTTGGACTCTGTACATCATCAGATGTGTTGGCATCCTTGGCTTCCTGAGCATTGTTTCTTTCTACGGCGGTTCTTACACTACTAGTCCTTTTTTCAGTAGCAGAGCTATGTTCTTCTTCTGGGTCACTACAGTGGACTCTCTTTGCAGCAGTAATATCCTCATGCTCAGATAAAATACTTTCCACATGAGTTGAACTGGTCTGTTCACTTTTGTAGCTGCTAACAGTGCTATTTGTGTCCCGGTCTGTTCCACTACAATAACTTTCTGTGGATCCACTGCTTCTCGTACTGAGGCTTCTTAAACTATCCATGCTTTTGTCAGTCTTCATGTGTTTAACACTACCAGTTCTTGAAAGCTGCTGGGCTCCTTTGTTTTTTAGACAGTCTAATTGAAAAATCCCTGAAGCACAAGCATTATCTACTAGAGAATCTTTGGACCCAGAATGTGGTTTGGAAGCTTCAAGTTCACTAACAGGATCCAGCCCGCGCCTTGGTTGATAGAGTGAAAAGTCAGTCAGAGAAGTGTCTGGAAAAGCAACAGCAGAGCTTGAAGTCCTTGGGACACCTCTTGGTCGATGATCTTTCCTGTATGAATGTGAATGCAGTGGAACAAGTGAGGCTATTTCTGTATCACAAGCATTAGACAGAGACAGATCCACATGGTGGTGATGACCGTGTGTTGCTATCGATCCTTTGTCACTGAAATCTCTAGATAAGTCTTTTCCACCTGAAGATATTGAAGGCTGAATGGAGACAAAGGAGTCATTGGAGACAAGACGGAAAAGCTTCTGATCCACAGTCAAATCTGCTTGAAAAACAATGAAAATATATTAGCTCTCATAAATGTAGAAAGGCGTTTATTTAATGAATGTTATGTATGTAACAAATTTCCCCCTCATAATCGGTCAGTGTAAACTGAAGCATAACTTTTGATACTTTAAAAATGTAACACTTTTAAAGTAAGCATAAAACACCTAGCACAGTTAAATGAAAAATCACTGCAAAATGTACTGCAAAAAGAGCAAACGGTAACAAGTTTCCAACTGTTGATGAATCATGGTCATATAATGTCCTATTATTTTCACCCACCAAATTGGGCAGTTGATGCGTTCCAAATTATTTCAGTAATTGTATCAGGAATTTCATTTTTGTTAAATGGTTTATTAAGATATTTTAAAGATTTGTTTTCCTAACTCCAGCACCCCTGCCCCTTCCCACTTTGCTGCCTGACTTGTAATAATATTGCCTTCTAACTACAAGTACAGTTCCAGTATCTTGACTTCGAAAACTAGCTTTCTGCTTGCTGTACTTTAGCTGTGATTAGAACGCCACTAAAACCCAAGATGAAGTCTGATTTGGCAAGGGCACTTCTCTTGTTGCGATCCAAAGCAATGAAGAGTTTGCATAAACTTCAAACAAAAAAGCATTTCATGATATCTACCATTTCAGCCCAATGACTCATTTATGTATCTTAAAATGTTGGAAATTGCTCTTATACAAGACCAGCTTTTACACTGAAGTCTCATCAAATAATTGAATTTATATGCAGCAACATTTAATGCAATATGCATGAGGTGTTTTATACAAACATTAATACATTTTAACAGTTCCTGCTAAAGAAGAGAATGGAAACCTTCCTTAGGCACACATGGAATTTTGTACGGTATGGTATGGGACCTGTTATAAAGAATGCTTGGGACCTAGGGTTTTCCGGATAACGGATCTTTCCATAATTTGCATCATTATAGAAAATCATTTATACATTAAATAAACCCAATAGTCTGGTTTTGCATCCAATAAGGATTAATTGTATCTTAGTTTGGATCAAGTACAAGCTACTGTTTTATTATTACAGTGAAAAATTTGGATTATTTGGATAAAATGGATTGTATGGGATACAGGCATTCCGTAATTCATAGCTTTCTGGATAAAGCATCCTATACCTGTAGTCTATTCAGAAAAAAAAAAAAAAACATCAAATACACTGGTTGACCTCAAAAGTATTCAACAGATCAGTTTATGGGCTGAATGGAAGTATATTTTGTTATGTTAACAAACATGTAGATGGCCTCATTCTACTGTTTCATTCATTAAGGCCAAAATGCATGAAAGATCAGATCGGATTTGATAGGAAGTGAAGCGAAGCTTATCTGCGATGCATCATTAAACAACATGCTGAATTGGCAAATGTTCAATTTGGAAAATTATTGGCAGTATAATAGGAATTTTGGATGATCTGTAAATACTGCCCCCTGAAATGATACACATGCCCAGACAGTGAGCAGTTTGGTGGAAAAGGGCCAACATGCCCAACAAAGTATCTATATATACTTCCAGCTTAAAGTGATACTGGCACTAAAAAACTACTTTTCAAAATATAAAGTTACCTATAGCTCAGCTGATCATTATTCAAGGATAGGACGGCTTTTGTAAGTAATTTACTTAAAGGAGAATTCAACCGTAACACAAAAAAACTCTAGTCCCCTACCATACATAGACCCCCCCCCCCTCCAACCCCCAGCCTACCTGGTAGCCCGGGGGACAAGTGCCCCTAACTTTTTACTTACCGCTCTGTTCAGATTCTGTCCTCGGGAATTCATGCCAGCCATTTTCTTTTCTTCATTAAACTTCGGAAGCAGACCGTCGTTTTCAGCACATGCGCCGTTGGGAGTAATATTCCGGTCCCAAACAGCGGTCTGCTTCCGAAGTTTAATGAAGAAAAGAAGATGGCTGCCGTGAACTTCCGAGAACAGAATCTGCACCGAGGTGTAAGTAAAAAGTTAGGGGCATTTGCCCCAGGTACCAGGCAGGCTGGGCGGGGGGGGGGGGTCGGGTCTATGGAGGGTAGGGTTTTTTTATGTTACGGGTTGAATTCTCCTTTAATGTTACTAAACCTGACCTAAGGTTTTGCCAACCTTATTGCCCTTTCTCAACATATCACAGTAAGAATGTCTAATGCTAGTGGCTTACAGATGCACAAATATGGTAGCCCCCTCATAGAGGAATATAATGGGATAAGATAAGGAGATTTTGTGTACTCACCGTTAAATCTCTTTCTCTTCAGTCGCTTGGGGGACACAGGGACAGTGGGGGTATAGCTGGAACCACTAGGAGGCAGGACACAATAAAAAAAATAGAAACTTGACCCCTCCTCCTCCTGCTATACCCCTCCTCTGTAGGCAGAGACACTCAGTTCGTACCAAAGGAGAAACAGGAGGTTATCAATAATCAAAAGAAAATCTGATAACTAATTACAAGAAGAACAGTCTGAAGCCAAGAGAAGGCCTCTATTCAGGGAGGGAAGCCCTGTGTCCCCCAAGCGACTGAAGAGAAAGAGATTTAACGGTGAGTACACAAAATCTCCTTTTCTCTAGGTCTGCTTGGGGGACACAGGGACAGTGGGGACGTACCAAAGCTGTCCCCTCAATCTAGGGCGGGAAATAGAGGCCTACGTGGAACCAGCCACTGCAGCCTGAAGTACCTTCCTGCCATAGTGGGTGTCAGATGCCACAAGGTGCCAAACTGGTAAAATTTGGCAAAAGTATGGATTGAAGTCCACGTTGCAGCTTTGTTCCACTGAGGCTTATTTTCGAAAAGCCCTCTGGCGGAATGTGCCCTGATTGATCTGGGGGAACCTGACCCTGTGATGAATAGGATCTCTGGATGGCCTGCTTTATCCATCAGGATATGGTGGTCTAAGGACAAGGAGTCCGATAGACGGATGTCCTCGACACCGGTGCAGGTAAAACTTGAGGGCCCTAACGGGGTCGAGGGTGTGCAGTGCTGCTTCCTTCGCATTGGAAAGGGATGGGCAGAAGGTAGGAATCGTAATTTCCTGGTTGAGGTGGAAAGTGGAAACCACCTTGGGAAGAAAAGTGGGAGAAGTATGAAGTACTGCCCTGTCGTTGTGGAAGGTCAACAGAGGAGACCTACAGGATTGGGCAGAGATCTCAGATACTCTCCGTGCTGAGGCAATAGCCAGCAGAAAAAACTGTTTTCCATGTGAGCCACTGAAGTGGAATAGAATCCATGGGTTTAAAGGGAGCGTGTTGCAGGGCACGTAGGACTAGGGTTAAGTCCCAATTTGGCACCGGTGAAAGTACCGGGCGCTTTATGTGGGCTATTCCCTGAAGAAAAATCCTAACATCTGGGAACAAGGCGAGAGGTCTTTGGAACAGGATGGAAGTGCCGAAAACTGAGATTTCAGTGATCCGAGGGACATGTGCAGGGACAGTCCCTCTTGTATAAGGCCAGAAGGAGTGGAGTGGAAAACTTCAGTGAATTGAAACCATTACATTGGCACCATCAATGGAAAGTGAACCAGACCCAATGGTACGTCTTGGCGGAGACCGGTTTGTGGGCTGCACGCATGGTAGAATGACAGTGTCAGAGAACCCCTTCCGTCTTAGGATCACAGTTTCAGTAGCCACGCCATCAAATTAAGGGTGGCAGGACAGTGGTGAAGGATTGGACTCTGAGAGAGAAGGTCCAGGATGAGAGGCCAAGGTTCCTCTACTGAGAGATGTACTAGATCCTAGACCCAGGATCGACGGGGCCATGTTGGAGCTATGAGGATGAGAGTGTGAGTTCTCTCTGAAGTTTCTTGATCTTTCTCGGAATGAACGCAAGATGGAAGTCCCAGGGAGAGGTGAGGGCGTCTACCGCCAGAGGGTCCCTGGACCTTGCAAAGAAGAGAGGAACTTTACGATTGTGATCGACCTCTGGCGTCCCCCATCTTTGAGTGATCTTGTGGAAGATGTTGTCCTTTACAGGCCACTCGCAGGGATCTAGGGATGTCTGCTGAGATAATCTGCTTCCCAGTTTAAGAGACCTGGAATGAAGATGGCTGACAGGTGAGTCGGATTGCCTGTATCTCAAGAAGGTTGATGTGAAGACATTGTTCCGATAGAGACCAGCGACCCTGCGCTGACCGACCCTCTGCACTGCTCCCCAACCGGAGTGGCCTGCATCTGTTGTGAGCAGTCACCATTGTGGATCCCCTAGGGGTCTGCCCCTGGTCAGGTGGCGGGTTTGCATCAACCAGAGAAGAGAGACTCGAGTCCTGCGGGATAAATGAAATTCCAGGAGAAGGGATTTGTGCCTCCAGGCCGCAAGAATATTCCACTGAAGCTCCCTGAGGTGACGTTGGGTGAAGGGAACTGATTCTATCATCGAAACCATGACTCCCAACACCTTCATGTAGAATCTCGCGGTGTAGGACTTCGAGAGGAGAGACCGCACGAGGGTCCGCAAATGCTGGACCTTGTCACTGGGAGAGTTTGTGTCTGGGTGTTGAACTGCATCCAGAGGAAGACCATGGATTGGCTTGGGGTTAACGAGGACTTGTCCAGGTTGAAGAACCAACCAAACTCCTGTAATCAAACCATGGTGAAGTGCAACGCCTGCTGGGCCACTGCAAATTAAGGTACCTTGATCAGGAGATCGTCCAGATAAGGAGTTATGGAGATCCCCCTGGTGCAGATTAGAGCAGTGGCCACCGACATGATCTTGGTAAAGATACGAGGGGCCGAGTTCAGGCCAAGGGGAAGGTCTGTGAGTTGGAAGTGGCGATTTTGGAAGGCAAATCGCAAGAATCTCTGATGGGGACAGAAAATTGGGGCCGCGATGACAGACCTGAGGGATTCCAACTTGAACCTTCGCGGTCGAATGAAAGTATGGAGTTCCTTGAGGTCCAGGATTGGCCGAACAGATCCATCCTTCTTGGGAACTACAAACAAGTTTGAGTAATAGCCTCGGAATCTCTCCTCAGTTGGAAAAGGGATGATGACCTCTGAACGGATAAGCTTGCCGATCGCGTCGTGCAGCGCCTGAGCCTTTTGATGCCCCTGAGGATATCTGGACATGAAGAACAGGCGGGGTGGGAGAGAAGCGAATTCTAGGTGGTACCCCTGACTCACGACCTTGTGTACCCAGGCGTCTTGAGAAACGCCTGGGTACAAACCTGCAAAGTCTCCCCCCCTACGGCTAAGTCGCTGAAGGGAAGAAGGGGTGAGTAATGCAGACGTGGACTTGCGGGACTGCCAGGATGGCCTGGACCTTCCACTGAAGCGTCCTCTGCAGGTGGTGGAGTGTCGTGAGAGACCTTTTTGGAGACAAGTCCGCAGTTTCACCCAGAGAGATCTGCGAACCGATACCGACAAGTCAAGTCGGCTGAATTTCTGCTAATCACCTGTAGCGCATCGAGGGAGGCTTCACATAGGTAGTCAGCCTCCTTGATTTGCGAGGCCAAATGAGCGAGTTCTTCACGGGGGACCCTTGTGGCAATCGCTCGGCATAAGGCGTCCGACCAAGTTTGGACGGCTCTACTTACCCAAGCCGAGTCTAGAACAGGCCGAAGGGAGGTACCTGAAGCAGAGAAGAGGGAACTTAGAATGCCCTCAAGCTTCTTGTCCATGGAGTACTTGAAGGAGGCTGCATCAGGAATTGGTAAAGCAGTGCCCTTAGATAGTCGAGAGACAGGCGCGTCCACTAAAGGTGGGGAGGTCCACTTTTCCGTTCCTTTGGAAAAGGATATAGTTTGAGAAAAACTGCGGTTAGCCTGGAAACATCCCTCTGGTTTGAACCATTCCTGTTGTATAATTTGCTTGAGTTGAGCATGAGAGAGGAAAGGAAGGTGAGGACCTGCTGACCTTCTGCGGCGCTTAAACAAGGAGGTACTGCAACTAGGTTCAGGCTCCTTTAAGTGAAGGGTCTCTAATACTGAAATGAGGGAATCAATGGCCTCGGAGGAGAGTTTGGGGGGATTCCCCTTACTCTGGGTCGGAACTGTGAGATAGTTCACCATCAGACAGAGCCGGATCCTCCTCGGAGTCAGGCGGCTGGGATGAAGTAGTGATGGACTCCGCCTCACTCCTCGGAAGGAGAGGGGGCTCTACATTTTGGAGGCTTTGGAGGGTCCTTGTGACCAGATGAGGCATTTGGCACAAGCTAAATACTTAACCAATGAAGTAGTTGCTGGCCTGGAAAAAAGGTTATCACCTGTACCTTCAGACATGGTGTACACAAGCTGTTCCTGTAAGAGAGGAATTAAGTTAACAATATATATAATGTAGGATATATATATAACTGAAAATGCCTCCCCAGGGTACTGCTGGGAGTAAAGGCTGATAAGGCAGTAATTACAAAGCCTGCTGCCCTGTGGCATTAGCTAAAAACCCCACTGTGTCAGAAGTACTGCCCTGTTGTGTTCTTAGTATAAACAGGGGGGGGGGGGGGGGCTGCGCTGCAGAGAAGCTGGGAAAGAGTTCTGCCCAGTGTGGTGAGTCTGCTAGTAATGGAACCTCCTCCAGAATCAATGGGAAGTAGCTGCCTGGGCGCACAATGGAGAGTGTGAAGAATGGCCCCTCCCCTAGCAGTGACATATGGTGCAGACGCACACCTTAAAAAAATGGTGCATTAGGCACTGGCGTGCACTTTTTGGGTTGCACACAGGGTGCACATACACTAAGTGCAAAATCTGCCCCAGCCGTTGCCTCCCCAGGTAGAGTAAAAGACAGCCCCGGTGAAGTCTCTTGTAAAATAGTGAGGCGCAACTGGTGTTAAGCCCACAATAACTCTCTTGCGCTGCTGACAGTGAGGACAGTAGGAAACATAAGTGCCATTCTCATTCTGGACAATTTGTAGAGATGATTTGGCAGCTGTGCTCTCAATCTCAGTAAGCCACACCCACTCCAGGTGTAGGAAATTAACCAATTAGTTAGAGAACTGAGAGAAAGCAAGTGAAAAGGCAGAACTTGCTGCTAGGGGCTCTTTATTGCACACAACATGTTTCGGGCCAGAAGCCCTTTATCAAGTGCCTGTGTGTTTGGTGGAGGCTGATTAACATACTGCCTGGGTCTGAACTAGTGACCTGCAGGTTGCAACAAAGTCTCCTATACTGCTGTGCAAGGCAGATGGATTGTGCAGAGGGGGAGGGGGGCTCAGAGAGTGAATAGGCTGCTATTAAGGATATATGCTTACCTTAAATGAGCCACGACAGGAGTTCCCAGACTGTAGTGTAGGGATCCTTGGGGCATATAAGGAGGAATGAGCCACAGGATGAACCTGGCTATACCTCAGCCCTGTGTCCCGGCCAGCGCATCCTCTCTCTGTATGTCAGAGGGAGGGAATCAATGCTGGATGGTCAGTGCAGAGCACAAGAGACCCCGGTGACATCCTCAAGTAATGGATCAGACTACTCAGTGTAGCTGTCCAGCTCCATATGATGTGAAGGAATTGTAATGAAATAAAAAAGCAAAATAAATAGTAAAATACTCCTGAATGCAGGAGACAGTCCTAACCTCCTGAGGACACAACGAAACTGAGTGTCTCTGCCTACAGAGGAGGGGTATAGCAGGAGGAGGAGGGGTCAAGTTTCTATTTTTTTTATTGTGTCCTGCCTCCTAGTGGTTCCAGCTATACCCCCACTGTCCCTGTGTCCCCCAAGCAGACCTAGAGAAAGGTAATGTATAAGCATAGGGCAAATACCAGTGTCCGTATCTGTTTAATAGTGGTTTTTTTTTTGTGTTTTAAGATCAGACATTGGTATAAATGCCTCCTCTAATTATATACATTGTATAGCTACTTGAAGAATAATCTGTATGATATTACAGTATGTTGATCTTTTGGTACAAATTAGAAATCTTAAATATGATGCAATCAAAGTTGCAATCTTTTTTTTTTCTTTTTAGTTATGCCTAAGTTTATTGCTGCCCCCTCTCCTCCACCCTTTTGAAAGTCTTCACTTCTTCTCTACCGTCGTACCCCAAGTTACCAGACTAACAGTGAATGGAGCTTCTCAATTTTTCTCTGCCCCACTGTCAAACCATATGTTTCAAACAATTTTCTCCCTTATTTTGTAACAGTTTCTTGCTGCCCCCTTGGTCCAAGTAATTTGGGCCCTTTACAGCAATAAAACACTTCGCCAAATCCTCTTTGAGATAGAGGGGCCATGGGTTGATCTTTTCTGCAAGTATCTGCCAGTTTATATGCATAATGCATGTTTTCTTCCCATAATCTACCACAAGGCAATATTCAAAAGATGCAGAAAAAAACACTAGGTCATTATATGCTGCCAATATATGATGCAGTCTACCTTGGTCTTCACTTGCTTCTTTGCACAAACTGTAACTCTGGCCAAGACTCAGACTGATATCATCTGATGTCTTTGCAGCATCTGTATCCCCTGTAGACACAACCAGACATATGAGTACATTTATTTACTATAACTCTTCGTATGTGCTGCTATGTACATTATGCCCATAACTGGGAGTGCAAAAAACCTGACACGTCTACTAAGTAATAGCCCCATGCCAACTAAACCATGTGATCATGCATAATAGCTATCACACTGAACTACCTTTAGACCTGAAAAAAATGAATGTCTTTATTGTGAAAGAGTATTCTATAGTATTATTAAACACATATATAATAATGGGCAGACTAATGGATTGTATTCTAGTTCTATGGTTCTACAGCCTTGATCACTAATTTTTAAGCAGTAATACGTTGATTATACCAGTTAACTGAATACCTTTTCACATTTCTGTTCCGAATCTTTACCATTTTTGGGTTTCTTGTAGAAAGGCTCCTAATATATAGACCATGGCCAAAAATGCCATGGAGGCCTTCTGTCATAACAGAATATGCAACAAACAAAGTGTTCGCCATGCTCTGCTCTAGCAAGCAGGGGGTGTGTTTTCAACATAGCATTTAGTAGCCAAAAAACTCTGCACAGCATAGGCAGTAACGCCAAAAAATAAAAGTGTTTAAAAGGAATGACAATATAATGTACTGTTGCTCTGCACTGGTAAAACAGGTGTTTGCTTCAAAAACACTACTATAGTTTATATAAACAAGCTGCGGTGTAGCCATGGGGGCAGCCATTCAACCACAGGATACCCAGTTGATAGATAAACTCCAAAGAATCCCATTGTACCACTACAGAACCTGTTTCTGCTGTGTATCCTGTACCTTTTCTTTTTTTAGCTTTGAATGGCTGCCTTCATGGATACACAGCAGCTTGTTCATATAAACTATTGTAGTCTTTCTGAAGCAAACACACGAGTTTAACCAGTGCAGGGCAACTTTATATTATAGTGTCAAAATTTTAAAACACTTTCAGTTTTTGGTATTACTGTTCCATTAAGAATACCTACTGTTAAGCAGTCACATTATTCATTATCATTATTATTGTCATGTCTTAATATCTTTAATACCTTTGCTTCCAGACGCACCTCCATAACGAGACACTCCAACCTGTTTAGAAACAAAGAGTCAATGGGTTAAAAGGAGTGTCTAGGGAGTGGCAGGTTTATTCTGTGATGGCCAAATAAGCCTCTATTTTAGACTATGCATACTCGATCCATCTGAAGGTGGCAGAAGGAATTTTTTATACACAAATGAATGATCTTAAACATATTTATTCAAAAGCAGTATCAGTTATTCTGATGTCATTCACATAAAGGACTCAACAATTTCAGTCAGAACATATTCCTTGTGAAATAATTGGAAGTTATCTGACCCATTAATTTAATAACAAGGGTGGAAATGATAATCGTTTTTGTTGAAGTAAGGACCAACTACCACTTATACTTTAGAATATGTATGGGACCTGTTCTCCAGAATGCTTTGGACCTAGCGTTTTCTGGATAAAGGATCTTTCTGTAATATGTTTCATCCATACTTTAAATCTACCAAAATATAAAATAAATATCAAATAAATCAGAATTGTTTTGCCTCCAATAAGAATTATTTATATCTAAGTTGGGATCACGTACAAGGTACTGTTTAATTATTACAGAGAAAAAATAAATAATTTTTAAAGATTTGAATTATTATAAAATGCGGTCTATGGGAGATGGCCTTCTCCTAATTTGGATCTATCTATCTATCTCTCTATATCTATCTCTCTCTCTATCTCTCTCTCTATATCTATCTCTCTCTCTATATCTATCTCTCTATATCTATCTCTCTCTCTCTATATCTATCTCTCTATATCTATCTCTCTCTCTATATCTATCTCTCTCTCTATCTATCTCTCTATATCTATCTCTCTCTCTATCTCTCTCTCTATCTCTCTCTCTATCTATCTCTCTCTCTATCTATCTCTCTCTCTATCTATCTCTCTCTATCTATCTCTCTCTATCTATCTCTCTCTATCTATCTCTCTCTATCTATCTCTCTCTATCTATCTCTCTCTATCTATCTCTCTCTATCTATCTCTCTCTATCTATCTCTCTCTATCTATCTCTCTCTATCTATCTCTCTATATCTATCTCTCTATATCTATCTCTCTCTATCTATCTCTCTCTATCTATCTATCTCTCTCTATCTATCTCTCTCTATCTATCTATCTCTCTCTATCTATCTCTCTCTATCTATCTCTCTCTATCTATCTCTCTCTATCTATCTATCTCTCTCTATCTATCTCTCTCTATCTATCTATCTCTCTCTATCTATCTCTCTCTCTCTCATCTCTCTATATCTATCTCTCTCTCATCTCTCATCTCTCTCTCTCATCTCTCTCATCTCTCTCATCTCTCTCTCTCTCATCTCTCTCATCTCTCTCTAATCTCTCTCTATCATCTCTCTCATCTCTCTCTCTCATCTCTCTCTCTCATATCTATCATCTCTCTCTCTCATCTCTCTCTCTCATATCTATCATCTCTCTCTCTCATCTCTCTCTCTCATATCTATCATCTCTCTCTCTCATCTCTCTCTCTCATATCTATCATCTCTCTCTCTCATCTCTCTCTCTCTCATATCTATCATCTCTCTCTCTCTCATCTCTCTCTCTCATATCTATCATCTCTCTCTCTCATATCTATCATCTCTCTCTCTCATATCTATCATCTCTCTCTCTCATATCTATCATCTCTCTCTCTCATATCTATCATCTCTCTCTCTCATATCTATCATCTCTCTCTCTCATCTCTCTCTCTCATCTCTCTCTCATATCTATCATCTCTCTCTCTCATCTCTCTCTCTCATCTCTCTCGCTCTCATCTTTCTCTCTCTCATCTCTCTCTCTCTCATCTCTCTCTCTCTCATCTCTCTCTCTCTCATCTCTCTCTCTCTCATCTCTCTCTCTCTCATCTCTCTCTCTCATATCTATCATCTCTCTCTCTCATATCTATCATCTCTCTCATCTCTCTCTCTCATATCTATCATCTCTCTCATCTCTCTCTCTCATATCTATCATCTCTCTCATCTCTCTCATCTCTCTCTCTCATATCTCTCATATCTCTCTCTCTCATATCTCTCATATCTCTCTCTCTCATATCTCTCATCTCTCTCTCATCTCTCTCTCATATCTATCATCTCTCTCATATCTATCATCTCTCTCATATCTATCATCTCTCTCATATCTATCATCTCTCTCATATCTCTCCACTCTCCCCCTCTCTCTCCCCCTCTCTCTATCTATCTATCTATCTATCTATCTATCTATCTCTCTCTATCTCTATCTCTCTCGATATATATCTCTCTCTCGATATATATCTCTCTCTCGATATATATCTCTCTCTCGATATATATATCTCTCTCTCGATATATATCTCTCTCTCGATATATATCTCTATATCGATATATATCTCTATATCGATATATATCTCTATCGATATATATCTCTATATCGATATATATCTCTATATCGATATATATCTCTATATCGATATATATCTCTATATCTCTATATCTCTATATCTCTATATCTCTATATCTCTATATCTCTATATCTCTATATCATCTATATCATCTATATCATCTATCTATCTATCTATCTATTTAAAAGAGTAGGTGTAGTAAGTTCAGTATATAGTAAGCATTTCTAGATATTCAACTTTAGGGTTTAGTTCTCAGTTAGTAACCAAAATAACAGGGACATTTGTGGCAATCATTTTATCACTGATGGGAAAGTTGTTTCATGGATATTACAGTAAACCATAGTGTATCCTCTGATTCATTATTTGTTTGGTTATTGGAGGACTAAAGTTTGCTTACACATTTATTACCATTTTGCAATTTGTACTTTGTACCAGCCACAGACCTGATTGCTTGGGTCCAACCCAGAGTAGGAATTACGTGAACTGCATCCAACTGGAGGAGTTGCTTCGCGAACAAATTCAGACATTTCAATCCCTCCACCTGGATCACTGCCATGGCAAAAAAGCAAAGGGATAAGAAAGTTATTGCGCAAGAAACCAATGAAACAAGCTTGATTCATAAGCTGCAGTTTGTTTTAAAATGAGCTGAGCTTTCATTAAGACAGCATGACTAAACCAAAGGGATTGTATCCTAATACAATTTGTTCTGGTAATCAGTGTTAATTTTATAGCAAAAGTAACAAGATGAACAGAAAAAATTTACATTAAAAAATAGGGAGTTTAATACACAAGATCACTGAAACCTACAGCCCCCTCCCTTCTGCAGGAGGAAAGCTACCAATGTTCCTGGCTAGCAGACATTTGTGATGTTATAGACATTTGTGCAAGTCAAAAGTAAACATTGCTCCAACTTTTGTACTTGTAATACACACACACCAAGGTACGTAGAAAAATCACCGGCACACAGGAATTCAGTTAGCTGGGCACGCCCTTGCAATTTTATTAATGCAGTGCAACGTTTCGGGCACGCCCCATTGTCAAGGTCCGGAAATGTTGCACTGTATTAATAAATTTGCAAGGGCTTGCCCTGCTAACTGAATTCCTGTGTGCCAGTGATTTTTCTACGTACCTTGGTTGGGAGGTTGCAGATTCCAGGACACGCTGCTTTGGTTTTGTGAGGTGTGCAGTCTCTCCAATTGGCTTGATACACACACACCATCCATTACTGCTTATGCTAGGCCTATGCACTCCTGTGTTTCAAAGAAAAGAATACTTTTTTTTCAACTCTTACCCGGGTCCATTGCTGTCCTCTCTTCTTGCAGAGCTGTCACTATGTTCTGCCTTTGCCACCCTTTCAGTCAACTCACTAGCACTCCTCTCCACAATTTCTCCTTCGTCCAGTGCCCTGTGCAGACGGTAGTTAACCAGCTTCAACACAATGAAAACAGCTGCAACCACTGGGCAGTACACGGCAACAATCAGCAGAGACGTGGGGACTGCCTGAAAAGAAAGAAAACAGTCACCACAAGAATAAATATAGGAAAACTGCAGCAAAAATATACAATTGATCACAGGCAATATTAGAAATAGGAATACATAAAAATATTAAAAAGCAAATCTACCCTAACAAAATAAATTCATTTAATACAAATGATGCATAGGAAACCGGCATAGGATTTTCCACCTTCTCAAATCTAAATATGCAGAACTTTTTTTTTTTTTTTTTTTTTAAATTTGAGTGGGAACTGACATAATGTTCCTCATCCAAGCACAGTGTACACGGACATCTGGCAGCTACATTATTAAGAACAGTGACAGAACGCTTGCTTAGTTAAATGAGGTTATTGGTTTAAAAATTGATCCACTGAAGCAGATCTCTGCCCAGTTACATTGCCTTTTTAAGAAAATTGATGGTATACCTCCATTAATTGCCTTTTTTTGGGCAAGACAGTGCACTCTCTCTGAAAAGGGACTGGGCATACCTGCAACAACGTGTTGCTCTCAAACCCCTTGGATGTTGCTCCCAGTGGCCTCAAAGTAGGAGCTTATTTAGAATTCCAGGCTTGGAGGCAAGTTTTGGCTGCATAAAAACCAGGTACACTGCCAAACAGAGCCTCAATGTAGGTTGACAATCCACAAAGGGGTTACCAAATGGCCAATCACAGCACTTATTTGGCAGCCCAAGAACATTTTTCATGCACGTGTTGCTCCCTAACTCCTTTTACTTCCGAATGTTGCTCACGGGTTCAAAAGGTTGGGGGTCCCTGGTTTAGGGAAACCCTTCCCGCATCCATTTATAGACCCGTGCCGCTGATGATGTCACAAAAGTGGCACTTATTTTCTGAATAAAACCTTTATTTCTCCATCCCAATATTTTATTGTTCTGCATATTTTCAATAGGTATGATTTTATGGTAGATTTAGCCAATGAAACATGAATAGGTCTACAATATGAGTGCAGTAACATTGGCACTAAATAAAGAATCAAGATTCCATGGATAGGCAAAACACTTGATAAATATTGCTAATAGAGGACAGTTTGATTTTTGACAGTTTGACTTGTTCACGCAAGAGGATCTTTAAGGGGTGGTTCATCTTTATGCTAACTTTTAGTAAGTTATAGAAGTAAGCAAGTTTTCAATTGATATTTTTTTTCTTTTTTTATAGATTTTAAATTATTTGCCTATTTCTTCGGACTCTTTTAAACTGGCCATAGACGCAAAGATTCGATCGTCCGAATCCTCGAACGATCAGACGTCCACATCTCCCGACCTGCCACTAACCATTCAGATCAAATAAGGTAGTAAAAGAACAGATCAGCCGATGTTCTGCCGCTGACAGCAATCTTACGAAAGGTTATGTAAGACAAAGTCTCCCACTGAAATCGTCCAAACGGCAATGCATACAGAGAAATTGGCAGCCAACAGAAATCTTTTAACCTGGCCAATCAACCGATCTCCATGGGACGAAAAACGTCGGGACTCTCCACACAGGGTCCGAAAATCGTACTATGATCTTTGCGACTATGGGGGGGTCACTGACCCCATCTAAAAAGTAAATGCTCTGGAAGGCTACACATTTATTGTTATTGCTACTTTTTAATACTTATTTTTCCAAACAGACACTCTCCCATTTGTATTCCAGTCGCTTATGCAAATCAATGCATGGTTACTAGGGTAATTTGGACCCTAGCAACCAGATTGCTGTAATTGCAAACTGGAGAGCTGCCAAATAAAAAGCTAAACAACAAAAACCACAAATAATTAAAAATGCCAATTGTAAATGGTCCCAGAATATCACTCTACTTCATACTAAACATTAATATAAAGGTCAACAACCCCTTTGAACAAGTGGGCTAAAGTTTGGGACTTGTCTTCAGGTTGCAAAGAAATGACCTTCAGAAACATCTAAACCATTTTTCCTAATTACACAATTCTGAACAAATTAACCAGATGCCAAACAAGGTTTACAACTACAAATTAAAAAGTGTTAAGATTCAATAGAAACCATTAATTTGCTTTCCAAAAATCTTCTCAGACATTCTCCTCACTTTAAATAAAGTTTATAAATGATAGTGAATTAAGTACCCCCTCTTGTAAAATATAAGGATATTATAAGTTACAGAGGAGTTTCATGACCATATAAAAACACAAGGCCGAAGATAGAGTGTTATTATACAGGTCATGGAACTCCGAGAACTTCTAGTATCCTCATATTTTGCAACTGGGGGTACTTTATTTATTATAATACACAAGAGTAATGTGACAGAAATGACATCAGAACACACCGTTTATAACTGTTGAGATCAGAACTCACTGTTATAAGTGCTAATTTACAAGATATTCATGGCTTTTATGTATTATATCCATATAAATGGTGCTTAGTGATGTCATTGGTTACAATCAGAGCCTACTGATGTCATTTCTGTCACACGAAACTTGTGTATTATAATAAAGTACCCCTGTTGCAAAATGAGGATATTAGAAGTCAGCTCAGAGTTCCATGAGCAATATAAAAATACTCGGCCTTATGCTTTTATATGGTCATGGAGCTCCTCTGTAACTTTTAAATATCCTATCCTTTTACAAGAGGGGGTACTTAATTCAATGTATAAACTAATTGAGGCCTGTTCTATTAATGTATCCAGACAAGTAGTTAAAGAGGCTGTTCACCTTCCAACACTTTTTTCAGTGCAGATGGTTTCAGACAGTTCAGATACAGCGCTGACTACAGCCTGTGTGCCCATATCTTAAAGCAGCTCTGGGGAAGGGGTCGCCGACTCTGTAAACTGTTCTAAATTTATACATTTAGTTGATACATTTTTTATCTTTGGCCCTGCTGAGCAGAATCCCTGGGTTTCATTAAAGGCAGCTATTAGCATTGATACAATAGTTGCTAATACTCCAGAGATGCTTCTGAGAAATCATAATCTGCATCTAAGTTACTGAGCTGCCAGGTTGAAACACCAGAGACAGGGACATTAAACTTTAAACTTAGATTTTGGAAAAACGTTAAAAAAAAAAACAAAAGATGGAAAGTAGTTGAGTATTAGGGATGCACCAAATCCACTATTTTGGATTCAGCCGAACCCCGAATACTTCACGAAAGATTCGGTCGAATACCGAACCAAATGCTAAATTCCTTATGCAAATTAGTGATGGGAAGATGAAAACATTTTTACGACTGTTTTGCGACCAAAAAAAATCTCGCAATTTGCGTATGCAAATTAGGATTCAGATTCCGAATCGATTTGGCCTGGCAGAAGGATTCAGCCAAATACGAATCCTGCTGAGAAAGGCTGAATCCTGAACATAGTCCTGGATTCAGTGCATCCTTAAAACAACTGAACTAAAAAAAAGTGTTTGGAAGGTGAACAAGCCCTTTAACAAACATATGTTTAGCCTAGGTTACTGCAGCCAAAGCCACACAGTTTCTTTCTAAGAACAACTACTACCCAACTGTATCATCTAGCTGAGTCATTTCCTGGTTAAGGAGAAAGACAGAAAAACAGCCAGTGACTAATTTAAGCTCTAGAATGACAAACTCATAACAGTTGGGTCGCATTTGTAAGCAACATTTCATATTTTGTTCTTTCTCAAAAGAGATAAATAAAGGTGGCACAGCCTACAACATTTATAAACACTGGGCATATTTGCACCTGGGCAGTAAAGCTGGCCATAGATGTTGAGATTTTTAAAAGATCAGATCCTCATCGTGAGACCGCGATTTTCTCAGAAAGATCGTACAATCGTACGAATTGACCATCAAATAAAAAGACCAATTTGCCAGGAAAACAAAGGGGAGCTGCCTACTTGGCCCTGCAGATAGATTGCACTGGGACCGACAAAGATTTTTTGACCTGGCCGATCAATTTCATGACAGATGTCGGCCGAAAAATCTTAAGATGTACGATCGTTCGAATCCCACTAACCGCACAATAATTTCGAAGGATTGGTCGGACTTCCCTAAAATCGGTCGTTCGGCAAGAAGAATCGTCGCGTCTATGGGGAGCTTTACCCATGACCGATGATTGCGGTCAATGTCCAACTTGCAGTTGGCTGGATTGGTCGCCATGGGTTACTGTCCAGCCGAAAATTTGCCCAATGTTTATAAATGATCCCCTGGGTGTTATGACCAATTTAACGGAGAACCACTGCATCCATCCTAATCCTTTGTCATGCCATTCCATAGCAAACAATGGAAATCACATTGTCCAGGTAGTGACGCGGAGTCCTAAACAGAATCAAGCACTTACCACCTTTGTCTGCTATAGATTTGGCAAGTTTTGTTATGGGAAAGAGTGGAGCATTTAACACATCTGTCAAAAAACAAAACAAAACCTGGATTCAAAAGCAATGTAGAAAAAAAAAACAAATAGCTAAATTCAATAACATTTACACAAATTGAAAATAAATTATAATTCACAAGACTGCTATTAATGGTCAGATTATACAATTTGCTGTTTACGTTGTACAACAAACTGTCTTTAGGGAAAAAAAGAGGTCTCAAAAGGGTTAAATAAAAATATTACAGTATGTGCATGTTGCAGCTGTAGATTTACAAGTGTTAAAGTAAAGAGCTACATTTTGTAAAATGAATAAAACGCAAGATGTATGCCCCATCCTGATATAGGTCTAAGACTATCTATTAGAGATGCTATAAATCCAGGATTCGGTTCGGGATTCAGCCTTTTTCAGCAGGATTCGGCCGAATCCTTGTGCTTAGGCAAACCAAATCCGAATTTGCATATGTAAATTAGGGGCAGGAAGTAAAGTCACCCACTTTTTCATTTCCTGTCCCTAATATGCATATGCAAATTAGGATTCGGTTCGGTATTCGGACAAATCTTTCACAAAGGATTCAGAGATTTGGCCAAATACAAAACAGTTGATTTGGTGCATCACTAATATCTACAGTGGCAAAAGGCCCTAACCTAAACCATACCCTAATTGATCAGTGCTTTCAGCAATATCAAGGATATAAATAAGCATTCTGGGGTGCTGCACACAACCCCCTTTCAGTGCCATGGACCTTTTGATCTTGCCATGCACTGTAATAAACATGGTTTCATCTGCCGTGTTCACAAACAAAAATATAGTTAACTTGTAATTAACGTTCACTCACTTGTACTACCCAATTTCAGGCTGTGTAGAGGTATATAAACCAGAATAGGGATACGAAAAAACAAGAAAAAGCAGTAAAACTCCACACTATTTCTTTTAATTATTTATTTTCAGGCGTAGGAATTCACCTATTGGGAGAAACTTTTTCACTGAATAGGGATGATAGCTGGAGAAGTTTAACAGGGAATTAGTAGCGGTTTCCTTCCTATATATAGTTCCTAGTTTTTAAAAAAATAAATAAAAAAAAAAAAAGCTTATTATTGAAATCTTACCTTTTTTAAACTAAAATTGAATCTCGGATCCAGAGAAATTTAAGGGAATTGTAGCGCTACTAGCACAGCATTTATTGCTTTTATTCTCTTTTATCTTTTTATCTCTATGGCACTGAGGATTTGTCGGTTTTATAGCAAAGTTAGATCTCCTTACAGTCCTCAGTGTTCTGCCTTTCTCCCACGTGTGGTGTCCCAGGGCTTAGAACAACGCAGCCAGTTTCTTCGGGACAACTCCACCTCTATACTATTTTCTCATTTCTAACTTTTATTCATGAATTGCTGACGCTTTATTTTTAATTGTTTGATACCATGAACTCACTTTAAAATTATAACTACAGCACTAGCACCTTATTTAATCCATACAGAGAATCAATGGTGCTGGTCTAAAAAAGTGGCTTTCCCAAAAATGTACAAATCATAGCGCATACCAATAAGATGATGATTTTGCTTAATGCTGGTGAACTCCCCGTTTCAAAACATACTAAAAGCCTTTTTTTTTCTCTAAAGATATTTTTATTTAATAAGTGAGTGATTTGGAGAGGTCAGTGAAAAATGTGAACTCAAGTTGAATATAGACCTTTTTGTTTTGTGAACACTCCCTGCAGACTTACTGAAACCTGACCTGTGCTTCATAAAAAAAAAAAAAAAAAAAGTAATTTACCACAAGCATTCCATGTCGGAGGTCCTTCCTGGCAACTACAATTAACAATGGCCTGTTATGAATCAGGCTGAAAACAGAAAAACAATAGCAGCAGCTATAGCCACTCTAAGAACTGCATTGCTAGCAGACATCTCAGGATCAGAGGGAAAAAAATACAAAGCCCTTCATCATCTAGTTAGCAATAAGCAGTGTCATGGAAAGCCAAGGAGAAATTGCAAAACCCCAAGTACCAGCTGTAATGCAACACTCCTTTATTATTTATAATACTTACAGAAAGCTACAGATCACTTTGAGGAAAGGAAATTCCGGCAAAAGTAGACTATTAAGGGTGGTTCACCTTCAAACAACTAGTTGTCTTCAGATAGATCAACAGAAATAATGACTTTTTCCAATTACTTTCTATTGTCTATGTGTGACTGTTTTCCTAATATCGAAGTGTTAAGTGTCTTTTTTCACGTTTTGAAGTAGCACTGGGAGGGGGGGGGTCGCTGACCCTGTAAACTGTTCTAAATGGATAAATTTAGTGGATACATTTCTTATTTGTCTCTGCTGAGCAGAATCTCTGAGCTACATTAGAGGAAGCGATTAGAATTGATACAATAGTCGCTAATACTCCAGAGATGCTGCTGAGAAATGTATCAAATAAATGTTGCAAAATTGTAACAGTTCAGAGTCTGCGCCTGAATTACTGAGCTGCCAGACTCAAACAGCAGAGATGAACATTCAACTTTAAACTTTACAAAAACAGTAAAAAAAATAAATAATGGAAAGTAATTGAAAAAAGTCGTTATTTCTGGGTAACAATCTAAAAACAACTGAATTGAAAAAAGGGTTTGGAAGGTGAACAAACCCTTTAAATGAGCAACATAACATAATGTGGTGAATATCCAACATGTGCAACTGCAAGATTGACTTAAGCAAATCTAGAATTACAATACCAACAGTAGTAACTTCAGCCATAACCAATAATATACAGATCCAAAACAGAACAATTTTGATGCGATAGGAGCACTTCAATTAGTTTTTAAATGTTACCAAAATTTGACAGAGTAGGCTTTTGGCAGGATCCAAAAATGATCGATCTGGTGGGTATAAAGGCCTAAATGATATCAGTAAATCCATACATTGCCTTCAGGTTAAAGGAGACATATTGGATAAATAAAAAAAATGTGTAAATTAATATTGTCTTCAAAATGGAGCTCCCCATCGATGTTTTCTGGTCCCTGTCAGTGTTTCAAATGAGGGGTAAACATGTCCTAACGGTCCCCACCAGGAGGGGGACAGACAATCAGAGCCCTGAAGTAAAACAAGCAAAAACAGCTTCAGTTCCCTATCAGGTCAGCCTAGCTGCTGATTGGCCCATATCCTACAGTGCAGTGTGCTAAGTGGCTCTCCTGCACAGCCTGGGAATGGAGGCAGCAGTGGAACAGATGGGCACGACTAGTAGTAACCAGAAACACTACTTTTTAAAGCACATTCCTTCTACAAAAGAGTTTAATGCACTGGCACATTCTAGTTTTTTACAGAATATGTCTCCTTTAACTGTATAAAACTGCACAGTTTATTTTACCAGTGGGTAACAAGCCTACAGGTTTATATCATGAGACTTGTTAATATCACAGTTACTAATAATAGTGACAAAAATCCCTAGTCTGTGTCTGTGTGCTTTCTGGCTACAATTGCAGGCTAAGAGCGACTGTTTTTATTTTAAGCCAATAGAAAGTGACCAGAGAAAATTCTAAGCATTTTGGTCAGTAGCAGGGATGAGATCAAACAAAGAAAAATGAGTAGCATTTTCCAGGCATGGGTTCAACTGCCTGTGTGCAAGGCAAATTATATTATGCATTAAGTTCAGCTCAGCATAACCAAAGGATGCATGATTAATGCTGGTTTACAGTTGCCATGGCTACATTTCTCTGGGTCTAATGAGAACAGTGTTTTGTCAATGACTATTTGGTGTCTATAAGAGATTTCTAATAATCTGGGACCAGCTGCCTGTCTATATTTCAGGAGCTTGCGAGCAATGAGGTGCACCGTGCACTGACAAAGGAACAACACCCATGTGCAAAAATCCCGAGATCCTTCTAACCAGATCATTTGCTGCTCGAAGGCCGATACCCTTGTTACCATGGTGAGCGGGCAGAGTTCATTAATGAATGACTCATGAGCCAGAGTCCATATAAATACAGTACAGATCACTAGGGCTCACTCTATACACCTGCACAGGTCAAGACTTTCTATTTATTTCTCACAATAATTTCTTGAGTTAAATTGAAATGTTTTTACTCCCAAAAATGGAAATACTGCACTGAGAGGCTTATTTGCCAATGCCTAGTACGGTGTACTCATCCCAGGGCCCTCCGTTCTATTGTGGACACACTCAAGTCTCTATCAAACATACAAGTATGGGATTCATTATCTGGAAAACTGTTATCCAGAAAGCTCCAGAAAGGCCATTTCCCATTGAGTCCATGTTATTACAAATAATCCAAATATTAAAAAAAGGATTTCCTCTGTCTCTGTAATAATAAAACAGTACCTTGTGCTTGAGCCTTCCTTATCGGAAGCAAAACCAGCCCATTGGGTTTGTTTAATGTTTACATGATTTCTAGTAGACTTCAGGTATGAAGATCCAAATTACGGTACAATCCCTTATGTAAAAAACACCAGGCCTCGTGAATTCTGGATAACAGGTTCCATACCTGTACTCTACTTTGTGGCACATCTTTTATAAAATGCAGCAATACAGCATTGATTGCTCAAAAATTAGCACAAATTAGTGTGAGGTTAGGACATAGACCACCAATTACCTTGATTTTCTCCTCTCTATTATAGCCACTCTGCGGAATTTCCCTAATTCAGATTGTAATTACCCCAGCATCCACAGTTACAAAAGTGATATTTGATATAGATAGATTCTTTGGGATATAAATTTTTCCTTTATGTATGGGTAACAATGATATCGATATTGTCTTGGAAGATGGCAAATGGAGTTACACTTTCACTTATTCCCAGGCCAAGGTTATTAGAGATTAACAGCCTGATCGACCCGGCTTCCTAACCAAATTAGAAAACAACATGGGTGCTTTAATTATAAATGAGGGCTGCACAAATGAGTTTTCCATTACTCTGATGGAAACCGTAAATGAGGAACTTATTGCATATATATGTTTTATATACTTAAAATATAAAACATAACTAGTATACACAGGGCTGTAAAGAAAAAAGAAAAACTTTGCAGCAATAACTATACAGGGATTAAATACCATATGGTAAAAGACATAGGAGGTAAGAATGTCCCTGCCCCATAGAACTTATAATGGCAAGAATGTACTATGAATGTATATATGCATGCTATTTGTCCCATGGCTCAATTCTTAGTTAAAAATAGAAAATGTATTACAAATCACATTTACAATGGTACATATTGACCCCACCTTACACGTTTCATACACTCTGCTACTTAGACAGGAATCAGTCAAATAGACTCCCTATTAAGGATAGAAAACATTTATAATAGCAATACCCCTGATTTCAGATCAGGCCTAGCCTACTTTAAAGTACTGTCCTTGCACTCCACAAGGGTACCCTGGGACAAGAGACAACAATGGAACAGTGCCTTGGACCAGTGTGTTTTTCAGCAAAAAGGAGTACTGGCCACTATCTAATTCTAAGGTAAGCAGTTATCATGTAACTGCACATGTGCAAATTTACCCACTGTTTATACATTTTCAAAATGGGGGTCCCGGTCAACCATCTAAAAAAAACATTCCCTGTAAGGCTACAAATATATTGTTATTGCTACTTTTTATTACCCATCTTTCTATTCAGGCCCTCTCCAATTCATGTTTCAATCAAATCAATGCATGTTGGTAGGGTAGTGTGAACCCTAGCAACCAGATTACCGAAATTGCAAACTGGAGAGCTGCTAAACAAGCTAAATTAATCAAAAAACACAAATGAAAACGAACTGCAAATTGTCTTACTCTACACAATACTAAAAGTTAATTTATAAATGAATAATCCCTTTAAGTCAGTTAAAGGAGAAGGAAAGCTACCGAGGCATTTTATTGCCAATAGATTAGCTGCAATAGTGCAAGCTAGAATGCGATTAGCTGCAATAGTGCAAGCTAGAATGCTATATTATTCTGTAGAATGTTTTACCATACCAAAGTAAAAAGCTCCAGAAGCTCTCTGTTTGCTTAGGATAGCAGCTGCAGTATTAGCTTGGTGTGACATCACTTCCTGCCTGAGTCTCTCCCTGTTCACTTATAGCTCTGGGCTCAGATTACAGCAGAGAAGGGAGGGAGAAGAGAAGCAAACTGAGCATGCTCACGCCCGGGGAAAAGGGTTTAAGCTGAAGGCAGGAAGTCTGATACAGAAGCCCATGTGTACACAATAAAAGGCATGAAATGCAGTGTTTCTTTTAACAGAGGACACAGAGCAGCATTACTTTGAGGGTTTACTGGTATATTTGGGGGACCATCCTGATAAGGCTTACTTAGTTTTAACCTTTCCTTCTCCTAAGATCATTCTTTCCCAAAGAAGGCAAACAATACCCTGAGTTAAAGCACCTGCCTCTGTTCACCACAACCATTATACTGCTTACAAAAGCTAAACACATTACTGCTGACAACATGTTTACATATGTTGCATACAACCAGCTAACCGACTATCCAACCTGTGCATAGGCAAACATGCAGTTGAAAGTAGAGAAAAATTAAAGGCACCCAAGGAGCACAAGGGCATGGGGTAATACAGGGTGGGAAATAAACACATTAAATTTAAGATAAAAATGATAGAACTACTATAATCTTTGTTGTAACAATAGCTGGGACTGCCATACTATTTAGCCTGTCCACTTGTACATTTTAGGCAACAGCTCTACTAACAGTATAAAATTACTCTGTGCAACTACTTACACGTATTGGGCTGAATACTGGTGATACTGCATGCTTGAGATATTGATTGTTATATTATACAAGAGTCTATGGAACTCTTAACAAGACTGGGCACACACTTTCAATAGTTTTGATGTTAAGAAAATATTTCCTTAAAAAACAAAAAAACAAATTCATAGCCTTTATTTATATACTGAAATATGCGGATATGAAAACTTCACATGCAAGCAATAACCCAAAGCTAGCCATACACAGGCCAATGAAAAAATGCAGCCCTTCCAGTTTATTGGTGTCTGTAGAACACCTGCTGATTTGCCTACCTGAATGATAGCGGATATATGTGGCCAGTTTAAGCCCAGGAACAACAAAATGCTCAAAATCTCCAAGTGTTCCTATGCCTTTATTGCAAATATAGGTGAGGTCAGGGTGTTAAAGAAGCACTAGTGAATATAATTGCAACATTTCCTGTGCTATGACTAGTCAAACAACTGCCACTTCATTCCTCTCCATCGAGTCAGAAAAAAAGGTCAATCGTGGAATTCAATTTCATCGGAAACAAAATGACTATCATTGTAAAATGCCAAAATCAGATATCAAAATTTAAACACATTAGTTCTTGTGCTTTTTTTTTTTACATTTTCTCAAATAGACCTTTTTTTCCCTGGTGGGCTGCAACCAAACAGCACAACAACAAAAACCTCTGCTCCTAATAAGACATTATAGCTTATGGCATTTTTGATGAAACATCTCAAAGCAACCCCTTCTCATCACCCTGGGGCCAATGTGCAGCATTTAACAAGCAGGAAAATGGGCTTCCACAGCATAGTGAATATATTATGAGCAAAATGTATTAGCAATAAGCAGCCAACATGTAATTGCACTGCATACTTTTCTTCAATATGGGAAGAATAGGAGGATGCTGTAAACAAGGCAATATGAGAGTTCTACAGGGAGTTATCAGCGTTGTTCATATATCTCATTTTATATATGCAATAACACAAAAGGGCCAATTTATTATGAGAATAACTCACAGGTGCCTTTGCCCATAGCAACCAATCAACAATTAGATTTCACCAGTCACCTACAAGTTAGAAAGCAAAAGCAAAGATCTGATTGGTTGATATGGGCAACATCACGGATGATGTCTGTCTCCGGTGTTTTACACAGCATGTTAAATAGGCCCTCCAAAGTGATTTCCAATCTAATGACTGCATAACACATAACCACTAAAATTATCCACGTGTTTGACATCCATGACTTGATTCAAAGCAATATTGTAATTTAACTCTTGAAGATTTTATCAAGTATGCAACTATAATGAATTTTGCATCAACAGTATCACCTGCTGATTAGTTTTCCGACTGTGATCCTGTGAAGGGAATGTGTCTGAAAAACACGTGTCTGAAAAAGAAAGAAGGAGAACTGTTCTGAGATGTTGCTTTGTTTAGGGACGACAAAGTCTGAGCCTTCCTAAATAACCATCAGAACAGTCCTCTTTCTTCAGACACATTCTAATAGCCTGGAATTAAAAATAAATAAAGTAAATTGCAAAACAGCTTAGCACTGAGCAATTTTATAATGCCCAAAAATTTTAAATTCATTTGTTTCAAAGCTGTACATTTTTTATGAAGGAGAAGGAAAGGCAGAATTACCAGGGTGGTGAAAAGTTGTTAGACTCACCAGGGGTTACTAGCTGCTTACGTCCTACCTTGGGTCTAACCCGACCCTAAAAAAAAAAAAAAAAAAAAAAGCACAGTACTTTTCAGCTGTACAATCTGCTCCCATATCATTCTAGTATCACAAACATGCTGGGCAAGCACATACACAATAGAGAATTCTGCCAATTTCTATACTGGGCATGTGCCCAGCTTGAGAAGGTTTAGGGAATGCCTGGGATATCAATACAATATGGCAGTGAGAAAAAGTACTTTGGACCAGTGCCTAACAACTTGGCACTCCCTGTGATTCTACCTCTATTTCTCCTTTAAATGCCAACAAAAGCCAATGAGGTACAAATTTGTTAGACAGCTCCAAGGAATATAATTGATATCATGGGATCCTAGGCTGGTGCTCTGCTTCTCTAAAAATACTAAAAAAAATAAAAGTAGATGAAGGTTTAAAATTAACTTTTCGAAAGATGCAGAGTGATATTCTAAGACAATTTGCAATTGGTTTTCATTTTTTATTATTTGTGGTTTTTGAGTTTCAGCAGCTCTCCAGTTTGCAATTTCAGCAATGCGTTTGCTAGGGTACAAATGAAGAGACAATAATATGAATAGGAGAGCGCCTGATTAGAAAGATGAGTAATAAAGCCTAGCAATAATTATAAATTTGTATACAGAGCATTTGCTTTTAGATGGGGTCAGTGACCCCTATAAGCTGGAAAGGTCAGAAGAAGAAGGCAAAAAAAAAAAACTAAAGGCCATTTGAAAGTTGCTTAGAATTAGCCATTCCATAACATACTAAAAGTTAACATAACATACTAAAAAGTGAGCCGCCCCTTTAAAAGAAAAGTACCCTTTTAGAGAACAGGAATGCAAGACTGTTATAATCTAAGGAGGGCACAGACCAAATGTTGGACCTCAAAGTGGGGCTTGGAGTAAAAGTATGACAAAGAGAGTCAACCAGTATGTTACAAAGAAGCGGTTATAATTTAATTTATTAGTCACCAGTAAAATGTCAGGTTTGGGAGTATGCCCTGACTATTTGCCCGTACATGGTAGAACATGCACCCAAATCCTATCCACATCTTCTTGCTTTGTGTTCTACTTCTGTGAATACTTATGGTTGAAAGACAGGGAAGCTTTGGGAGCAGAGGAGTATATACTTTCCCAGACTGACCCACACGCAACCCTAACCTGCAATGGTTGTCAACCCAAATCCACCCAACTGGTTGTAGACCAGTGGGTCACCATGGGTTTCGGGTCAAACCCCACATCACTAGTATGAGCTAGAGAAGTGGAGAAATATATAAAAGTGTAACAATTTACAGAGTTGGCAGGTAGCCAGCCCGACTTGACAGTCAAGTATAAAGCAGTTGAGAAAACATGTGTTTAACTATGATAAAACAACACATTGTGAAATTGAACTACCCCTTTAAATCAATGTGCAAGTTTTTTTAGTAGAAAGTTACAAAGAATGTGTTTTTCTGTACCCCCCCCCCCCATGAGAGTGACTATGAAACAGGCAAGACTAATAGCAGGATAAAGCTGCTCAAAGCAGAAGGACTTCTGTATCAGACTTCCTGTTTTCAGCTTAAACCTCCAGGGCTAGGGCTTGAGCATGTTCAGTTTGCTCCTCTCTCCATCTCCCCCTCCCTTTTCCCCTTTTCCCCTTTCCCTGCAGTAATCTGAACCCAGAACTATGAGTGAGCAGGGAAACACTCAGGCAGGAAGTGATGTCATAACAAGCCAATATGGCAGCTGCTATCCTAAACAAGCTTCTATAGCTGTTTACTCAGGTATGATAAAGCATTCTGCAGAATAAATATAGTGTTATAGCTTGCAGTATTGTGGATAATCTATTGCCAATAAAATGCTTCGGTTGCTTTCCTTCTCCTTTAAACAGCTTCGATGCAATATGCTGAGCATTTCCCATAATCAATGAGTTATATTACTTTTCAAACAAGTTTGAGTTACTCTGGTGTGACTGACACTGCTTACAAAGTGACTAGATTAGTATTGAGTTTTTAAAACCTTTGTCGTACTCTTTTTCTGATCACTGTTTGAGGTTCGGACACGCAGGCCTCGCTCCCCAAAGGCAGCAGATCATCTTAAATCATTCCATTTCAGAGTTTAACGTTGGATACTGATCAATAGAAAGATCATCTCGGAGGGAGATCCCGGCATCTGAAAAGGGTTGGCCGCTAGTAATGCAAAGGCCAAATCTAACAGGAGAAACTGCTTAATCAGGGATGACCAGTTTGTAGCCCTCTAACCCTCCAGCTGTGGCAGGGCAGCAGGCTGTATCCATTTAATGTCTATACATATTATTATTATTATTATAGCCTTTGTACTTTATCTACTTCTGCCCTAAGGGCCACTGTAACACTCGAAGCCCAGGAGACCAGTCCTGAAGGATAGCAACACCTAACCAATAGAAAAGCCCCAGTTCCAAGCTGGATCCACTCTTGAGTAATAGGTGCTATCTCTGTACACTCACATTCTAAAATACATCGTTATCATAACAATAGCCGTGTGATGAGATAAGGAAGACGACTATTCTATGTCCCTGCAGCTGCTGCTTAACTGAAAGCCTGGCGCCGTGGCTGCTGGGAGTTGTAGTCCAACAAAAGCCCAAGGGCCGCAGGTTGAAGCGTGACAGGCGGAGACACTTACCATGTACAGGGTGAAGGGGAAGCAGAGGAGGAAGAGCCAGATGTAGAGGTGTAGGGTATTGACAAATGTACTCTGGTGGGGGTCGTAGTACCAGCCCCCGGTGATGGAAGCCCAGACTCCCTGCCGGAGGATTTGCAGCGTCTGGGAACCCATGGTCCTTTCCACCTTCCCAACCGGGTCACCGCACCAGCCCTCCGGGCCTCTCTTCACCTGCCCGTCCGCAACAGAATGAGAACGCGGCGATGGGAGACAGGCCCGGGCGGCCTCTCGGCGGCCATTTTATCTCCTCTCACCCCACTGAGGAAGCGATGGTCCTCCAGCGACTAGCGGCCTATACCTCCGACTCTCGCTCTCCCCCTCAGCGTTACCATAGAGTAAATGCTAGAACGCCTCCTTGCAGGCGGCTGGGGCTCCTATCCATGTCCTTTGCGCCACCCAGCGATTATATGTAGTATTGCTGCTGTGATGTGTTACTACATCAAGTAAGAAATGTCACCGCGAATCCCAAGTGTCATTTTATCACGAGCATCTTAAAGGGCCAGAGAGAGACATCAAATAATTCTTAAAATTCTCATCAGTGCGTATCTAATGTGTAATATTGGTGTGCACCAGGTCCGGAATGAGAACTTAAATAGGCCCTGGCATTTCAGATACTCAGAGGCCCAAACAGCTCATACCAGCCCACTAAATAGTGACTTTCTATGGCACCTTCTTCTGACTGTTTCCAGCTTTCAAATGGGGGTCACTGACCCCATCTAAAAAACAAATGCTTTGTAAGGATACAAATGTACTGTTATTGCTTTATTTTTTATATTCATGTCTCTTATTCAAATCAATGCATGGTTGATAGGGTAATTATGAGCTTAGCAACCAGACTGAAATGGCAAAATGTAGAGCTGCCGAATACAAAGCTAAATAACAAAAAACACATATAATAAAAAAGTGAAAAGCAATTGCAAATTGTCTCAGAACATCACTCTCTACGTCATACTAAAAATTCATTCAAAGGTGGACAACCTTTCCAGAAACTGGTCATATTCTAAATCCTGAATGAAACTGACCTAACAGGGGAGTAACTGCAGGGGGTGTTATCGCACCCTGGCCTGCTACTAGGGTTGCTATCTTTTCCAGAAAAAAATACCGGCCTTCCTATATATTTATCTTTTTCCCTTATTTATAACATTGGGATCAACCATCAATTTTACCGGCCAGGCCAGTAAAATTCCAGCCAGGTGGCATCCCTACCCACAACCTCTGCACTTGGCCCGACCCTCCTTTGTTACGTTACTGTGACCTAATACCTATATCTATTTGGCCCATGAATATGGTACAGTAGTCCCAACATTTTACAATGGCCAAAGGCTTTCAGGAGAATGATAGGAGCCTCCTACCAGGGGTTTTTTTCCTCAGGCCTGGCACTGATAAGGACAGCCCTGTTGACAGGCCAGCTGGGACATGATAGGGTCACATGACAGCCTCTTAGAAATATTGCCCCATGGCTTGGTAGTTTCATGAAACAAAACAAGACAACTGACGTGCCTCTTATGCCCATCCCTTGTTCCGGCCCTGCTCATTGCTGTTGGTCCAGGAGGTTCACCCAGCACAAGCACAGAAAATGTCTTTATTGCATGCTTTAATATAATCAAGTTCATCTGGTTAAGGATAGTACTCTTACAGATTTCTTGAGGTTTCCGCGCCATTGAGACCTTGTCACCTTAAAGCGGCCCTCTGGCCCCAAAAGTCAGGGCTGCCTAGTAAAACAAAGGCAGCTGGGAGATGCTGGATTCTAAGGGTCAACAGAGCTCATTTATTAGTACTCATGGGTGCAAAATCACACCAACAGTTCTGAAGGCCAAGGGTTCGAAATGGCTTTTTATATTATATATACCCTATAGACCTTTAAATGTCAGTTTCAGAATGTAACAGCTTCCCAGTTACAGCACTGAATATTTTGCTCACTTATTTTTTAATCATTTATAATTTCTGCAGGTTCAGCTTGAATTCCTTCAGCTTTCTGGCTTGGCCCTACCAATGATTCTTTTTGCCTACTTGAGAAAAATCTAATGCTATATTTAAACACAAGTGCATACACATGGACACCAATGTTGGTACTGTCCTTGAACAACTCTTTTTACTGCAAGCCATCTTAAGAGTATTATGCTGTCTTGTCATGATTGTCATGTGCTTGAGACCTTGACCTTTGTTTCTGACTCGTCACTCTGGTTCTCCTGTTCTGACCTGTTACATATATGTGATCTTGTTTGAAATCTTCTTGCTCTGATTCCTTGCATGTCTAGCAACCTTGTATGCAATCTACCTCACTAGCCTAGTGAGTGCTTTACTCTCTCCACCTCACGGTTTAATTTTCAAACTGTGTCCTGTTTCATGTATTATTTCTGATTTCATATATATATATATATATATATATATATATATATATATATATATATATATATATCCAGTCAGTCTCTGTAATGTGCAGGTCAGTCCTGCAGCAGGAAGCTCCAAAATGGTGTTAGTGAGGACAGATGCTGGGAGTCATTTCCCTATCTTTCTATCTGCCATCCTGGGTTTCTAAATAACAGTCCATAATAAGAAATTATAGTCACGCTGCAGTTGAATTGTGCTGTTTACTCTCAACCAGCTTTTGTTCCTTCTTTGTGCTCTTTACAACAGCTGTAGGTCCATATGTAGATGCTATGCTAGCTAACATGCCCACAGTGTCGCCTCTTTAGGTAGCCTTAAAGGAGAAACAAACCCTTAATAAAAAAAAACCCTACCCTACATAGACCGTCCTCCCCCCAGCCTAGCTGCCCCCCGGGGCAAATTCCCCTAACTCTTTACTTACCCCTCCGTGCAGATTCTGTCCAGCGGAGTTCACGTGCGCCACCTTCTTCTCTTCGGATATCTGAAGATCTTTGGAATGAGACTGGCGAAGCGGTGCATGCGCAGTTGGAGCAATTTTCTGTATTGCGACAACTGTGCATGCGACGAAACTCGCGAAAATTGCCGAATCGTTGGTCTCATTCCGAAGATTAACAAAGCAGCTGAAGATGGCGCCTTATGCACTAAGCAATTAGTAATGCGAGGGACTAAAAAAATCACCAAAGAACAGATATGAATACTATGCTA
Source organism: Xenopus petersii (assembly GCA_038501925.1). Classification (NCBI taxonomy): domain Eukaryota; kingdom Metazoa; phylum Chordata; class Amphibia; order Anura; family Pipidae; genus Xenopus; species Xenopus petersii. The sequence continues at coordinate 39,103,700 of CM076686.1, read as the reverse complement.
TTGCATTTAAACAATCACTTAATCTTTTCACTTAATAACGTTACGCAACTGACAGAATCTTTATAAAAGTAAAGAACTTGAATGTGTTCTTTCTTGTTCATAAACTTCAAGTATTTCTTCATTCCATATCAGGTTGGTGTTTAAATCAACAAAGCAAGCAGAAGACAAGCCAGGTCATATTGCCCTGTGTGAAACTTCAGTGGTATAATATGATAGCTGAGTTCCCTACTGATTGGACAGTGCTAACACCAGAATAAAGGTGGCCATAGACACACAGATAATATCGTACAAAATGAATTTTCGTCCTATATTCGTTGCGTGTATGGTGGAAAAAGAGCCGACCAATATCGGCAGAAGACTTGGATATCGGTAGGCTCGTCGATCAGGCTGGACGGAAAATTTTGATCGGGTGCCTTTGAAGGGATCCAAACATTGCCCATTGTTAGTGCTGAATCGTCAGATACAGGTAGAATTCTATTGTTTCTTCCCGTATATCTACCTGTATATCTGACTATTCAGCTCTACACGTGTGTATTGAAAAAACCATCTTTCTTGGAAAGATCTTTTCCAAGAAAGATCGTAATTGTTACGTCTATGGCCACCTTTAAGCACATCATCAGCAGAGCCTGTAAGTTCTGCATTTTCGCCCAACTGGGGAAGAAGGGGAGGTGTAAGGAACAGTGATATGGATGGCACAGCCTCAAGGCCAGTTAGGGTAAGATATGGGGAGAGTGCCTATTTGCTTACCTAGATACACCTTAAAGGACATGTAAACCCCCCTATCCCACGCAAAAATGTAATTTGTAAATAGCCTCTTTGAAATCTTTAGAAACCTGCCACTCTGGTTGTTAAAAGGTAAACAGTAAGGCTGCAACATGGAAAGGCCACCAACGCCCGGGCCTAGGGCGGCAGGATTTTAGGGGGCGGCATGAATCCCAACCACACCCATATTGGTTTGGAAGCTCTGGGGCTGATCATGAGGTACAATAGTTTTTTAAATTTCCCATGCGCCAATCACCAGTGCTACCAACCTAATGATGAAAATGTGTGCATGTGCACAAATGAATGGAAGAGGACAGGGGTGATGAATGGCAGTGGGCCTAGGGGCACCCGCTTTGTAAATCCGGCCCTGCATACTTCCACTGGTCTACACAAGCCTTGGAAAAGGAGATACGATGTACATCAGTAATCCAGGCAATCCCTGCCCTCAGTCCAGATATGAGTAACAAAAAAAACAGGGATGGTCCCAGTCTGAGTGCAGTAACCCAGGACTTCCAAGTGGAGAAGGGAAGACTTTACAGGATAGACTCATATTTCCCCTCATTCCTGGACTTCAGAGGCCCACTTTCAGACCCAAAGATTAACTAGTTCAGACACAGACAACTTATAGTTAACCAAGTCTTACCCAAATAGACAGAGTCTACCTAATTTATTATAAGCCTGTTCAGTGGCGGAACTAGGGGGGGGGGAGCAGCAGCCCACACAGTAATTCCAGACAGTGTAAGCTTTTGTTTAGCAACACACTAATGCAAATTCTACAGTATATTTTTATGATATGGTCGGCTGGAGTCTGGACAAAGGTGAACCAGGACAATAACCCACAGCAATCAATCAGAGACTTCTTTCCCTAGTGTTCCTATAGTAAACTGATTTGAGATCCATCACTTGAAATTGACTGAGCCATCTCTGCTGAAATTGGAAACAGAATAAATGGTTAGAACAGCATGTTTTTTTTTTAATTTGCACATTCCATATTGTCATAGAGGATGTGGTTACACACAATCAAGGAGAACAGAAAGTAGAAAGACCATCATGAATTGTGTCCCTATTTCATTACTTTCCTTTCAACATTGAAAACACAACACTGTGTGTAATATTTGCATGTACATCTGTACAATAGATCTGTACATAGTGTTGGCTGATTGCACTTATTGAAAGGGTATCAAACAGATGTGACATGAATGCATATGAATGAAGTAGCAGATGGATACACACAATAAGAAGCTATAAAAATTACTATAGCAATCATCTATAGCTTTTATGGGAGGATAATCCAATACACTGAGTAGGTATGTGCCTAGAATTTAGGGCCCCCAGCCTAATGGAGAATTCACACTTGTATTAGATGCTAAGCAGTTTAACTGAGTGGGGGTTTAAAACCCCAAGCACAGTGATGCATTGTCCTAACATGATTGGAGTGATTCAGTTAGCATTGGGGGATAACAGCCAGTGCACTGACCCAAGAGTTCAGGGGTCCCCAGAGGGTTGATCTGGCAATATCTGCTTTATTATCTGTAAATTCTGACAAATGCCAGAGGGGCTGCTGTAAGATGTCATAGATGGTCACTATTTAGTGGGCCTATTGGGGCTTGTTTGGGCCTCTGGGTAATTGAAATGCCAGGCCTATTTTGAATCCCAGTCCAGTCCTGCTTTATTACATATACTATTGACACTTAGATTTTTCAAAAGTATGCCCACTTTGTCCAGCTTGTAGTTTAGGGAATTAAGTTTGGTTGGGATACATTATTCACTGCATGGTATCTAAGACAAGTTGTTGCATACATGATTATTTGCTTTGTATAGGTATAACACATGCCAAAAATAGAGGCACTAGTCTGTCACTAAATAGGCAAAGCAAGCATGTTACATTTTCTTTCTAGCTATCAGACTGTTGTGTTCTGAGATCAGTATTAGTATTTAGTACCTAGTAGTAAAACCTGTTCATCCACATTCAGGAAATATATATATATATATATATATATATATATATATATATATATATATATATCTATACATATATAAATCCGTGAGTGACTTCCCTTATTCGCAGGGTTCACAGTCACATTAGTAATTGTCTGGAGGGCCTGGCGTTCATTGGCGCTCCCGCTTGTGCCTGCCACAAACACCCTCCCTCCCCGTGCTCAATCAGGCGCGATCGCATCAATTTAAAGAAGAAGAAAGCTGCAGGGAGGGGGATTTGAAAGCTATAGAGGAGACAGACCCATCGGTCCAGGCCCCCCACCCCATGAGGTCTGCTCCCTCTATAGTTACTACAGTGCCAATGAGCCATGAATATCCTGTAAATTATATTTTTATAATCTACAGTCTGGTCATTTCCCTATGGGACCAGACTTTAAATTATATCCTTATATGAGAAATCAGAACGTGCCGTTTATAACAGGGGCCCCCAGGCCGCTGAATTTTGACACAGCGTGTCGGAATTTGACACAGCACGTCGAAATTTGACGCCACATGTCTGAAGTGGACACTGGCGTGCCCAAAAAGGACGCCGGCGACCAAAATTTGACTCCGACCCCCTACTAGAAATTTATAAAGATATTAGAAGTCACCTCAGAGTTATGTAACCTGTATAAAAGCACTCGGCCTTCGGCCTCGTGTTTGATATGGTCACATAACTCCTTGGTGACATAATATCTTTATAAATTACAGTAGGGGGTACATTATACATTATAATCTACGTTTTGTGTGAAATGTTGGGAGGGAGGTGGAGGGGTCGGAATCCAATTCTGGTTGCCGGCGTCCAAATCGGGCGCGCCGGCGTTCAATTTGAACGCAGCAGCGGCAAATTCGGATGCTCTGTGTCAAATTTCGGACGCATGGCGTCAAATTTGGCCTGTCATAAACGGCGTGTTCTGACGTCAGAATGTGCCGTTTATAAGGATATAATTTACAGGCTGGTCCCATAGGGAAATGACCAGACTGTAGATTATATAGTGGATAATGTGATATCATGAGTTATGATTGGTGCTTAGTGATGTGATTTGTGTCACATGACTCACTGACATTAAAATAAATAATGTACCCCTTTTTGTGAAATAGGCCAGCATCCTCATGCTTTTTACATGGTGATGTGACTCCTTGTTGACTTCTAATACCTTTATAAATTACAGTAATTCACTATATACTACACAAGATCCATGAATATCCAGTAAATTATATCATATAAACAGTGCTAGTTATGTTGATCTGTGCCCTTCTGTATGGTCACGTGACTCTTTGGTGATTTCTAGCATTTAAAAATTACAGTAGAGGGTACATTCTATCCTGTAACTTATACAGATTAGTGATGTCATCAGTTATAAACAATGTTTAGTGATGAAATGTGTGTCACATCATTTATGGTAACTTGTGTATTATAAAAAATAACTTAACCCCTGATGTAAAATATGAGGATATTAAATGAACTGTATAAAAGCCTACAGCCTTGTGACTTTAGTGGTTATGGGACTGCTCTGTGACTTATAACAACTCATTTACAAGGGAAACTGATTGCAAGTGCAGAGTGCAAAGTGAAATTCTGAGCACCTAGCAATGTTCATTTTACCCACAGTGCAGCATTTCCCCCAAAATTCCAGCATCACTGCAGCCTTGAGGCAGCAATGCATCTGACACAATTGCAGGCATTGTGTTTGGTGATGGGTGAATTTGCAGCGTTTTGCTTTCCGGAAAAATTCACAAATTTCCCGTACACAGCGAAAAATTCGCAAAACGGCACCGGCGTCTAGTTTTTGCCGTCTGCATCCATTTTTGACGCACATTCTCGCACGCTGGCGAAAATGCGCCGGCGTCCAAAAAGCAGGCCAATGAATTGTCGTGGCCGTTTCACAAATTTATTCGCCACAATTTATATAGCGCAAATTCGCCACAAATTCGCGCCTGGCGAATAAATTCGCCCATCACTAATTGTGTTCAATCTAGTGTGCACTTTGGTGTGAATCAGACACAATTGTGCTGAATAAGTGTTTGGATGTCCTTATTTCAGGCACTCAGTGTCAAAATAATGTATGCACATGATTTTTTAAGTGCACATTTGCAGCATCCATTGATGCATGCCACTCTGAGAACCCTGTAACTACTGCCACCTTCGAGGTTGGCTGATGCTGCAGTGTTGCCTTGTGTCAACAGGTGCACTGCACATGGTTCGCATGAAGAGTAGGGATAGAAGTAGTGGCACCAAGCGTATCAATATGTAAGTGAACCATTTAAAATATCTTAGATCATCATATCTAAAGATCATTTCATCTTATGCAAAAATACATCTTGCAGATACTGAATTCATAGAAAGCTGTAAAATGTGCTCAGAGCAGGTGAACACTTCTAGCTGAAAAACTCATAGAGAATGTTGTTAAATTCTTGAGTAAATCCCACTTTTGGGGGAAAAAAGTCACATGGAAAAATAAAAATAAGAAGACAGCGTGAGACATCAAAGCTATGTGTATCAACGCGAAAATTCAAAATAAGACGCCAGAAACCCAGGTTCAATGCCCAAATATAGTTTCTTCCTGGGTGCTCTAAATTTGCTATTTTGTCTAATCTTTGGTTTTTGACCCTTCTTCCTGTTCCTGACCCAGGGCCAGATTTGATGAAGCTTGTCCCTGAGGCCACATGGTCCCAACACTGGGCACTTCGTGCGCACGCCCCCCCCCCAAGGCCGCAGGTTTCTCACGCCGGCCCCTTAGGGCACGCAACCCCCCAACTGCACGCGAGCGCACTCTCCAGCACCTGAGCACCTAGAAACTTTGAGTCCCCAGTACTCCTCAGGATGTGGATGGGTGGCATGCCGCCTCTAAAATTTTGCTGCCCTAGGCCCCGGGCCTTTTTTGCCTCGCCACAAATCCGGGCCTGTCCTGACCTTGCTGATTGCTGCCTGCCACTGACTATTGCCTGGATTACCACATTGAGCCTCTTAAACCCAGCAATTGCGATCTAACTATATTGCCACTTGGACTGTCTCGGCCTGCATTACAGCTTCCTCCTTTCAACATTGTTTGGCCATGATATTATGTGACATCCGGTCACGCCAGCCTTTATAAATTACATTTTTGGCTAACTAACTATATTGTAAACATTTTTATTTTGCACAGCTTATCTGTTTACACAGTTTTTATTTTTACACTGAATTGTGTATTGTCGCTTGGACTGTGTCTGTTTGCCTGCATTACAGCTTCCTCCTTTCAACATCATTTGGCCATGACATTATGCTAGACATCCAGTCACTCCAGCCTTTATAGATTACATTTTTGGCTAACCAACTATATTGGAAACATTTTTATTTTGCACAGCTTATCTGTTTACCCAGTTTTTATTTTTACGCTGAATTATTCCTTTAAGTACTAAATTACAACCAATCTTTAGGCCTAGGCATACAGGCCATTTTGACTGCTGTTGGCACTTGAAGAACACAACAATAGTCATGATGTCCCTATTCACTTTTGTGAAGTAATGTTACTTAATAGAAAGTTACCCTGGCTGATGCACTCAGAGCAGTGAGTAGTGACAGAAGCATTTCATGTTCAATTTATTGCTTGAGGTCCACCTCAGACAGGCACATAATAGGTACCTTGGCAGTTAAATAAAATGTCACGCTTAGATTCATGCAGTAGTTTTACAGGTGCCAGTAAAAAGTCTAATAAACATTAATTGAGAACAATGACCATTGAAAGTGTGCCTTCCTCCCGAACACAGACTTACAATATAACCTACTTTTGGCATTGTCTTCAGTTTTTTCAAGGAGGTTGTTTTTCCTGCTATTGCTGTACATAAATAAGTGTGCCAAGGATAATTGTTCTGTTTTGGTTTTGTTATAACCATTTGCCGTTTCTCCATCATGATTATTCTTCTTTACCTTACATTACATCTTTGCTAGCTTTGGTTTTAACAATATGTTCTAAATTGGATGTAGATCTACCTGCAATATAGCTTGATTGATCAGGAAGGGGTTATACAGGGGTCTGACACAGTCAGAGGCATTCTTTCTCTCTAATTTTAAACAATTTCAGAATATCAATATCTGTTCAGACTAATATTCCCAAATTCACTCTTTGAGAATATACCCAGGGGCCCCTCATTCATATATATCTATGGCTCACAACATGCTCAGAATCACACAGCCTTCAAGAACCAGCTTAAAAAAGATCAAAAGCGGACAGTGGCAAACAAAGCCGACTGTGTATGTATTTCTCAGAACTTACAGTACAATGTACTGTAATAAAAGAGACAATACACTCAATGACCAACATTAGAGAAACCCAACTGATCAGCCTTGTGTGGCATTGCAAAGGGATGGCTATTCTACTCTAGAAAGCTACAGCAGAGTATTCTGTTAAATTGGTCAAACCATAGCTGTACTAGCTGTATGGCTAGTTTAAGGATGCTGACAGAAAACCAGATATTTTAACCACCTAAGAAAGATCTGTAAATGCCAGCATACAGGGACAATATCGTAATAATAAACTCTAATAAATATGCTACACTTCATAGATAAGAAAAAAATATACATGCACAGAATCTCACAACCTCCTCCTTCACGACCTCCTCTGATGAAGCAGTGCAATATACACATGTCTTGTATTGGACATGCTCATCCTTTTCTTTTCATTTATTTTTTTTAAAAAGTGTTCTGTTATAAAGGACTAATTATAATGGTTTAAGTTTTACTTTCCCCCTTCCACCCAATTGAAACGGGGAGTGTTAGTTTCCGAAATTATGGCATATGTATAACGAGTCCCTTTCTATAATGCTGCTTGTGTGTAAGGCTTACAGGTATGGAGGTAGATTTAAATTTTAACTGTTCCTTTTCCAGCAACTGTATTAAAGGTTCAAGGAGGATTAATTCCAGGGTTCCTTGTGTCAATGTGTGAATTTACAAGATGGTCTACAGAGGTGCATTGACACTCACTTCAGTTGCAAATAGGGCTTCCAACACGCCCCCTACTCTAAGTGATGTATTCTCAGGATGGTGTGTGCATTCCCCTAGTGCAGAAAAGTAGGATACCTCAGTCCTTTTCAGCTCCACTGCCAGATTTAGCTGCAAAATGCACTTTAACATAAACATAGAAAGAAATGATCTCACAAATAAGCTATTGCAATAAAGAGAAAATACACTTTTCAACATAATGACTGTTAATATGCGGTACATAGTATTTCTATAGTGCTTTTGTGTGACATCATCAATTACTGCCACATGATGGCAGTCTTTGCTTCAACCAGAAAGGGGCTTTCGCTGCAGAAATTAACTAACAATGACAAGAGTAAAGCTGGCTTGAATCAGCAGTTTATAGTTAGTGCATGTCTTACATTCTTCCAAAGTGGAATTCATTAGGCACAGTGCCATACTTCAAATGAAGCAAAACACAATGCAAGCAAATACTGGTAGTGATGTATGATTTGTCTTAGAATGGGATTTATTTTCTGTTAGGTTCTTTTTAAAGGCTTGCAGGAATTCAGTATTGCATGGTTGTCCCTGTGAGACCCCGGACTTTACAGTATTTGCCATTTTTTCATCACTCAATATCTGCTACCCTCGTAATTGGTAGCTGTTGCAAACTTGGTAAATGCTTAGTGATTCTCGATCCTCACAAGGCTGGCACTGCAGATTTACTCAATAGTCAACTGGGGTATTAGTAGGCTCCAGATCAGAAAAAGCTAAGAGGTAACACTGATGTATCAATACTACTGTATTTATGTAGCTGCTATCTTTGTCCTAATTAATACAGTTTTATCTGTACTGATGAGAACAGCACCTTTATAAGTAAACACATTAGAGGCCTGATGTATAGTGCAGAAGTCAGCATGCAAAGGCTGCAATTAGTAATTTTTTTGCACATTTCAGCTGTCTCCTGCATTGTGTAACTTGCTGCAGGCCTCTGCTCTCCTCTTTCAAGTAAAGAGTTCTGCAGCATGTCCCATGGATCTAGCCTTTACTGAGCTTACTCACCTTACCACCCCTGCACAACTAAGAAATCATTTACTACCCCCCAGACAGCTCCAAATTTCCATTTTTAAATACAGAAATTCAACCCTTAAAGTTACTAGAGCTGTCTGATGCAAGGTTCTCACCTCCGTCATGGCAGGAGTATCAAACACACTACTAGGCTTGTAGGTAATTAAAAGAAAAAAAAATCTGTGCCAGAGAAGAAACACTGCATGACGGTGAAGGAAAAAAGAGAGGCAGAAAGTAGGATTAAAAAAAAGGTAAAGAAATAAGAGGTATGGGTTAAGTGACGAGGGGATGGGGTGATATTTCTAGGATTTGGATCTTGGGACTGAGTTGTAGGGCCCCTGGGGGATCAGGCATGGTGGGCCCCTGACACCCCAGTCTGACACTGCTTGTGAAAGACATTACATGGACATATTAATTAACTCTGGAAGGGGATTTACACATTCCTTCCCCCAATAGGAAGTTTTTTTTTGATAAACAATAGTACATTTCCTGTCAGCCAATGAATGTAGCATTAGGCTTAGTTTCCTGTGTGTTAACTGCAGTTGTTTTTGTCAATTGGTAGGGCCAGGAAAAAGCTGGTGAACAGGCATACTGTATTACTAGATAAATAGGAATTAGTTCTGGGGAAAACAGAAATGATTTGAGTTGCTGTCCTACCAACAGCAGACTGCTTATTGGTTTGTATATATGTTTATGAATATAAGCTTGCTGATTCATCATTGAGAAATTGAGAGATTGTTTGAAAGTGTATTACAAATGTCAGCAGAACTGCAGAAGTGTCAAATCTGAGATTTAGGAGAGGTTTTGTGTGCTGGGAATTTTCATATATGATTGTGTGTCATTATCCTGATCTCTGTGAATATGATATGAGCTCTAACATCCATGTGTCTTTGTGAAAGGACAATATGGCAAACTGGTGTGCTAGTATGGAACATCTAGACTACAACTAAAGGCAATGTTGGTGCTGGGAGGCAATTTAAAATGTTATATCCAATTCACCCTCCTATATTTCTACCTCTGTGAATGTGTGTGGATGTGTGTAGTGTAATGAGTGGGTTATGAATGGGTGGGTTGTGGGTAACTTAAGAAATGTCTGTGAAGATTCTTATTCATCCAGGTCATGGTATATCTGTACAAATAAGTCAAATCAACTGGACTTGCTGAAGATGTTTCACCAGTCATCCAACTGGCTTTCTCAATTCAGAATAACTTGTAAATAGGATCTTTCTTTGGGAAAATATCCTCTGGAATGTTTCTCCAATCAACATAATCTGTTTATCATAATATGCAAGGATGTCAAGAAGTTAGGTGTTGATTGTATTAGCATGATTGTAGCTTTGATGTCTGCTAGAGAGGAAGCAGGCCCTGCAACTGCAGGGGTACCAGAAGGTATAGGGGGCCCCAAGAGCCTCTAATTAATGAGCAATTTAGACATATATTGGTAAAACAGGTCAACCTCTTTATATGTTGAAATTAATTTTCTGTGGGGTCCAGTAACATCTAGTTACGCCACTGTTCTGGAGGCCACTGTTTGAGCATCTTGCAGTACAGCAGTCAAATTTTACCGTCATCTCTTCTGTCTTCACTCCTAGATTTAGTCCCCACAAACAATATTATGGGGATCTGTTCTGTATAATTGCTTCGCATGTACGATGTATTTCAATTAAGTTGTTTCATGAGGGTCTACCACCTCAAGTGTTACACTGTCATGGAAACGTCACTAAATTACACTAAGGGGCAGATTTATCAAGGATCAATTTCGAGTTCATGTGAGTTGTTTTTTTTTTAACATTTCTTTTATTAAGCAAACGAAAGCATTGTTATACTGTACATACATTTTCGGAACAGTTGTACATTACGCTCAGAGACGGAACTAGGTGGGGACGGCCCTGGTGCGGGCCGTGCAGCCGGGCCCCGCCCCCACCCTCTTCTGTGCGGCGCTGCAGTGGGCTTGTGACTGCCGGGGGGCCCTGCGGGGTGCGGGCCCTGGCCCAATTGCACCCCCTGCTCCCCCGGTAGTTGTGCCACTGATTATGCTAAAGATTGCTTATACATGTTCTGTAGTGATTTACTTCAAACAATAATAAACTATACATAATAAAATAACATAAAGTATAACAAAAAGCATGGTGTCATTCTTTCCCACATTTTCCCCCCCAAGTCCTGAGTTTGGGAACCAGTGCCAGATAAAGAGAGAGGAAACCAACCCATATTAAACCGTTTATACTCTGAGTAATCTGCAATAGTACCTATTTTATCCTGTTCAAGGTGTCTTTACCTCAGGATCATCATCTGTCCAGAGATCCCAGACTTTATTAAATTTTTCCGGGCACCCTCTTTTTATATATGTTAATTTGTATAGTGGAATGATATTCTCAATATACTTTTCACACAATTGAGAGGTAGGCCCTCTTTCTGATTTCCAGTGCATAACGATCAACTTTTTAACATACATACAAAGGAATGATATGAGGGTAAGATGTGCCCTTCCAAGGGGTAGATCCTCTGTCTGGTTTAGTATTAGTGCTATAGGGTCATGTGAGTTATTTAATGTAACCTGTAAGTGTTTAACAGCTACCACTCAAGGCATCTATGACGAGGACAATTCTTTGCGCTTGCCTAGGATTGCAAAAGTCATTCTTGTCATTCTTGTCATTCGGAAGATGGTTCGCAAGACATTGGGGCTCATTTATCAACACTGGGCAAATTTGCCCATGGGCAGTTACCTATAGCAACCAATCAGTGATTAGCTTTTTAATGCCAGCTGCAAGTAGAACAATGAATGCAGCAATTTGATTCATTGCCATGGGTTACTGCCCATGGGCAAATTTGCCCAGTATTGATAAATGACCCCCATTGTATTTAATGGGGTAGCTTATATTTAAATTACAACAAATGGGATCTAAAAATGCAAAAAAATATTGTAAAAAAAAAAGAAAGTACAATAATTTTCTATAGTTAGTTGGTATGGTTATTATTCAGAAAGATGACCTGCCAGGCAAATCTCTCTCAGAATTCAACATACTCTCGCGTATTCGGCACCGATCCAGGACATCACAAGGACAACAGCGTTAAGTGCAAAATTTCAGGCTTTATTTCATCATACACACAAGTGAAGGTTTTAGTGGTGGGCGTGCATGGCCATGTCAGCATCAGCATAGAAAATGGCATTTATTCATACTTTTTGAAGAAACAGGTAACTGTGATGGATATATTAGGGGTTCCTGTGTTATGTGGGCCTCTTCATCAAATTTTGGTTTGGAAGCTGGAGTTCCCCTTTAAAAAATAAAAAAAAAAACTTTCCTTTTTCAGTCAAGTTGGAAGGAAAAGTTCTGAGGGCAGAAGTTACTTTTGACAAACAAAAATTTAATTTTTCAGGTCTGTGCCACAATTCGGAGCTCTAAGCAGAAATTATAAGTGACTTCTGAGGAAATGTTGGAATCTGAGGAGGCAGCAGGCGGGCAACTAAAACAACAGAAAAGTCTATTTTTTTCTCAAAAAAAGTAGGAGGTAGTCCGAGCAGTAATAAAACAGTTATGTATAAATACTGGGCAAATTTGCACCTGGGCAGTAACCCACGGAAACCAATCAGATAATTGCTTTCAGTGTTCAACCTACAGCAGGCGGAAAAAAGCTAATTACTGATTGGTTGCCATGGGATACTGAGCCTGACAGAGTGGAATGGACCACTTCCGATTGACAGAAACTTCATTTCTGCTCGTCGCTCTTACGAGGCACCTAAGTGATGCGTCACGGCGTTTACGTGTAGTTGTGACATCTCGCGAGATGAGATTTGAAGCGTCGGGATTTTGTGAAAGAGTGGGTGGAGGGAGCTTGCAGTGAACAGCTATGCGGAAGGTGTAAGTGTCGAACCGGGACTGCGGGCTGTATCAAGAAAAGTCCGGGCACGGCGTATTTACGCGGATTAGAGGATGATGTTTGAACTCAGCCCCAGCCTGTCACATTCTCATACGGCTCTACCGGGAAAACTGTGATAAAACTAGGTGTAGAGAAAGAAGATGCTGCTCTAGCAACCTCCCTCCTTCTGAAGTGTGCAGCTCACTGAATGCAGAGGGCCTGGTAATTGATTTGTACCTGGTTTTATTTGTGCCAATCCCAGCAGTGCAACCTCAGGCTTCTCAGCATCTTATGATAGCAGGCACCTTGTGTTGTACTAGTAATACACGTCTTGACTTCTTAAATATAATGACTTCTGATCCACTTTCACATTTATTAGTCTGTGCATGAGCACAAGGCTCTAAACCCTAATCCTCCCCTATGGATCATTTCAATGGAGCCCCTCAGATCTCTCCTCTCTTTGTCTGGCAGCAGCAAAACTACCTTTGGGGCAACTAGGGCTGGTGGAAATGCCTCAGCGTTACCCGTGCCGTTGGTTTCAGAGGAGGATGAAGAACAGGAGGAGAGAGGCAGTACACCGACGAGACAGGATTGTATGGAAGAAGAGGATGACGGTGGAGGAGGATCTGGTGAAGTTGCCATTGCAGAACAGCCTTCGTCCTCCTCCTCCGCAACTAACCCTTTGTACTGGACGGCTGTGTTTGACTATGAGGCATCTGCAGAGGATGAGCTGACCTTGCGTCTGGGTGACCTGGTCCAGGTTCTGTCCAAAGACTTCAGTGTGTCTGGCGATGAGGGATGGTGGACTGGAAAGATCCAAGATCGTGTGGGCATCTTTCCCAGTAACTATGTAACCAGGACACAGAGCTTCTCCAGCAAGCTACAGGGAAAGAGGGTGGAAGAGCTCCCCTGCTACCCAGCATCAGCTTTGCAATGTAAGATAACACGTTGATGTGTTGGGGGAAGGCATTTTACAAAGGGTTAAATGTTTTTAACATTTTCTAGAATAAAAGTTCATTTAGTTAATAATAGGCTAATGCTCAACTTTTCTATAATATTAATGAGCCTGCTGTGACACTAGTTTATGTGTAAGTTGACCCACCACTACCGTGAAAATGCATATTACCAGCATATTTGGAAAGGATGCTTTTATTTGTCTTCCTTGTTTATAGGCCAGAAAGTGTAGTGCCACTTTGTCATAATGCAACTATAAATGTTACTATTTATATTAAAGATGGTTTTTTTTTTTATTTTTAAAAAGCATGAACTATTGTAGCCAAAGGCAGCTGATAGCCTTTGAGCAGTACAGATTCTGCTAAATTATTCAAAGAGTTCAAACAAGAAAACCAAAGGGGATGCATACATACTGCCTTTACATTCAATAACATTAACAAATCGCTTTAAATCCACTAGAGCTTTGCGATTAACTTGCAATGAAAAATTTCTTAGGGTTATATTCTTTTCATTATTATGCAAAAAAAAAAAAAAACTTTTTGGGTAAAAAACGGCAGGCAGCTGTTATTTCATTTTCCTTTGTGGTATGTTGCACTGATATCTGAGCTATACACTATTCAAAAACATCTTGCTTGGAAAAGCTGAGCAAGCATTGCACAACATTTTAGGGATAATTTGGCCATTGGAGGACTTGAGTCAATAAAGAAGCATACTTCTTTAAAACAATCATATCACAGATAAATGAGCTGAATGTGCTGTTGTTATACACCGTGCATACAGGACCAGTGTACTGTAGTGTTTTATAGTTAACCATCAAAAACATTAAACAAAAGATCTGTATTTTGCAAGCAGTCTGTCTAAGCAGCCATCTAGTTCATTTGTTTCCTTGGGGACTTATGGGTAGACTGCAACGTGGCCAATGTACTGTAACATAATGGAGGAAGAGGCAAAAGGCCTCTCTGCATCCTCTAAAAAACACATTGTTCAGCATGATTACACACACAATTCCTTACCTCCTCTGGGCCTCTCCGCTTCAGCGACGGGGCCAGCACCAGGAAGTCTGACACAATACTGTATACTAGTAAAAAAAACAACAATGGCAGGCTCCTGCCATTTGATTTTATTTTTTTTGCTTAAAGAGATACTGACACCTGAAATTAAACTTTTTTTTTACATCTATTATAATATTGGCTTTGCAAGCTACTTCTAACTTTGCCATAAAGTATTTGCATGATGCTTTTACATTACCTGTCTGATCCCCCGTGTTCCTGTATGAGGGGGCTGCCATATTTGTGCAGCAGGAGTCCGTTAGCATTAGAAACTGTAACTAACAGGCTGAGATGGCACAGTCTGGTTGGCAAAGTCAGAGTGTCAGAGAGTCAGGCTTAGGAACTTCAACTAACAATTATATACAAAAACAAACCTCTCAGCAAAAAATGATCAAGATGACTATAGGTAACATTTAATGTACATTCATATGTTAAAATTCATTTTTTAGTGTCAGTATCACTTTAAAGCATCTACATTTAAAGGAGACCTACAGGATAAATAAAAAAAATAGCTAATTGTGTAGGCAGTAATGAATACTATATAATGCTGGTTTTACTTTTGGCTGTCAATTAATATTATCTTCATAATAGCCCCTTTATTGGAGCTCCCCATAAATGGTCTCTGTCCCTGTTTCAAATGAAGGGTGGATGTGTCCTAACTGTCCCTGCCAGAAGTACAGTAGGAGGGGGACAGCCAATCACAGCCCTGCAGTCACACAAGCAAAGACATACTTCAGTTCCCTATCAGTTCAGCCTAGCTGATAGGTTCCTATCCTACAGTGTCTGCTGAGTGCCGCCGGCTCCCCTGCACAGCCAGAAAATACAGCAGGCAGGAAGTGGAACAGATGGGTGGGGTTAGTAGGGTTTTTGCAGACGTTTTCAATAAGTAACTAGAAGCACTACTTTTTAAAGCACATTCCTTCTATATCTAAAATAGTTCAGTGCACTGGCATATTCTTGTTTTTACATAATATGTCTCCTTTAACATTTCTGTACAGCAGTGATTTTATTTGAATGATACCTTCTCTATACTGGATTATATTCTGAGAGAGTATCCTTCGGTGCTGCAATGGTCCGTATTATTTCCCATTAGGCCAAAGTGATGCCCTATCGTACAGAATTCCTAGGTAGATAGTTACATGCAAGAAGGAAACTGATGGCGATCACAGTGTAGCAGATATTGACATTTAGTTTAAAATCTTTGTGGCTTATAAGATTTCCACAAAAAGAGGGAGTTTCCCCCCCATAATGAAAGAAAATGTAGTTCTAAGAAACTTTCATATGCTCATTGGTTTCTGTGATTTTTAACTGGATGTTTGCATTCTCTGCTGTCCTGGTTCTGAAACAATGGAGCAGAAGCGAGCTGACTTGAGGGTTACTGAATTCTGCAACATTGTTCATTGTTGAGTGAAAACCAGGACTGAGCAATGATGTGCAGCCTGGCTCATAACCCTTAGAATTTGCTGGTCACTTTATGTAAACTAATGTTGGGCATGGATAGAAGCTGGTCATAGTAGCAAAAATACCATTCTTCGGACCATGTGCGGAGTTGCCCTGCCTTTTTTTGTACCATGGCAATCGGTCTGTCAGTCAAAATTTCCAGAACATTGTTTGAGTTGATATTTTTCCTACTTTTTTTATCTGAATGGTAATTATGATCATTAGACTGAAACGAATGAGCGTCGAATGATACTGCTTTCAATAGCAATTATGACGGCACCTGTCACTATAGGACAGAATGGAATCCTGTGTGGTGGAACAAGTGAAAGAAAGCTACTGCACAGGACCACATGAAGAAATAGCAATGTGCAACCCCCTTAGGCTCACGTATTTGGTTTATTTGTATTGTGTGTGTGTGTGTGTGTTCTACTTTCATAGTCTTTGGCACTCATCTTTATGGCAGTGTGTAACTATATAAATGTGTTACATATTTTTTATTAAATAACAGGGCATGGCATTGATTTATACCAGTATGTTATCTGCACCTGGGTACATTTGGGTTATTATTCTTAAAAGTGCTCCTCTGTGTTCATGTGTGGTGGTGGGGAACATGTCTCTAGAATCTCCCTAAAGTGCCCTCAACACTTTTCATGTAGTGGGCCAAGTAACTGACATTGTATATGCTTGTGGCTAAATGACATCAAAATTATGATGTGATATAACGGGCTCACATTGGCCCATGATAATTTGTAACGATTTTATTTTGCTCATTCTCTGTTGACATTATAAATTGTATTAATGTGAACTGGTAACTTACTTACCGGTATGTTCATTTCCATTTGTCTGTATTGCCTTTGATAACCTGTCAAACTCCTGTTTTGCATATATTGCATTTGTTTGAAAAGCAATAAAAAATATTGATGGACAAAAAAATAAAAATTATGATGTGAAACATAGGAGTCTAGGGTGCCAGTGGTGGGACAGGGGCCTGTAAATATACAGTGAATAAAGCATCCCCAGTGTAATATATAAGGATTGTATAAGTCATCAAGGTAAGCTAAGCACTGATTATTACTAATTACATCACTTAGTACCATGTATAAGGATATCATTTACAGGGTATTTGTAAAATATATGTGTGTCTATCTGGACGGACCTGCAATAGACACATATGTGTCTATTTTGCGGTATATTCGTCAAAAAATGAAGTTAAAGATCACTACAGTCCGCTAGAGTGAAATGCTGCCTCTTTTCATTCATTTCTATGGGCGTATTTATCAAAGGGTAAAAGTGAAAGTTCAATAAATACGCCTTTAAAAATCCCATAGAAATGAATGGAGAGATGTGGTATTTCCCTCTAGCGGATTGTGGTTATCTCTAACTTCACTTTTTGATAAAGATACCCCAATGTATGGAAAAGGCACTTTAAATAAAAGAAGGGAGCTGTTGTAGTAAAATGTTAGCTCTTTTTGCTCACATAAAATCAGATGCAAAATGTGTGCCTTTGTAGGCTATGTATGTGCAGAGAATATGGAATTATTAATGTAACACAGAGGTGGAATCCCCGTTAACCACATTTGCTTGCCCAGTTCTATCTCTTTGTTTTCTATGCTCTAAGTTTTATGGGTCAGTGGTTTTTAAGTTCATTTCATGTTTTTCAGAGTAGCTTTGAGATGTCACAATTATGTTTATAAATTAAATATTAAACATTTATAAATAAATAATATACCATTCCTGTTATTTGTAAATATGAAGGTTGTGGTAAGCAGTATACCTCTGTACATTGCTATTTTGTGTAATTACATGTACTGATTCAACAATGTTGCACTATTCTGCTCTTCTTAAGCCTAAACCTCCAGTTTTTTCCCCCACTAGCCCTTAAACACTTATGCAAGGTTTCATTCTTTAAAGGCCTGTTAAGTGAACTTGATTGTGTAAAGCTGTGCTGTCAAACTTCTGTGGTACTGAGGGCCGGAATTTTTCTGGCGTACATCGTAGAGGGCTGATAATGGAAGCCACTCCCCTTTTTAAACCACACCCACTTTAAACCACACCGATGTTAAAAAAAGAAATGTTAAGACGATACCCACGTTAATGGTGGTAGCACACAAAAAAACGAAATGGTCGCTGTTCACTGCAGGGATATTACTCCTAACTTATATGTGAAAATGTTTTTCATATAAAGACATACTGTAATGTTCTGCAGTATTTGGTTATTGGAGGCACTGGCCCACAAGTGTTGTTCCCTTATACTGTAATTACGATTGACTTTAGTAACATGGGAGTAGCTGAGCTGAAGGTGCTAGCATGTTGGCCTAGATTTGCATGTGTGAGAATAGTGTGCCTTCTACCGTTGCTTAAAGTGATACTGTCATGGGAAAAAAAAAATTTTTTCAAAATGAATCAGTTAATAGTGTTGCTCGAGCAGAATTCTGCACTGCACTGATTGAAGTTTATCAGAGCACAAGTCACATGACATGGGGCAGCTGGGAAATTGACAAAATGTCTAGCCCCATGTCAGATTTCAAAATTGAATATAAAAAAATCTGTTTGCTCTTTTCAGTGCAGAATTCTGCTGGAGCAGCACTATTAACTGATTCATTTTGAAAAAAAAATTTTTCCCATGACAGTATCCCTTTAAATGTTTAGAACCTGGATCAAATATATCTTTGAACTTTTGTTTTTTTTTGTCCCAGTATAATTGCAGTCATCTGCTTTCTTCTGATAAAACAAACAAAAAGCTTTTTTGCTGACTAAAGAGATGATGGAGTGAAATTCAGTACAAATTTTCTTCTAGCATAATATTTTATTGTTTTGTGTTCTTGCCTGACGTTACTTTTTTTTTTTTGTTCTTTTTAAATTACCCTTCAGTAGAAGAAATAGACTTTTCAGAGCTGGTCTTAGAAGAAATCATTGGAATTGGAGGTTTCGGGAAGGTGTACCGTGCCATCTGGGGACAGGAGGAGGTGGCTGTGAAAGCGGCCCGCCATGACCCTGATGAAGATATTAGCCAGACTATTGAGAATGTCAGGCAAGAAGCCAAACTCTTTGCAATGCTTGATCACCCAAACATCATCGCTCTTAAAGGAGTTTACTTAAAGGAGCCCAACCTGTGCTTGATCATGGAGTTTGCCCGGGGTGGATCCTTAAACAGGGTGCTGTCTGGGAAGAAGATTCCCCCTGATATCCTGGTGAACTGGGCAGTACAAATTGCCAGAGGGATGAATTACTTGCACAATGAAGCCATTGTTCCTGTTATACATCGGGATCTCAAGTCCAGCAATAGTAAGTACAAATATGATCTGTAATTCCAATCCATTTCACACTCTGCAATGCTACTTCTTGCTTTGAAAACACACCACTCTGTCTCTGCAATGATTTTAAAGGAACAGTTCAGTGTACAAATAAAAATAAAAAAGGGTTCAATAGATCGTATGTGCATAATAAATGTTTCTAATATAGTTAGTAGGCATAAATGTAATTTATAAAGGCTGGAGTGACCGGATGTCTACAGAAAAGAACAGAACACTACTTCCTGCTTTTCAGCTTTCTAACTCTTGAGTTAGTCGGCTATTTAAGGTTCCCACAAGGGACATAACTGTTCAGTGAGTTTGCAATTGATCCTTAGCATGAAGCTCCGATTCAGAGCAAACAGTTATGACCCATATGCCCCCTTCAAGTCACTGATTGGTTATTGCCTGGTAACTTGGTATCAGTGGAAACTAAGAGAGCTGCAAAGCAGGAAGTATTGTTCTGGCTATTATGTTACACACCCCAGTCACTCCAGCCTTTATACATTACATTTTTGGTTAATTAACTATATTAGATACATTTTTTTATTTTGCACAAACTATTTACCCAGTCTTTATTTTTACACTGAACTATTCCTTTAACGTTACTTTTGCCATCTTGCTGAAAGCAGGACCCCTCTGAAGATTCTTTTGCAGGGGGTTCCAGCACACTCAAGTTACGCCACTGGAAGCAGGTATTGCTAAACAAAGCTCTTTTATGTTTCTTCAATGATTAATTCAATAGTTATTTCTTGGTAAAAATCAAGCAAGCTCTTTAGCTTGTTTATGATAATTTGGGCACTCTGATAGATTGGATAAAACAGCAAAAACTAATGGAAAGTAAAATTACTAATAATACATTACATATAACTGGTATTCAGCTGAATTTTTAAAAAAATATGCACTAGAATTATTTGTACAGCTATTGGACCTATTAACCAGAATGCTCTGGACCTGGGGTTTTCCAGATAACGGATTTTTCCATAATTTGGAATTCATTCCTAAAGTCTGCTAGCAAATCATGTAAACATTAAATAAACCCTATAGGCTGGTTTTGCTTCCAATAAGGATTATATCTTAATTTGGATCACGCACAAGGTACTGTTTTATTATTAAGAGAAAAAGGGAACAATTTTTTAAAAAAAATTGGATTATTTGGATAAAATGGAGTCTACGGGAGATGTCCTTTACGTCATTTGGAGCTTTCTGGATAACGGGTTTCCGGGTAACGTATCCTATACCTATAGATGTTTCATTTGAATAGGCTGCTAGGTGTCTATTAGGAATGATTAAGTTATTAAACTTTGAATCAAGGTTTTGTAATGAAGATATCCCATTAAATAAAGACTAACTTTTAATGGGATCATTGTGAAAGTTCATGATGTCACCTGTTTTAAAGTGACAACAGTCATCTCCAATAAACCTGTACAGTGAAACAGGATTTTAATTTTACAAGTATGGTTTATTAAACCCTTGCATGGCAGGCTGGCTTACCTGAGAAGCATTCTGTAGTCTGTAACCTATCATCATTATTATTTGCTCTTTAAGGCATTTCTAACACTTAAACCCTAAACATCAGCTTTGGAAAAGCCATAATGTGTATTAGCTCTGAATCCCTTTGGCAAAGCCATAACCAGTAATCCTGAATTCTAGTTGCAGCAGATCCTAAACTGTAAAATTCTGTAAGTCTTATTTGTCCTTTGTTCCTAGGAAAATTAACTGATATTAACAGTTTTTTATTCCTGTATTTTGTTACTAGGAGTAGTATTTGGAATTTACTGTTGGTTCTTGGTGCACAGGATTAATAAGTGATATTCCCACAACTATTTCTAACCAAATGTTCAATTCCAAAGTCTTGGACATATATACTTTTATTAGTTTCTAGGTCCAAATCATGCATTAGAACACGGAGAGGCACATTTTATCAAAGGTTAATTTTTTTTAAAAAAATGTTTGCTGTTACTGGTTCTTTAATAAATGTGGCCCATAGAAACACACCTAACTGGGTGTGTGTCATAGTTTGTGATGTGAGTGAAATTCAGTCAAAATACCCCATTAGGCACAACTTGCTTATAAATAAAGAATCTTGTATGCTTGGGGCCTCCTGCTTAACTGGAGTGAATAAAAACCTAGCACAGAATAGGTTATTGGATCTATTCTCAATAATAAGAAAGTATAAAACACTCCCTTTAAAATATAAACCCTGTGCAAAATGTATATACAAATTAACAGTGGAGTGTGTAACAATAGTGCGGACCGTTCACCCTGGAACACTTAGGGGCAGGTTTAAAAATTCGACTTCGACCATTCGTCATCTAAAACCTGCCGAATTGCTGTTTTAGCCTATGGGGGACCTCCTAGAACCCCCTAGAATGCTCTATTCCTGCGATTCGAAAACGGACATATTCGAATCAAAAAAAACTTTGACTTAATTTCGATTGGTCTTTTTGAATTCAAAGGTTTTTTTAATTCGACCCTTGATAAATATGCCCCTTATGTTCCAAGTGGTCATCACTTCTTATGCCCGCTTTCTGTGTTTTCCTGTATTCCTCATCCCCTGCATGTGGAATTTACACCGCTCAGACCCCACAGTGTCTTCTGATTTAAAGGTCAAGTCATTGGTGGTGTACATTCCATAGGTCCTGAGCTTTGGTTGTAACCACTTTAGCTATGCTCTCTAGCAGATGCTCAGGATGCTGGTAACCTGGTCTGCTCTGGCTTTAGGAGCTAGTTAGATCTTGTATACACTGTCCAGCTTTACACCCACTTTCCCCAATCCCGTTTGACAGTTCTGGTAATAATCATATAACACCCGACTAACGATCCATTTAGATCTAAATTTTTCTATGACCTTCAAATTCAGTCATATGCAGACAAAACAAGTCAAGTCTTGAGAAGTAGAGATTTGATTAATAATTTTACATTATTCACACCAACAGGTTTGGATTCTCTTCCTATTCAGACCAATTTGAATGTAGGTAATTAGCAACTACTGTTTTAATATATACAGACATTTTAAAGGAACAGTTCAGTGTAAAAATAAAAGCTGTATAGGCTGTGCAAAAT
Organism: Xenopus petersii; assembly: GCA_038501925.1. NCBI lineage: Eukaryota > Metazoa > Chordata > Amphibia > Anura > Pipidae > Xenopus > Xenopus petersii. The sequence continues at coordinate 39,081,300 of CM076686.1, read as the reverse complement.
AAGAAATGTTTTTAATATAGTTAAGTTAGCTAAAAATGTCATCTATAAACGCTGGAGTGAATGGAATAGATTACATTTATGGCTAACTATATTAGAAACATTTTTTATTTTGGACAGCCTATCTATTTGCCCAGTTTTTATTTTTACATTGAACAATTCCTTTAAGTCACTAAGGAATTCCATGACCCTATACAGGCAAGTAGGCCACAGACTTTTATAAGTACCTGCGATCTGGTACAGCACATCATTTTTTTTAGACAAGTCAGGGATGGGACCTGTTATCCAGAATGCGTGAGACCTGGTGGGGGGGGGGGTTAGCACCAATTGTTAAAATATACTGATATTTGAAGTCACTGAGGAATTCCATTACCCCATACAGGCAAGAAGGCCACAGGCTTTTATAAGTACCTGCGATCCCCATTAATCGGGTACAGCACATCGTTTCGTATACATGTCAGGGATAGAACCTGTTATCCAGAATGCTTGAGACCTGGGGGGTGGAATTGATATTTGAAGTCACTGAGGAATTGTTGGGACCTGGATAAGGGATCTTTCATAATCTGGATTATCATAGTTTAAAGGAGAATTCAACCCATAATAAAAAAAATGGGTTGAATTCTCCTTTAAGGGGGTTATTTATTTAACCTTGATTTTTTTTTTCTGGTCGAGGTTTTTGGGGCAAAAGTTCAAATTTTTCGAGAAAAAAAAAAAAGCTTTAATTTTTATTTTTTATTTTATTTGATTTATTATAACCCGATGCTATAAAAAGCCTGAATCTGTAAATCCTGCATCTCAAACCTGTCGAGGTCATGTATAAGTCAATGGCAGATGTCCCTATAGTAATTTGAAGATATCCTGATCTGCGCTGGGTTTAGCCCGATAATCGGAAAAATTCAGGGGTTTCAGGTAATAAACTGAAAAATCGAGTTATTCGGGAGAAAAATCAGAAAAAAGTAGGACTCGGGTTTTCGTGTGAATTTATTGAGTCTTTATTGACGATACCGTTATATTAATTATGAATAATGTAAAATTGTGGATGGGAGTTTGGTCGAGCTTTCTTTATTTAAAAAAATGTGATAAAATTTTATTTGAATAAATATTTATGGGAGATGGCCTTCCTGTAATCTGGAGCTTTCTGGATAACAGGAATCTGGATAATGGATCCTATACAAATATTGGGTACAATTGATCTCCCTGAACCCTGTTTGCGAGAACAGATTTTTCAGGCCATTCAGTGATTTTGTGTACTAATCCAAATGACAGCATACACTGACTGTGGAATTGTATAAAAAGAACAGAGGCGCCAATAAAAGGATATAAACGAGTTTAAAAACCAAAACTTGGTAATCAGAGGAGGCAGTAGTGGACTTACCTCCTCCAAGCAGACACAAAACGACTGTAATTAAGCAGTCAAAATTTATTAACGAACTCCAATCAGTGCAACGCGTTTCACGGGCTCAGACCCGCTTCTTCAGGCAATAAACATAGGAGTTACAGCATCTGGCAGTAGTATACACACTTAGCGCCTCTGAGTGTGTATACTACTGCCAGATGCTGTAACTCCTATATTTATTGCCTGAAGAAGCGGGTCTGAGCCCGTGAAACGCGTTGCACTGATTGGAGTACGTTAATAAATTTTGACTGCTTAATTACAGTCGTTTTGTGTCTGCTTGGAGGAGGTAAGTCCACTACTGCCTCCTCTGATTACCAAGTTTTGGTTTTTAAATTTGTTTATATCCTTTTATTGGCGCCTCTTTTCTTTTTATACAATACTAAGTCCACCCTGGGTGGAGGGTTGATACCCTTTTTCTATCTACAGAGAGCGACTTCTTAATCCTGAGTGGGGTCAGGACAATCTCCCCACCTGCCTTTACAGTGGTTGCCTATTGGTAACCTTGGTTTGTGAGTATATGTTATCTACTCTTATTTCATTATCCCTTACCAATACATATTACACTATTGGGGCTCTTGGTGTTCCTTTTGTTTATTGACTGTGGTATGAATATAGCACTAGGTCTATAGGATCGGGGTGCAACATTGTTCCTGCAGTCCACACTGAAACCTCACGATTTTGGGATGTAGTCTGCTGCAGTGCCACTCAGTGGGTGTCAGTTATTCAGTTTCGGGACTGATGGTTTCTTAAAAAAAAAAGTTTGATAGACAGCAACGTGTCCTGTAATGAAATTGCAGGGGGATTTACTGAAAAGAAAAGGTTGGCCAAATTACAAATGTGGATCAAACAACTGTAAGGGAATCTTCCAGTGCTGCCCTATCAATATTCTGGACTCATGCACATTTCTATAGACTAAGTTACACCGTGACATACAATATTGTCATTGCTTTTGTAATGGGGCTGGGGAAGCAATCAATGTTAGGCCCCTGTCTCTATTGCTGAAGGACATCTGCATTCATTAAAAACAAGTCAAGGTTTATTGAAGATTTTTTAATAAAATGTCTTTTTCAGTGCCCAGGGGAGCAGTGTCAGTCCCTAGTGACCTGTTATACAAAAGAGCCCCAAGTCATTTCTCTTGAAGTGACTTCTTTAAGATTGTAGCAGAAACTTTATGATTGTAGCAGAGCTTACAAATGAATACCCTTAAGCCATGAAACCAGAGCAGCAATAATGACTACACATTGGAAGTGAAAGCAGAAGGTTTATAGTCAGGAATAATGTCTGCACAATCTGGTAATGCCAGAAACCTTGCAAATCAAATATCTGCATTGATCATTGTGTAGTGTAAGAGTTTCAATGCTAAGAGCCCAGGGGAAATGAAATATGAAGTGCCCATTGCAGGTATCCATGCTGCATTCTGCTTGCTGCTCTCAGCTGAACAAGAATTCGGGTTTGAAAGCAGAATTGTAATACAACTGACCACATCAGCATTCTTTCTGAAGAAAATCAATTCCAAAATATGTCTCCCTATAACAAGAGCATTATTAGCAGCAGAAAGATTATAGGAATCTATATAATCCTTTGCCCTTTGAAAATGACCTGCGTTCCCTTCGTCTGTCCTATTAGCACCCCTTGCCTACTCCGACCTCTGACCCTTCTGGTGTTAGAATGTTAGGAACCACCTAAAATTGTTGCTTGGTGTAGGGTCTTGATAGAAGAAGAAAGAAAAGAAGTACCAGTAGTCTTGTGCTGTGAAACTGCTTTTCTTCCATAGTGACATTCTCTTTAACCTTTACCTTTAAGTATTTTAAAGAATGTCCTATTCCTTTGCAACTTTGCAATTGGTCTTTATTTCTTTTTTTTCTGCCTCTTACCAGCATTCACTTCAGGGTTGGCCAAAAAAAACAATTTCTCTGTGAGGTACAATTTTCTTGTTATTGTTACTTTTTATTAATTATCTATCTATTCAGTCCCTCGCCTGTTCATATTTCAGTCTCTCATTCAAACCACTGACTGGTTGCTATGGTAAGTAAGACCCTAGCAGCCAGGTAACTGCTGAAATACAAAGCTGCTGAACAAAAAGCTAAATAACTGGAAAACCACTTACATGTTTTTAAGAAGGCCACTTGCTAATTGTCTCCGAATATAAATGTCTACGACCCGTCATACTAAGTTAATTGAAAGGTAAACTACCCCTTTAAATAGAAGGATGAATTTGTGTCACTATTTGAAAATTGAGGTGCAAATGCGGAACCCGAAAGAATGGGTCAAAATCAATTCCAACCATGCAAGGCGTAATAACATAATGGTGTTATTACGCCAAGAGTCCTCTCAAATACAGATGGTGTATATCAGAATTGTATTTGTCTTAAGACTTTTTTTTAACATAGAACTATATTACATTCAAAAACTATTTTAAGGGTTAGTGATTGGAGAAGCAGCCAAGGCACGGTATATTAGCCAAGGCTAATATAAACTATGGAGGTATTGTGATTCATGAAATTGTGTAGATTGTTACCCCCCTTTATAAAAAATAAATAAATAAAAAAATTATAAGACATGATAAGGAAGTCACACCATTACCAGGCAATATGTTTCCTCATACAATAATATGCTGAGAAAGCTGATCTAAGTGCTAATAATATTGTATAGCACATTGTCCTAGACATGTTTACACTTGTTTTCCAATGCCAAAATGTATGTGATGATGGTGTGCTTGTAGCAAGCCCTTGTTCGTTTCCATTGTTCTGTGCCAAGATTATCCAAACTCTGCATTGTTAGCTGACACTCTCAAAAGCACCGCATTTCCAACCCTTCCGCACTACTGCATCTTGGAATTAGGAGCAAGCACGTCCATTCTGCTGAGAGCCTTGCTGCCTAGTTAAAATACTAGTTTGTGTAAAGTCATTGAGGGCAGCTCAGTTGTTAGAGCACTGGGGTTCTGAAGTTTGATTCTTTTTCACTTTGTCTGCATGGGCTTCCTCCTGGTTCTCTGGTTTTCTTCCAGTCCTTAAGTTTAGGCAGGTTAATACATTTAGGTTGATTGGCTCCTGATAATAATTGACTTTTAAGTGTGTGTGTGAATGTGATTAGGACTTTAGACTGTAAGCTTACCGGGGATAATGAATGATCTCTGCAAAGTGCTCAGGGCAAAAAATGCTCAGGCTCTGGGATCTTTCTAAGGAAGTGACACCTTTTTACTTGTATAATCTTGCTAGGGACCCTTGTGTAGGCTTGGGCTTGCACATGCATAGCATAATAAAATATTTAATGTATTTTAATACACTGTGCATGTGTAAAGCAAAGCTATGCAAGGGAATACATGTAAGATAGAAGGCCTGTGCATTTTTTTCTGAAAAGTGGCCCTGTCCCAAAAAAAATACATATTTATGTCACTGGGGGATGGAGGGGGTGCTTAACATTTTGGCATCCCTATTGAATTAGCCCCTTTCCTTTAAATTCTTAATGCATGCATAAAGCCAAGCTATGCAAGGGACCCCTGGGAAAAGTGAATTTTTTTTCAACGTAGCTCTGACCTAGGGAAAACATATTTAATTCACAGTGGGGGGGGGGGGCAGTGCCTAACATTTTGGCACCCCTATTGAATTAGCCTTTCCTTGTCCTTTAAACTCTTAAATGCATGCATAAAGCCAAGCTGTGCAAGGGATCCCTGGGAATAGATGTAAGATAGAAGGGATAAAAATATCCCTAGACTGGTGCATTTTTTTAAATGTGGCCCTGACCCAGGGAAAAACACATTTAATTCACTGGGGGGGGGGGGTGCCTAACATTTTGGCACCCCCATAGAATTAGCCTTTCCTTGTCCTTAAAACTGTTAACGGCTGTCCCATGTGAAGGTCACAAAATGTCCTAATCTTTTAGATGCCGACCATTTATATTTTAAGATGATGTGCTGTGTGTGTACCGGCGACTGCTTAAGTGATGTTTATGCTGAATGCACACAAATTACACAGGACCAGAGATGTTCTGAAGCTTGTGGAAAGGTTAATTGAATGACCTTGACAGTTTCTGACTGCTGAGGGAGGATCGTGCAGTCACAGGGGATTCAACGCTGATGGTTCATCGAGAAACTTTAATATCCCTGTGTCAGAATAGCGTAATTGCTGCTGATGTTCATTTGTACCATCTGATATCTCCTGTATAATTGGCAGATCTCTGCATTAAATTATTCAAAGCTGCAGTTTATACAGTCGCATTCCAGCCATTCGCTTGAAGTAAGGTGGGAGCTTTTGGCAAGAGCACCTCTAAACCAGATCAGCAGTAAGGAAGCCTCGTTGTCTTCTGTTGCCTCTTCACATTTATACATGGGACAGTAATGCTGTTTTTGTACATACGCAACACAACATAGCATATTGATTTGGCTTTAGCAGATTAACTTTACAAGTATGATGAGACTTGTATAAAGTATACTTGCTGAAACAGTGATCTATTTGGCTGAAACATAATAATATGGTTGTTGATGACGGGTTAAAATACCAGAAAAGAACAAAAATAAAGTACATGATAGAACATATATCTTGATTGCCGTTTGTGAAAGCAAGTGAATTTATTGAAAAGAACTTAATGCGTCTATTCCTGCGCTCCCCTGCGGCTGAACGCAGAAAAACGGAACACAGGGTAGCGCAGTTTCAACCGCTCGTCAGTAAGAGCCCTAACTGCTGCCTTTAATAAAACTCAGGGATTCTGCTCAGCAAGGACAAACAGTAGAAATATATCCACAAAATGTATCAATTTAGAACAGGGAATTTACAGGCGACCCCCCCCCCCCCCGGCTGCTTAGAAGGTGAAAAATTAGACTTTACACTTCAATATTTGAAAAACAGTCACACATAGAAAATAGAAAGAGAATAGAAAGTAATCGGAAAAAGCTTTTATTTCTGGTGAACTATCTGAAACCAACTGAACTGAAAAAAGTGTTGGAAGGTGAACAACTCCAGACTGAAAGGTTCATCTGTACATGCCCCTTTTTGGCATGTTACACTGACCCCCCGCAAGTGACTTAGTCCTTTAGGGCAGGGCTGTCCAATTGGCGGCCCGCGCCCCCCCCTTATGTGTCTCCCACATGAAAGTCTGTCTGCTGTGTCTGCTTACCTTGTGTAACCTTTAAAGGGGACCTGTCACCTTAAGAAATAATTTCAAATTCTTTTCTATCATGTTAGTTGAGCAAAATAAACTTTACTTACACTGTATTATTTAAATTTTGTTTCCTTCTGTCTTGGAATTATACAATCACAGCAAGCAGGCAGCAGCCATTTTGTGGACACGGTTATTAAGGGAAATTGTGTATCACCCCAAAATCTTGTGTATGCACCAGAATGGGGGACCTAATGTCCATGTGCAGTGCCCTACACAATTATAGAGCCTGAGGGGGGAAGGGGGAATGTGGGGAGAGCAGTGACATGTAGGAAGTGCTGAATGGAAAGTGAAAGTAATTGCCTGCCCCTCCTCTATGCCACGGGCATAGAGGCGGGACAGGTAATATTTGATTGACTGCTTAGATATTTAAATACCTTTATAACAGGTATGGATGTTTTAATGAAAAATGTTTTGGGGGTTTCATATTTAATTTGCAAATGACTTTCATTATGCAGCTTTTCATGTGTAGGTGACAGGTCCACTTTAAAATGTATCACTACAGAGATTAACTGGCCCCTGCATTGTTTAAACCTCAAATTCACACTGTAATACCCCGTATTGTTCACACTTAATCCCTCCTGCATTGTTCACACTTGTAACACCTCTATTCTTCACACCCCTAAAAGCCCTGTACATAGACTGAAACTGCCCACATTGTTCACCTGTTCACACTCATACAAACTATTAGAGGGGCACCAGCACTGTGTCACTGTATGTAGTACATCTCAGAGTGATCATGATAGGTTTCCCTGTCTCCTGCTCTGTTCTGCCTTCTCTATGCTCCCTGTGTGTGCCCTACTCTGCCTGCCCTATGCTCCCTGTGTGTGCCATACTCTGTATGCCCTGTGCTCCCTGTGTGTGTATGCCATACTTTGCCTGCCCTACTCTGTCTGTGTGTGCCATACTCTGCCTGCCTCATGCTACCTGTGTGTGCCATACTTTGCCTATCCTACTCTGCCTGTGTGTGCCATACTCTGCCTGCCCAATGTTCCTTGGGTGTGCCATACTCTGCCTTCCCTATGCTCCCTGTATTTGCTATACTCTGCCTGTGTGCCCTGCTCCGTCTGTGGAACATTAGCCTGGTCTTAGTTCTGGGTGTTTTTTAGCATTTGAAAATTGTTAGGGGCCCCTAAGGTGTTAAATCATGTGCTGGGGTACAGTGTTATCCACAGGGGAGAATGGGCCGTGTTGATTTAAGGATATTTCTTAATATGACTTACTAAACATGTTTCACATATGAGTGATGAGTGATATGCCAGCAGTGAGCACCAACCATTTGTTTTTTTTTTGGTGTGCTACCCCCATTAATGTGGACATGGTCTTGTGGTTTAAAGTGGGTGTGGTTTTAAAACAGGGAGTGGTTAACACTGGCTTCCATAAGCCCTCCGCCATGTAGGCCAGAGAAATACCAGCCCTCGGTACCACAGAAGTTGGACAGCACTGCTTTAGGGTAATGGCTCACAAGTTGTTTTGTCGTCCGCTTTAAAAAGGACTGAAGTGCCATGTGGTTGCTGCCAATGTAAATCACCGAAGGTCAATGATTCAAATCCCAAAAATCTTGCAAAAAAGCCTCGAAAGATTTTTTAGCACAATCTTAAGAATTTACCTGCGCTGATTCACATTGCCAGCAAAGGAACATTTTGGTCCAGCATGTCATTGCTCAAAAGAGGCCTCCAGCTCTTTGTCATATGGAACATCAAGAACATCAGTGAATAGATAAATTGCAGGTTGGCCCGTGTATGGGATGCCACATTTTGCTCCTCTTGTTTCATTACCCTGTATTTTTTAGTGACTTTTAATGCCGAAAACATTTTGAAGGTCAGACCCTTTCTTTACAGCCGTTGCCCCCTTCTATTGTAAAATGTAAATTCAGACCCCCCCCCCCCCCAACATTCTGCCACATCTCAAGATTGTGTTGTTCATGATGGGCACACTACACTGCAAAGGAAAAAGATTTAGCTAGTGGCTTTAGCAGCAATTTTAGCGTAGATCCCTTTCCTCAGGAAGTCCGTTATCAGCTCGGGTCAGACATCCTGTTCAGGCCTGGCTGATATGCTGCGTCAGCTGTTGACCATTTCACTGCCACAGCCACTTCTCTTTAGGAATCGACGAGGCACTCTGCAGAGAACAATAACTTTTTGATGGCACAACTGTGACAGTTTCAGCATATGGGAAAGGTGGGGGTATGCGGACATGGATACGCACCCATACACACGTGTATAGGCAAAGATAACACCGGCCCTGTATTTGTGACCTTCCGAGCCGGCAAAAATTATTTGTGGTGCCAATGTTATTAATAGGAAAGAATAATAATGGAAGATAGGAAGGCCAGAAAAGTTGCAGTGCCTGATTCAAGTCCTTTGGTAAATCCAGTAACTGTCAGGATAGATTAATTGAAAGAGAATGGACTATTTTCTTGGTTGGAGAAACATTTAGTTCAAGGGGATTTCCATTAAAACTGTTATATTTCTTTAATCACACAATGAAAACGATTTTTCAGTGGTTTTAGAGTTTGTTTGTTTTTTCTAATTGAAAGCAGTATCTGTCTGGTTGATATATTTTGAGCTCTGTAAGTTCAAACTCCGGAAAGAATAGAGCTAAAGCCAGCTGCTAAAGCAGGGGTGTCCAAACTTTTGGCTCGCCGGGCCACATTGGAAAAAGAAAAATTGTCTGGGGCCACAAATGAAATACACAAACACGTTTGATTTGTAAAAGTAAATGAAATACACAGAAAAGAACTACAATGCCAGTTGGATAACCAGATGGAGCTATACACTGGAATATGGGACACCTGGATATTAAATAGACTTATTATTATATTATTATTACTAACTGGCCAATGGGCAGAGTCCCTCCTCCTCCTATATCCTTTGCAACATGGCGTTTCCTCCGGAAACAAGCTGGGCCGCATTCATATGCATCCTGGGCCGCATGTGGCCCTCGGGCCGCAGTTTGGACACCCCTGTGCTAAAGAATCCTGGAGGAGAACTGGCTTGTGCTACATTGTTTCCAGAGAACAGAAGTGGACAAACAAATACTGCTACTTCAGTTGCAACTACTTAACAAATCGCTTTAAAACCCCTGGACAGAGGAGCACCACAGGCAGCCGCAGCATGGTGGTATGCACCAATTGGTTCCAGCATATGGAATGTGAACCCAAATCTGTGTTAGTCTCAATCCAATCTGCACCTCCGACTCTCCTCAACTGTCAAATGAACTCCCAATTCCAAAATAATGTGCTCTTGGCCTGCTCCAAACATAGAACCATGTGAGAAACAAGATAATCAAATATTCTCCAATAATTCAGTTTTTCATTATGGACAAAAAAATATAGCATGTGCAAGTTCCAGCCGTTTTAATAAAAAAAACCATTGCACTTACAAAATATCCTTAATATTTGAGCATCTCACGTTTTACAAACGCAGTCCCGAATAGCGTCCATTTCAGCTTGTATTGATGTGTATTGCTCCTATAGGTGCTAATATCAAGGAGATTTTGTAAGTGCAATAGTTTTTTTATTAATATGGAATGTGACACAGGGTGGGCTCCTTACAGCAGGCAGAAGAGTTGGGGTGCATGTTCATAAAGAAGCCCCTGGAATATTGTATGGCAGTGTGCATGAGTGCTGTAGAACCCTCTGAATATTCTCTGCATGTATTTTGACTATGGAGAATGCCTACAATCAACTCATAACAGGGACACCTAAAGGAAACTGTTAGATGTTTCTCTAATTAGCTGGCATACTACATGCATGAATTATGTATATCAAATAGATTTGCTGCAATCCAGACATGCAGGGCTCCATATGAATACCTAGCAGGCCCACGTTCAACATCCAGTTGGACAGCCCTGTTGCAAATGTAAGAACAACTGGACTGCCTTCAATTTGTTTTAATAATCACTCATCAGTGGAATAATAATAATAATAAAAAAAAAAATTTGGAGCAGTAAACATTAGTGTATGTAAATGCCTTGTTGTTGAGCTTTGCTGCTGTGTGAGAGATATTTCAGAATCCTTTGTTGCTAGTGGACTTGAAGCTGGTGCCAGGAGTTAATCTTGTCCCTCTGTCTTCCTTTATAAGAGAGCAGGTTGTTGCATTCCTTTGAGAGCAGCAGAACAAAAGCGCAGGTCACGTGTGTGCTGCCCGCCCGCTGTGCTTGCGGGAAAGATAAGGGCAGCAAAACAAAAGTACTGGATTCCCGTGACTCTCTAATAGACTGGAGAATGAAACGCTTGATTGCTTCAGAGAGGCCGCGGATTACTAATAAACTCAATACTGTACAGCTGCACTATTCATTCTGTAACTCTTCAGTGGCTATTGATATCTTGGCTTATTGCCCAATTTATTAACTTATACATTTATTCATTCATTACTTTTTATAATGAAAAGTTGTGTTTGAAGTAGCAGAAGTCGTAGAGTTTATGGGTACGGCATAGTCTCCCAAACTGGTGGACTGGCACCTTAAGGAGCTGAGAGCATCATGAAGATCAGTCAGCATTAGGTGTGGGCAGAAGACTCTTGGTGGCTGTCCTCCACACCCCTGAAAATGAAGCATGGAATCTGTTAGTACAGTATATGGATTTATAAGGCACTTTGTAGGCCCTGCAGGAGAGAAGGTTTCCCACGGGCGACAAGTGTTCTGTCTGTAATGGCCCTAAAGAAGAGAGAGAGATGCATAAGCTGATGAATCTGAAAGGTGTTGGTCAGGGGGTTGGGTTTGGTTTCCATAATGTTGGTCATTTTCGAATAAAATGTGCAGCTTATGTCAAACTGAGACAGCTCTCTAGTCATCATTAGGGTTTAGCCCAAGGCAAGAGGAACTTTTAATTGAAATTGTATATTAGCCTAGATTATATATGGCAAAATCAATATAGGACTAGTAGCTGCAAGATTGCATCTGTGGGGTAGCAGGGGTTTCTTCTGTTGTGCAAAGAATAGTTTTGCTCTATCAGAGATTTTTATTTATTTATTTTTTGGAGGTTCAATTCCCCCTTTTGCAGTCCAGCTGTTTAACCCCTGATTGCTCGTTGAAGCTGAGGTTTTGGGTGCTAATTACAATAAGTGGCTTTACTTGTTAGTAGAATAAAGCATTGCACTTCAGTTCCCTTTCTGAAGGCTGGGAGAATCTATTTACTTTATGGTAGATTGCTTCCTTCTCTTAAGCTGGCCATAGACGCAAAGATCTGATTGCAAGAATCGAGGATTCGTTAGATTTTCGGACTGTGTGTGGAGAGTCCCTACATTTTTCGTCCTGCAGAGATCGGTCGTTTGGTCGATCGGACAGGTTAGAAAATTTCTGTCGGCTGTGGGTAATATCTCTGCATGTATTGCAGATCTACAATTTTCAGAGGGAGACTGTCACCAGCTTTGGTCGGACATAACTTTCATACGATTGTTGTCAGGGGCAGAACATCGGCTTATCTGTTCTTTTGTACTTTATTTGATCTGAATGGTTAGTGGCAGGTCGGGAGATGGGAAAGTCCGATCGTACGATGATTCCTACAATCGGATCGTTACGTCCATGGCCAGCTTAATTCTCTTTCACTCAGGCCTCACCTGTCTTTGTAGAATTGTTTATTCCCAAACTATAGCTTAGGGTACCCTGAAGTTCAGTCATGATTGGCCAACAGATTTTAAAGGGGTAGTTCACTTTTAAATCAACTTTTAGTATGATATAAACATTGATATTCCGAGACAATATGCATTTACTTTTCACTATTTCTATTTATTTCAGTTCTTTAGCTTTTTGTTCAGTTTCTCTTCAGTTTGATATTTCAGCAGCTATCTGACTTCCAGGGTCTTATTTACCCTAACAACCTGGCAATGGTTTAAAAAGTGAGACTGGAAAATCAAATATGAGGGGGCCTAAATAGGAATAGTAGTTCTAAAAAGTAACAAGTAACAATAAATTTGTAGCCACACAAGGTAATTGTTTTTGGCTTCCAGGGTCAGTGACATTATTATGTGACAGTTTTTGAAAGCTGGAAAGAGGCCTATGTCTACATCATTGTAAAAGTTAATTTAAAGGTTAACTACTCCTTTAAAGCTCTGCTAATAAATCTATTGGCCGATTACTCCTTTAAAGCTCTGCTAATAAATCTATTGGCCGATCATGGTACAACTCCTGGGCACCCTAAGCTGTAGTTTGAGAATGAACAATTCTATGAAGTCACATTGATAAGAGGGTGGCCCTCGCTATAGCTGTTATTTCCTTATATTATATCCTTTCTGCTTTCAGAAGAACACGGAGTAACCTCCAGTATTTAGACTAATGCTTCCATAATTGGCTCTCTGCATTGTGATTTTCATTAATGATAGCTTCAGTCGTTTCAGGTTCTCCCTTGAGGCCATCAGTATATGCTTACCCATCCCATACTCCAACAATATATTTCTCCAGACCCACCCACACTATGATACTGCATTGCCTTTCAGAATTTAGTTGTAGCCCTGTACAGATAACCCCAGTTAACAGAAATGTTTCCAGTTGTAGATGCCCACAGCTGGACTGCTAGTGATTGCCTTACCATACCACCATACCATTTTATATTACTGTTTTCTTTATTTGCACAGTTCTTGTTTCATAGGCCCTTTTGCATTCTCCACACACCACTGGCCACACACTGTACACTTATTTTTCTTACCCTGGTTTTGCTTGATATTCATGATGTTTTAATATTTATTAAACTGTTGTGTCTTCTGACAGTTTTAATTCTGCAAATGGTAGAAGATGGGGACCTGAGTAACAAAATATTGAAGATCACAGACTTCGGCCTGGCAAGGGAGTGGCATAGGACCACAAAGATGAGCGCAGCTGGCACCTATGCATGGATGGCACCAGAAGTCATTCGCTCTTCTATGTTCTCCAAGGGAAGCGATGTGTGGAGGTACACATCTACATTTACCGATGTAGCCTTTATTTAACTCCCCATTCGAATGTACTGTAAATGTCATGCCTTATTTTTTTTGGTACATGCTTCATCGTAATTACCTGAGGCAGAGATGTACCCATCTTTCAACATTAGTTCAAAGAATAGGGCTTGTGTGAAAATTGTTTTGCCTATTGTTTAATTAGGAAATATTTGTGGTTTTTGTTATTCTTTGCACTAAACAGGACAAAACCTGACATTTAGGGCGTTATTAATCAACGGTCGAATGTCAAATTTTTGTATACCTCGAATGAACTCACAACTTGAATTTATCTTATTTAAGAAAAATCTTGAATGGAAAAATCTCAATTCTGCAAGTTCAAGTTACGAAACCCGAAAACTCAATTTGATGTAGAAAAAACAACTTGAATCTCTTGAACTGATCGAGTTTTTTTGGGCAAAACCCAAAACATCATGCAGGCTATTAACATCTATACCATTGACTCCTACATGGCCTTGACAGGTTTTAGATGGTGTAATTTCAGATTCATACTATTTCCAGGGTTGGGGTATAATAAATCTCGATAAATGTAGTTTTTTTTTTTCCAAAACCTCAAAAAAAAAACTGAAAATGTGAGTTTTGACTTGAAAACTCGAACCTTAATAAATCTGCCCCTTAAAGGCACACTCTACGTTCAGGTCTTGTGTACAATCACAACAAATCACTAGTCAATAGAAAAGCCTCTGTGTAATGAGCTGTCTTTATCATAATGGCTCACAAAGGATTGCACTGGTGAAAGGGAAGGCTTTGTTTATACAGAGGGTGTATTACTTGAACTAGTGATTTGTTTTGACAAAATCATGTTTGTGCTCAGTAAATAGTTTTCTCTCATTCCATAGGGGTACACATGCCTTTCCTATTCGTGTAAATTAGACCCCTGATGGGGTTCCGTGCTACATCATTAGTCTTAATGTGGGCTTCACTACCAACTTAGGGAATATAGGTCAAGTTGACTAAAGCGTGGAAGTGAATTCTCTGTGCGCCTGCCTCCTAGTATTAGATTTTCAGCTGGAAAAAAAAAAAACTTAAAACTCTTTTAATCTTAATGGGGAACATATCTATAATCAAGTATAAAAAAGTTGTATGTATTATTTTTAATGTAGGTGTGATGTAATACTTTTATAATATACTATTTTTATATTAAAGCTATGGAGTGCTGCTGTGGGAACTTCTAACTGGGGAGGTACCATTCCGTGGGATTGATGGCCTAGCCGTGGCTTATGGTGTTGCCATGAATAAACTGGCTCTTCCAATACCTTCAACGTGTCCGGAACCTTTTGCAAGACTGATGGAAGGTAAGAGATGTGTTTATCACTGATAATCAGGGAAGAAGGCAATTGGTCATTCATTTGGTTCTTACAGTTACCCAAAGACAAAGATACCTGTTTAGGGAAAAACATTCACTGCTAAGCGTGACCCTCCTTTTTTTTTAATTTTTCTTATATAGGCTGCAGAGCATAGTGCTAAACTTGTAGTGTAGTCAGAACTTTACATCTCTCTTTATCATTCACCCGAATTCACTCCAACCCTGTTGGCCCACCCTTATACCTTGCTTAGAATATGTATTTGGCTTTCAGTGTCTGTCCTATTTGATTCTGTCCCTACTTAGCTATCTACAGCTATGCTCACAAACTATTCCTTTGTTGGATCCTTACTTTACCCCTGCCTATAGTTCCTTTCTCATTTGTGTTGTTCTGTCTCCATCATGTTCATATATCTCAATGATCCAATGTGTCTTCCTTTTTTGGTCTGGCTAAATGTTTCCCCTTTAAGTTCCCAGCCTTTGTGTTGTTATCCTTACCCCTCGATCATGTTCATAATATATCCCTCCCTTGTTTCCCAGCTTTCTTTTTTGTATTTATTTACCCCCTGACCCCACAATTCTCAGTTCTGAGTGACATGAATAACAACAGTAGCAAAAACTCCTTTACTCTCTTTTAACTTTCTTTCAGGGTCCCCACACACAGAATTAGCATAAGAAACCACAAATGCACTCCATAGTGGGGAATCAATACAATTTTGTAAATGAACAGAAAATGATGGTCATTCAGAGATCCACAGAGGTCACCAAAAAGATATAGAGATGTAGAGATGTAATTTTGGTGACCTCCCGTATATATGTACAGGTTTCTGCTCCCTTGGCTAAGGGTCTAGAACTGGTGTATCCAGACCACACTTTTTTTGGTTCGTTTTCAACATTGGTGGATGTATTTCTGTGATTGACACAGGTTTGTGATTCAAAACAATACAATATTGCCCCCCGAAAAACTCTAGATACCTGCTAGAAACAATGCATCAAATCCAGGATTTCATCGGAATTCGCACTGGGTACAACACATTGTGAACCAGGCATAAGCAAAATCTATTTATTCTGATATTAGTATCTCTTTAAAGAGGCAGTATATAGACTCTGTGCTGAACATATGTTTTGTCTATTGTTTTGATCAAGAAAAAAATCTATGGTTTTTGTTATTTCTTGAACTAAACTGGGGAAACAAAGTAATTGAAGCCACTCCATGTTTGGTCATTGTGAAATATATAATAAGATTACCAGTGCACAGATAAAGAGAAGTCCATATTCAGGGTGTTATTTGTTTACTAGTAATCTAATTGCCTGCCATGAGAGGACCAAAGATGGAGTTGCTTCAGTTTCCCTGTTTGCCCTGTTTATATAAACCATAGACTTTTCATGATTAAAACAAATAGTAAATCTGTGTTCAGCACAAGTCAAAAAGGGTATGAGAGAGAGGAGCCCCATCATTATATAATATGTGTGCAGTCAAAGGTGCCAAGCTGCCCTAAAGATAAGAAACCTCACTCACTGTCTGACATGTTTAGGCATACATAATTACTTTGCCATCCAAATAAGGCACATGCAGCCATATTGCAGTAAAACAAACAAAAAAGAAAACTCTGTTATTAAAGCTATCTAACTGAAAATTGCTAAATGATATACAATGCACTAACCTTATAATAATTTACTCTCACATTTTAGTAGATAACTAAAGATGGTGTGGTTGCAGAACAAGAGGGAAAAATATTACCACGTTAGTAATCCTGATTTATGCAGTAAAAGCATATTTACGGGCTAAAAGGCCAGTAACACATAGGATATTTTGCTCAGTGACTGGCAGAATTCAGTTCATAGAATACTCAAGAGAGTTTTATTTTTGGTGCCATGGTCTACAGTGACAGGCTGATGGCTGGCGGTAGACAAAATGCCCCATGTGCCGAAAGTAGAGATGCACAGAATTCTGGATTGTGTTTGGGATTTGGCACAATCCAAGCATTTTTAACAGGATTCATCTGAACCAAATCCTAACTCTATATAAAGAGTAAAATTTTACATTTTTTGCATGTTCAATGGCAATTTCCATCCGGCATGAGGATTCAGTTTGGTATTTGGCTGAATCCGTACCCCGGGATTCATGGATTTGGCTGAACTCTGAAAAGAAGGGTTTGGTTCATCCCTAACCGAAAGCCTTACAGGGTTGTACACAAGCACAGGATAATTTGCCCTAACCCGGTATCCAGTAGCACTCGGCTAATTTCAGTATTCTAGCTTCAATAGACAATAAATGTTAGCCTGATTTAAGGCTGTCTGTATCTGAGCTTCTAAATAACTCCATGTTTTTTCCTTCCTAGACTGTTGGAACCCTGATCCTCATTGCCGACCTCCATTCACCAACATATTGTTCCAGCTTACCACCATAGAGGAATCTGGCTTCTTTGAGATGCCCAAGGAGTCATTCCATTCACTGCAGGAAGATTGGAAGCGTGAGATCCAAGAGATGTTTGATCAGCTCAGGGCTAAAGAAAAGGTAAGACTAAACTTTCAAAAACATTTTTAAAAGAGAATTACCTATATTCTAGTCGAAATTTTAACATTGAGAGATAAACCCTAACAAGATCAGCGATGTTAACTTTGCAGTTGATCTCCTAGTCCTTTTATTCCCATTCGGTTTATGCCTGAGGATGGCTGGAAGTTTTCTGCACAAAAATGTTAAACTTGAACTTGCTGCACCGCAAGCCTATCAAACAAATGTTTTATGCATTCAAAGTTGGCCACAGGGGGTCATCATTTTAGAACTTTGTTAAACATCTTTGCAAGACCAAGATCTCTACACAGTTCCCGACTGCTCTACAGGGAAACAAACCAAGCTGCTTGAGTTCTGCATGTCTGGGAAGTAAGACGGGCTCCCCCTGCTGTTCATAGGTATGATTGTTTCCCTGCAGAGCAGTAAGCGACCGTTTGACAGTTCCTATCCAGGGAGAATTTCACTGCATACAATCAGGTTTATTTTAAAAACGGTACACATTTTGTTAATTAAAGTATATTGGACATAGGTTTCTTTTTAATTAAATAAAGTAAAAATGGGATTTAATTTTTTTGCCATTACATGCCCTTTCAATAGTTGTCAGATTTATACATTTCAGGTTTTTAAACAGGAAATATACCCCTTTGATCAACATGAGTTCAGTAAATAAAGCTTGTACTGAACTGTGAAATCTGCAGATTTTATACTTTTCATTAATTGGCACCACCTTATAGGCTACAATAGAACCCTGATACGTAGAATTTATGGTGCTTGACACTCGGATCCTTACAGTCAGCACTGTAGGTTCTGCGCTGTGTGACAATCAAAGTTCAGGTATTCGGCTTTCAGTATCTCTGTTGTTGCATGTTTGTTGTTGTGTACGATATTGAGTAATACTCTCTGTGTTTGCATTTCCAGCCTACAGTGCCATGCTGCACACAGTGCCTAGTATAGTCTGCAAGACACTCAATTAGCAAGTGATTTCTCTACAGCCAAAAGGCTAAATCCATAATACACTAGTGCTTTTCTATTCTAATGTATTTAGTACCGCCTATATACCCATTTACCATTAAAGCACTGAAGCAAATTTTTACCATGTTAAAATCCATTTTGCTTCTCACATCCTGGTGTTTTATGTCAGATTTTATTACTGTGTGTTTCGCCTATTTGTGTTTTACAGCATACTAAACGCATATACACTGTCTGTATTAATATAAGCACACACACGTAAGAATGCTACCACAATCCCTAACATATTTGCTGTGATTATGTTTTTTATGAGATAGTGAAAGGTTTGTATTTTTTCTTTTAACCCCAAGAATTTTTTTCTTTTAACACCGAGAATTTTTTTCTTTTAACCCCAGGAGTTGCGGAGCTGGGAAGAAGAACTGTCCCGGGCTGCCTTAGAACAGAAAAACCATGAAGAACTGCTGAGAAGGAGGGAGCAAGAGCTGGCCGAGAGGGAGATCGACATTCTGGAACGGGAGCTGAACATCATCATTCACCAACTTTGTCAAGAGAAACCCAAAGTGAAGAAGCGAAAAGGGAAGTTTAAGAAAAACAAACTAAAGCTCAAGGATGGCAACATTATCAGCTTGCCTTCTGGTGGGTCTCACGGAAATCTAGTCTCTGTATTACAGTTATCATTATTAATATTCACTTTCCTGTGTGATACTAACAGTAGTAGGGGAGACAGAAATAAACACTGGTAATTTTTCGAGTGTGGGGCCCTGCTGGCAAGCTTAATACGTGTAATTAAATGGACATTAACATTCCGTTAAAAGGTCAATACGTGCCTAGTGACCTACAGCAATCAATTTCAAGTTTGATTCCATTATTCTAACTGCAGTAGACTAGTATATGCTACCTTCTGTGCTGGAAGTTGTTAACTTAGTCTTGGAGAGCAAGCTCCTCACAAGTCCGAGACTAAATAAACAGCTTTCCTTCAAAGACACTGGGGCTTAATTATCAACACTGGGCAAATTTGCCCAAGGGCAGTTACCTATAGCAACCAATCAGTGATTTGCTTTTTAAAGCCAGCTGCAAGTAGAACAATGAATGCAGCAATTTGATTGGTTGCCATGGGTTACTGCCCATGGGCAAATTTGCCCAGTGTTGATAAATGACCCCCACTGTTCCTTCCACTCAGTACAAAATAAACAAATATGCTTGATAGTTCTTGTATCTGGTCAGAATGTGCTTTAAATTATACACCCTGTCTAATGATCTAATGACCATTTATGAGCCATGTCTCATTGTAAACTACCTGGGCTACCTACTGCCAATGAAGGAAGGAGGAGTGTGACACAAACTCCTGGAATCTGCAGCTGGAAGAATATTGGAAGCAATATGCTGGTACCGAAAAACTTTGTCTTAGCTTTTGTGGAGGCACTTGGGTGCTTATATATTTGAAAATATATAGTAACCCGAGAGCCAGTTACAGGGCTCAGTTTGATCGCCGGAAGTGCAGTTTAACCGGATGTGACGTCACACACAGCAGTAAGTCATTCCACATGTAAGAACTACATAATCAGTGCATAGTTCACCTGGCCCATATTTTGCCAGCCTGGCCTGTAAAATTGATGCCTGATGTTAATAGGAAAGAAAATATAGGAAGGCTGGTATTTTCTTCTAGAAAAGGTGGCAACCTACCTGTGCCTCATGCATTGGATAGAATGCATTTAGAATTTTATTGACCTATGCTCACAGAAATCCTCATAGATGGATTAATTCCCCTGTTTTTACTCATGTAATAGTCCTTATTAAAGAATGGCCAAGCCACTAATTGATCTAGTTGTATATAGTATGCTCAGGCAGGGTTACATTTACAAGCATTTCTGTTAAAGGAATTGTTCAGTGTAAAAATAAAAACTGGGTAAATAAATAGGCTGTGTAAAATAAAAAATGTTTCTAATAGTTAGTTAGCCAAAAATGTAATGTACTGTATAAAGGCTGGAGCAATTTGATGTATAACATGTCAGTCAGATCACTACTTCCTGCTTTTCAGCTCTCTTGGTTTACACTGACTGGTTACCCTGGCTACCAGACAGTAACCAATCACAGACTTGAGGGGGGCCACATAGGTCATATCTGTTGCTTTTGAATCTGAGCTGAATGCTGAGGATCAATTACAAACTTACTGAACAGAAATGTACCATGTGGCTCCCCTTCAAGTCACTGACTAACTCAGAGTTATAGAGCTGAAAAGCAGGAAGTTGGATTCTGGCTGTTTTATTAGACATCCAGTCACTCCAGCCTTTATACATTATATTTTTGCCTAACTAACTATATTAGAAACATTTTTTATTTTGCACAACCTATCTATTTACCCAGTTTTTATTTTCACACTGAACTGTTCCTTTAAGGGCTGTATTTACCAACACACCAAGGGTGAGTCCTCTCCCTCTCCAAGCTTGGGTTTTATATATAACTGATTTAGGGTTGTACACAGAATTATTATTTATTGCTATTTTGTTCTACTGCTTGAAGGAACATGAATGCTCAGATACAGCTAAGTAATGCATGCCAGTGCTTGTTTTAATATTCAAGTGATTAATAGAAAATATACATAAGTTATATTCCTCAACTGTCCTAGGGAAGCAAATTTCCTTGGGAAATTGAGGCACTCCCAGTGTCATATGTGAACTTATCACTGCAAGTTAATAATACATAGCAACCAATCAGATGTCTGCTTTACAACAGGTTCCAAGTTATGGTATAGTATTTATAGTTCAGCCCTCCCTATAGTTGGCTCACTTTGATAGAACTTGTGTTACACTGGACGTATTACTGTGTCAATCCCAGCCTTTCTAGTATGTAAGGAGGTTTTCCACCTTTAAACTCACACAATAATAGGTTCCATTGCAAAACACTCTTAACTATTACAGTAACTGTGCTAAGAAGTCAGAAAGGGGACCTCAAGAGGTTAACTGTGGTCAACAAGGTACTGATTAAACCACCTCTATTAGCCTGTGAAATTCCTTGTTAGCCATCTTCCCAAACATCTCATAATGCTCACAAAGCAGCTATGTAGGCTTTCTGTACTGTGCTGCAGAAAGAAATAGGGCTGTGTACGCAAGTCATTTCTAAAATATCAAGTGTTCACATGACACCGCACCAGATCTTGACAAAAGGAAAATGTCTTAAATGGTTAATGGACTCATTTTTGTTTTATCTGATAAAGATTACATGTTGAGCTGTACAGTTCTGCACATAATCATTTTATTGTGTCTCTTAAAAACACAAGAGCTATTAAACAATGTTCTTTGTACAGCTTTAAAGTCCTCTGATGCCTTGTGCTTTGCTTTGCAGATTTCCAACACAAATTCACTGTGCAAGCTTCTCCAACCATGGACAAAAGGAAGAGTTTGATTAATACAAAGTTCAGCCCCCCTGCAAGTCCGACAATAATCCCACGGCTGCGAGCCATTCAGTGTAAGTTTTCTTGTTCTAAAGACCTGCGCTTGTGTCCTGGGTAACCTGCGTCAAATCCTCATGACCATCACAGACATGCGGTGCATACACAAAGAACATTTTATTTGCTCTTTAGCCTTTAAATGCGGCTAGAAAATACATTTACTAGGGATGTCACTTTACAATATGCACAGGGCATAATGTGTCCCCTATTGTAAAGTAGAAATATATTAGAAGTGACTAGGGACTAGGTCATTTTATACAGGTTATGGTGTTCAGAGGAGACTCCTGATATGTTTATACATTGTCAGACTATAAGCAGGGCTCATTTTACCTCCTCTGTCACTATCTGTTTGTTTTTTAGATTCACCCTACTATTGTGCAGCACTTTGGAATATATTTGTGTTTTATAGTTTAATATAATTATAATAGACTTGGGGTCTGTTATTTCCTACATATGTATATTTTGATTTGCACTGTGGCACAAGTGCCATCTGAGATTATAATAGATTACATCACTGAGCAGTTTTTATTAAAGGAGAACGAAAGCCTAACTAAAGAAGTTGGCTTGAAATGTTGTACATTATGTTTTGGGCATCTATATCAGCCCAAGGCAACCACAGTCCTTTAGCAGTAGATATATGTGCCTCCAAAGATACCCCAGTATCTCCTCATCTTCTTTTATGCTGATTCACTGCACATGCTCTGTGCTGCTGTCAGTTACTGAGCTTTGGGATTGACTCAAAATATACTGTTTATTCAGAATAAATATGTCGCACCATAAGGGTGATTTATACAGATAATTACTACGTCGGCTGAGAAACCAGCACAATTTGCATTTGAATTTAATAATCCGCCTTGTAGCATCCGTTTATATTATAGACAAACCTCATTTTCTGCTTGATAATTTGCAACAGCCCTTAAGCTTAGCTTCTCAGAACCCACTCAGCATGCGAGTGTCGCAGACACTTTCCAAGATGGTGACAACCTCTGAAAAGTTTGAAGTCCCAGATCATTGCTGCTATTGAGATGCTGAACCTTTAGGCTGGTGCAATAAGTTCAGTATGTGAAATATGGCATTTTTAACCATATTCATTTTTAGGGTTTAGTTCTCCTTTAAGAGGAAGAGTGACTGCTTTCCAGCCTATCCAAACTACCCAGTGTGCTATTAGTGTAACGTGCCTATAGTCTGAAGTGTTGCTTACATCTGTAGCCTGCTCTGTCAGAGCTTGACAATACATATATATGTTTTAAGGCATACAGACCTGTCTTGTATAGAGCAAAGCTTCATCTGGCTTTCCATTCTAAACAGTGACTCCTGGAGATTCTAACATCACAAAGAATTGCAGCACTGCCGGCCTTAAGGATGAAAGTGAAGAGGATGAAAAGAAAGAGACAAAGAAGAAAGTCCGCACATGGGCATCAGGAGCACTGGGCAGCAGAGACTCTGGGGCAGGAGAAGAAGGGTAAGAACTCGCACACCACAAGACTTTCAGAGCATTTATAGACCTTCTGTATGTTGAGTATGATCACAATGACATTTCCCATTAGGAAAGCAATTCTTTATTTTTTTATAGACTTGTTTTTTCTCTTTAATAATAACAAGACAATGCATTGTACTGATAACTACACTAGCATAGATCCATATATTTTGTATTTTGATGGCAAAATATTTCTGGCAAAATCCAGGTACTAAGTAGTCCAACAACTCTATTAGGTTTGTTTTTTTTTTTTATATCACAATGTACAGAGCATGAGCTCATTACACTAATGGCCTCCCCCAAGGACACCTCAGAGCCTCTACAGTGGAAAGTATAATGTATTAGATCAGCACTGTAACTTAGATAATCTTCCTGATGCTGCAGTTGTCTGCCTGAAAAGAATAATTCAAATTGATCACGTTCAGTTCATTATAATTATTCAAAGAGCCTGGCATTTTTACTATGTAGGTTTATTGTTTGATCCCAGCACAATGTAACAATAATGTGCACTGGATCATTGGTTATTACCAGTGCTGTCCTCTTTCTGAGATATGCAGAATCATACATTGCCACAAATACGTCCTAAAATATTTACCATGTCCTTAATTTCTCCTCTCTCTTCAAAATCCCGATGGAGTTGTCATTAACTAAGATATAATAGAGTGACCTATTCAAAGTCATATTCCAAAAAAAGACCACAAGTCTTTAATTTTAATGCTGTTGTATTTTTTATGTCTTATATTCATTTTAGGCATTCTACTGTTAATCTTCCATTTTGATTATAAAACACCCCCCTGGTTGGTGGGGTTGTTGAGCCCCTTTCAAACATATAAATTCCAAGCATGGGAGCTGCAGAACATATAATGTAAATACGGTAGTTAAAAGCTATAAGGGATTAAGTCTGCTGCTGCTGTCATAATGTTATACATTATGTTTTAGGCTTCTGTACCAGCCCAAAGCAACCACAGTCCTTTAGCAGTGAAGATATGTGTCTCCAAAGATGCCCCAGTAGCTCCCCATCTTCTTTTCTGCTGATTCACTGCACATGCTCTGTGCTGCTGTCACTTACTGAGCTTAGGGACCCACTCACAATATAAAGTACACACAGAATATAAATGTCACTATATAAGGCTGATTATCTAGTATAGGTAAATCTAAAACTGGACTTGCTGAGTAATCATAGAAGACGTTTCACTACTCATCCGAGCAGCTTATTCAGTTCAACTGACTAGTGTGGGAAGTTCTCGGCATATACTAGATATACCATGACCTGGATGAATAAAAATCTTCATAGTCATATAAAGCTGATTAGTATAGTAATTAATACAGATAATGACTACATGGCAGCTCAGAAACCAGTGCAACTAGCATCAGAATTTAATAATCAGCTCTGTAGCATCTAATTTTCTGATGGATAATTTGCGACAACCCCTAAGCTTAGCTTCTCAACAGCTGCTCAGAGCCCAGTGAGCATGTGAGTGTCGCATCCAAGGTGGTGACAGGTTTGAAGTCCTGGATCATTGCTGCTATTGAGAAGCTGAAACTTTAGGCTGATGCAATAAAGTCCATAAATAAAATATGGCATTTTTAGCCATATTCATTTTAGGGTTTAGTTCTCCTTTAAGGTGAACAACTACTGAACAACTGATAATGCAGGGATGCTTGCTTAGCGAAGTTACTTTACTGGAACACAACTGAACCACGTCAATCTGACAACAAATTGAAGTCACTTAGGGGTATATTTATCAAAGAGTGAAGTTAATAGTGAAGTTCCGCCACTAGAGTGAAATTCCGCCACTCTCCATTCATTTCTATGGGATTTTTATAGGCGTATTTATCAAAGGGTGAACTTTCACTTTCACCCATTGATAAATACGCCTTTCAAAATCCCATAGAAATGAATTGAGAGCTGCGGAATTTCACTCTAGTGGCGGAACTTCACTCTTTGATATATTTACCCCCTAGACTCTAATCCCTTCTTGATTCCATTTTGCTCTATTCAATAACTTCAGTAAGCAAGCACTCTGCATTAGTCATATGGATGAGCTTTAATTAAGGAATAGTTAACTACTTAAATAAAACATAAATATTGTATGGGACATTGGGCTGTGCGCCATAGAAAGTGCACCTGTGAACCAGACCGAGAATAATGAGCTCCTCCCTCTGTGTTGCCTGAGCTCTCAGAACTATATAGGTTGGACTAAGGCATTGAAAGACAAAACCGACAGAATTAAAGAAATAAGACAGCAATAATTTCCACTGATCATTCTAAATTGGCTCTACTGAGCTATGGAGGCACAGAAGCCTTTATCATAATGAAAGAGAGTATAATACACATATACAATTACCATTGTTTGTAGTATAGCATCATCGCTTTATGCAGTTATAAAAAATGGTAAACTTACAATATCTTAACAAATGTCTGTTATGGATTAGCGGCCCTGGTTTATAATATCTTGGATTATATAAATTTAGATATTACTGCAATATGCCTTTTAGATCTTATTTACTTCTGTTTTATTTTCTTTTTTTTCTTTTAGTCTTAGAGTTTCTGTCGATGGATTAAAGACCAGTTCTCCTAACACGTCAAACCACCGGAAGCCCCTCAGAACTTCCTCAACACCTTTCTTCAATGCTGTAATCGAAACAGGTGAGAAACACATGCATGCTTCAGTTTGTTGGTTGACTATACATCTACTGATAATTAAAGAAGCACCCTGCTATGATAGAGATACATATAGCTACAGCATAAACTATATAGTGCTCCACCAGTTGCTGTTATTTTAGGATTTCCAGAAGCTGCTCATACATGTCCATATACTCTCTTTCCTGTAGGAAGCCAATTGGATTACCTTTCCGAGTCACAGTGTTATTCACTTCCATTGCACTTTGTGATTGCATTCAGGGTGCAAGCAGTGTTAAGTCTAGCAAAAGTGAGAGCAAGTGACTCAGATCTCTCACTCAGAGTGACTGGGTTTGATCTCTGTGTCAGGCCCTTTGGACCTTAATCAAGTCCTTTAATTCCTCTGAGCAAACTCTGTGCACAATAAATAGCACTGTGTAAGAAAAATAATTTTTTTTTTAAATGGACAAAGCAACTGCATAAAAACACAAACTAAATGTACATAAAAATACACATGCTTAACTGATTAAGCACACAAAAATTGAATTGGAATTATCTTACCTGTTTAAATGTGCAGTTCAGGGTTCCCTTTTATGTATTTAAGTTATGTGAACCTGTTTTTTCTTGTTCCACAGGGGTGGAGAATAATGCTGACACTGCAAACCAGACTGACACAAAAGAGATCCAAACGCCTACCCCAAACAAATCCTACCTCTGCATTCCATTCCATAAAGGAGAAGATGTGGAGGGGCCTTTTAGCGATGCCAGTGAGAATCCCACACCTGTGAATTCTGCAAACAGCACCCCACAGCTTACTCCCACCAATAGCCTCAAGCGTGGATCCCAGCATAAGAGGTGCTCATTAGTTCTCCTTGGTTGTGGGTCTCTCCTTGCTACTGTAGGTTTAGGTTTTGACCTTATGGAAGCAGGCAAGTGCCAGTTAGGTCAAGAAGAACCAGAACCAAAGGAAGAGAAGAAAAAAAAGGAAACTTTTTTTCAGCGTGCTGCCCGTCCCAGGAGAAGCACCAGCCCTCCGTCAAAAAAACTCTTCAGAAAAGAAGAGTCTCCATCTCATCCAGCTGAACCCACAACGTCTCTCACTCTGCAGTCTTTGTCTTCCATATCTGAATGTAATTCTACACGCTCATTGCTACGCTCCGATAGTGACGAGCTTATAGTATACGAAATGCCCACTTCTCCAGTGGAGGAACAGCCACCGGTTGTTATTAGTCCATTAGTCAATTTGCACATAGAGACATTTAAACGGGATCCCAACCAGTCCCTCACACCAACCCATGTAACTATGAATTCCAGAGTCCATCAGGCACACAGAAGGACTCCTTCTGATGGAGCTATTAAGGCAGTCTCTGTAATTGCTAATGGAACATCACCTAATAATTGCTTTGTAAGCTGTACGGGAACAAGTAAGTATCATTGTTGTGTTCATAAATTGCATATTAATATGAAAAGAAGGTATAAAATATATGCTATATAGGGCAGATTGCAAAAGAAAAAGTGCTATGTATTTCTTTCACAGGAATAATCTTGTACCATAATCATCTTATCATTTGTGCTTATATGTATATGTAGTTCCATGTACAAATGCCAAGAAGCTGTAATGTGCCTGTTAAGGTTGTGAGAATCCTGAACAAACAGAAGAATAATTCGGAATGTATGAACTTCAAATAGTCTGGTTTCGATCTCTGCAAACTGGGCAGTAGAAAGTCCACAGCTGCAGAAAGCAAGAAAGAACAAAGTGTAGACTACTATATACTAATACTTTATTGCTAAGGCACAAAGTCAGATCTACAGCAATTGCTACTAGGGTTACCACCTTTTCTGGAAAAAAATACCGGCCTTCCTATTTATTTATCTTTTTCCCCTATTCATAACATTGGGATGAACCATCATTTTTACTGGCCAGGCCAGTAAAATACCGGCCAGGTGGCAACCCTAATTGCTACCCACATTGTGAACGATGAAATTATAAGCCATTGTTAGTTACTGGGTTTATACCAGAGACTGCTTTGCAAAAGGCATAGGGGGAGGGCAGCAGTTTAGCACACCAAGGCACTGTTCATATTAACGGAAAACTATACCCCTGAACAATGTAAGTCTCAATATATAAATATATTGCATATAACCTTGCTTCATGTAAATGAATCATTTTTATAATAATATACTTATTTAGTAGTATCTGCCATTGGGTAATCATAAATAGAAAATTGCCATTAAAAAAAGGGGCCGCCCACTGGGATCTTATGATTCACGATGCACACAAACATACCAAACAAACTATACATGTTAGGCCATATGAGCCAATTAACAGACAGAGTTGAGTCTTTTGCTTCCACACTTCTTCCTGTTACAGTTAGAGGTGTAGTATTTCTGGTCAGGTGATCTCTGAGACAGCACACAGACCATCACAAAATGGTGGCTCAAGGCAAGAGATGCAAAAGGGCAATATTTACTTAAATATATGTATTATAGTTTGGTAAGATTGTTTAATATCCCACTCAATTTGATATAAACTATTGGTTGCTTTAGTATTCATTTTGGGAGTATAGTTTTCCTTTAAAGATGCAGGTCCATATAGTTCCACTGAATATTGGCAGAAGAAATGCACCCATCTAGTTTGTTGAGTAATAAGTATCTCTTGTTAATGGACAATTTTTATGTTGAGTTGAAATAGAAAAGGTCCAATATTTAGCACAGACAGAGAAAATAGATGTGGAAAATTAGTCACAGATGTCAAAAGATTAAAGCAAAAAAGATGTTCCTAGAATTAAATTTATCAGAACGTTTGTTTAGAGAGGTCATTGAGTAGAGTTTTATTGTAAAAATATGATTGCCATTCTTATAATTTCTCGTCTTTTCTGCACAGGTAATGTACCTTCCCCAAGTCGAGACATGCACGATTTCCCACGTCTCCCAGATCCCAACCTCATTTTTCCCCCTACCCCCCGGCGCTGGAACATACAGCAGGACTCTGCTTTGGAAAGGCCTAAGACCTTGGAATTTGTTGCAAGGCCACGACCTTCCACTAACAGGCAAAGACTTGACTCTTGGTGGTTTGTTTCTCCCAGCAGAAACCGCAGTGAGTCTCCTGCTAACAGCTCATGCACTGATACTCCAAGCAATCTGGATTCTTGCTTTGCCAGCAGCAGTGGCAGCACTGTGGAAGAGAGACCTGCCTTTACGGGCTTCCTTCCATTCCAGGTGGCTCACCCCGTCATTGAACGGACTCTGCTGGATGCGGATGTAGAAGGCCAGAGCCAGGACAGCACTATTCCTTTATGCAGAACCAAACCTAACACTTCTAAAACAGCAACCTGTGAACAAAAACCAGATTTTTGGTCTTAAAGATTGGCTCATTCATTACGCTAGCCTAAAACAAGATACAGCCACAAATCTTGCACTGAATGCACTTTGAGGATTTGATGAAATCACTGGAAGTCTATATGAGATTTAGTCAATACGCTGCTTGACCAGTTAACCACAGCTGTTTCATTCCTAGGCAGTGACCTCTCTGAAATCCTCTATAGCCTGCAAGAATTCACTAGAATATCTTTTTTTTTTTAAATATTTTTTTAACCACTATATTATGTTAACGTGAACAAAATTCCCAAATATTAGCCATTTGTCCGTATTTCCATTATGTTTTGTGCTTCGTGTTATCACTCACTCTGTGAGCAGCCCATTTGCCAGTGATACACATAAAAGCAGCAGAAGTCGAGTTGACTTTTCAAGTGCCATTTCCTCCACGTGGCTCAAGTCTTTTCTGATATATGCAAATGGGATTATGGGATTTTCTCTGCAGTATTTTTTCTGCATATTCCAAAACAAGTCGCTCACACTGGTGACTGGGTTCCCTGGCCTTGGCCAATAAACCCTGCACTGACACTCCTAATATTTTCCCTCTGGCAATATTAATGCCGAACATAGCTGTGCATTTTACACTGGACCAACCCCAAAGACGAGGAGCATTAAAATTAGGAAAAGATATTGCTTGGACGTAACTGGAACGTAACCCTGTTTGTGCGTCTGCATTGCCGATGTCCATGTTCTTGTTGCGCTCTGTCATGCTGTTGCTTGTGTTGTCTGTTGTTCAGACTGAGGTTTTAGCATTTTCTCTTGAATGGGCATACATTTAGTGCCATGAAAATATTCTTCTGTAGCTGCATGGATATATTATAAATTAAGTACAAAACATCCATATATGGCCTCTTGGCTACAACAACATAAAAATGATGAATGTGACCTGCAGTGCACTGCTATAATTGAGGGGCCATGTTAAAGGGCAAGTACTCCGGCTCCATTATGGACAGTGCAGTGCTGCTCACTTTTCCCCAGTCTTACTTTATGCTTTAAGACAAACCAGAATGAACGTTCACCTATATTAGCTTGTGTGCGTGTGTGTGATTGTTGACCCTTTGGAAATTATTGTCTAAAGAGGAATATTTTCCTTTTTATTTATTTTTTTTTAAAGACAGCTCCATGTCTAATATTCCGAATCCAAATTACTGTCATTGTGGGCAGATTCTTAAAGTAGAACTAAAGCCTAACTAAGTAGACTAGAAATGTTGTACATTATGTTTTGGGCTTCTGTACCAGCCCAAAGCAACCACAGCCCTTTATCAGTAAAGATCTGTGTCTCCAAAGATGCCCCAGTAGCTCCCCATCTTTTCTTCTGCTGATTCACTGCACATGCTCTGTGCTGCTGTCACTTACTGAGCTTAGAGACCAACTCACAATATACAGTACTCATAGAATAGAAATGTCACAATATAAGGCTGATTAGTAATTAATACAGATAATTATTACACGGCAGCTCAGAAATCAGCGCAACAAGCATCAGAATTTAATAATCAGCCCGGTAGCATCAGCTTATATTACAGACAAATCTCATTTTCTGCTTGATAATTTGTGACGACCCCTAAGCTTATCTTCTCAACAGTTGCTCAGAGCCCACTGAGCATGTGAGTGTCACAGACACTTTCCAAGATGGTGACCACCTGTGACAAGTTTGAAGTCCTGGATCATTGCTGCTATTGACAAGCCAAAACTTTAGGCAGTATATAAAATATGGCATTTTAGCCATATTCATATTTAGGGGATACTGACATAATTTTGAATTGTGTGCAGGGCCTTCCCCAGCGTACACCATCTTGGGATTGGCATTTTTTCCACTCAAATGACAGTATTTTCAAGGCTACAGCATGCCTGTGTAATCCACCATCACTATGGAGAACTGGAAGTCGGTAACCTGTCCTTCCTAAAGTTCTCCATAGTGAACTTGGGCTGCTTTAGCCTCCAGAATATAGTGATTTAACTCGTAAAAGGTTTCAGTATTCCAGGATATGCATTTCAAAATTGAAATCAGCATTCCATTATCTGTTCATACATACTACTTGACTACTAAGAACGTGACTTGTATGTGTTTTTATTAGTGTGCTTTGTTTAATGTATGTTAGAAGATTATATTCCCAAAGTGGATCCGGTGAATGCTAGTAGCCCTGTATAAGCAGCAGGTCAGTGTTAGAATATTCACAAGGGTCACCAAATGCTGTGGATGGTGAGTCAACAAGTATGTTTTTTGAATTGCTTCACAATTGGTCCCAATAACAGCCAATCATCTGCCTTGAATTTCCACTATGCAAGTCTTGCTTAAACCAGTATACAGGAGGGAGGGGGTGTACTTTATGAAACGCACCCTAAACATAACTAAGATTAACAGTGTTAACATTGTGGTGATATAAGCCAAACCTTAGGATGATGCATATTACTACATTAGAGGGGTACATACATATGCCAAAACTCCCAGTCATCTCAACTGAAGAATGGTTAAAGAATGGTTAAAGCAATACATGTTGCTGTGTCTATACCTAGCAAATGTTATTTTTGGGCAGGCTAGAGAAAGTCTGTTGTAACTAACAGTCTACTGTAACTAACCGTGTAGGAAATCTCTATGCCCAGCCTTATGTTTAGTTCAGCATTTGCAGATGCCTTGTATGAGTGTTCTCAGGGTTTGAATGTAGCTTTACTGCAAACACTTAATGGAGATATCATGCTTTAGAATGCCCCCGTTAACTACAGCTATCCATTCCCTGTATTGTGCTCCTTGAATCTGTTACGTGCACAGGCGTGGCTCTTAACACACATAAGATAAAACTGATTCCTATGAACATTTTCATTTTAAAGAGGGAGTTCTGCTTAGACGGGTGTTATCCTTCACGTTGTAGGCACATCTACTTAAAAGAGAACTAAACCTTAAAGGGGTTGTTCACCTTTTTAACCGTTAGTATTAAATGTTAGTATGATGTAGACGTATGTATTCTGAGACAGTTTGCAATTGGTTTTCATTTTTTATTATTTGTGTTTTTTTTTTAGTCATTTAGCTTTTTATTCAGCAGCTTTCCAGTTTGCAATGTCCGCAATATTGTTGCCAGGGTCCAAAATACCCTAGCAACCATGCATTGATTTGAGTAAGATACTGGAATATGAATAGGAGAGGCCTGAACAGAAAGACGAGTGATAAAAAGTAGTAATAACAATGTTTAGCCTTACAGATAATTTGTTTTTTAGATTAGGTCAGTGACCCCCATTTGAAAGTTGGAAAGAGTCAGAAGACAGCAAACAATTTAAAACTATTAAAAATTAAATAATGAAGACTAATTGAAAAGTTTTTTTTAACATACTAAAAGTTGACTTAAAGGTGAACCACCCCTTTAACTAAAGAAGTAGTGTAGAAATGTTGGACATTATGTTTTGTGCTTCTGTAACAGCTCAAGGCAACCACAGCCCATTAGAAGAGAAGATCTGTGTCTCCAAAGATGCCCCAGTAGCTCCCCATCTTCTTTTCTGCTGATTCACTGCACATACTCTGTGTTGCTGTCACTTACTGAGCTTAGGGACCCACTCACAATATACAGTACTGTATATATAGAATAGAAATACCACAATATAAGGCTAATTGGTAAATAATTCAGATCAATGGTACTGGTATATGGCAGCATCAGAATCTAATAAACAGCCCTGTAGCATCAGCTTATATTACAGGCCAAACTCATTTTCTGCTTGATATTTTGCGACGACCCCTAAGCTTAGCTTCTCAACAGCTGCTCAACTCACAGTGAGCATGTGTGTGTCACAGACACTCCTAATAAAATCCAAAATGGGAAACTCCTGTGACAGCTTTGAACTTCTGGATCATAACTACTACTACTACTATAGATAGGCTGTAACTTTGTTGTATGACCCTCAAACCAACTGTAATGTAAGGTGTAAGCTATTGCAGAATGTAATATCTGCCCTGTGGATTTTGGATTTATGCAGAAGGAGCTGCCATTGTGCAAGAACACCATCTCTATTTCTCTATGGAGAGGATGTGATTAATGTGCCTTCAAGTAGATATATTGTCACTTGTTTCTGGGTGGGGGTATAGTGTACTTTAAGGTGATGTTACAAGCAATGAATAATTTATATAGAGGCTGCCATAATGATGCAGCATTCACTCCAGCAAGAGGCAGCTGTCTATATTCCTGAGCCTGAGCCAACTGAGAATGAGACATTTATTAAATGATGCATTTTTAAAGGAAGAACACTGGAACTGATCTGCCCCATGTGAGACGTTCTGCTGCTCTGCTTGCCTGGGTTGCTTGTTTAGCAACGCTTTTCTAGATTATTTCGGTTTTGCCTGAGCATTCTGGGGTGGAAATCTTATTTCTCATCTATTAACATTACACTGTAAATCCAATGAATGTTTGTTTTTAGGCCTAAACCTCTGGCCAGTTGGGTCCAAGTATCCCAGTGTTTTCATTGGTGCTAAACAGAATACTAAGTTTTTTGGAGGCTGAACAACTGCAAAGCCAAATCTAAAGCTCGAGATGCAGCAGCTTTAATGGAGAGTTAGATATTGTATATGATTAATGGCCTGGGGTAGCCGCAATGCTCTCACCACTAGCTGCTATTTATCCTACTAAAGACTAAGCTAGTCCGTAGCATTAGATCTGTTTTCTGGTCATAAGCTTTGTGGAACACACATGGATGGTTAGATTGCACTTAACCACTGGCGAGGCTAAGAGCAAACAAAAGTCTGTATGAGGGAGCCTTGGTCCCTACTTTTTCCTGGCAGCCTGTTACTCCCTACATTTTGTATTAGGGACTATTTCACTCCTAGAGTAATGAAGGCATGGGGTCAGATGCCCGTCATTTAGAATAGTTGGCAGGAGGCCCTTATTAAAGCGGTTGATCACCTTTTAAAAAAGTTAACTTTAAGTATGCTATAGAATGGTCAATTCTTAGCAACTTCTAATCTGGTCTTTACTTTTTATCTTTTATTGTTTTTTAATTATTTGCTTACAGCTTCTGACTCTTTCCAGCTTTGAAATGTGAGTCACTGACCCCTGCAGCCGAAAAAAATCTAATGCTATGTGAGGCAACATTGTTTTTGTTAATTTTTATTGCTTATCTTTCAATTCTGGCCTCTCCTATTCGTATTTTGATCTCTCTTTCAAACCACTGCCTGATTGCTATGGTAATTTGGACCCTAGCAGCCAGATAGCTGCTGAAATGCCAAACTGGAGAGCAACTGAACAAAAAGCCACATAACGAAAAAACCACAAATTAAAAAAAACAAAACAATGAAGAACAATGCCACACTCTGCATCATATTAAAGTTCATTGAAAGGTAGACAACCCCTTTAAATATAGAAATTAAATAGTCAGACTCTAGTAAGTAAAAGCTCCAAAGTTCTATTACACCTGGTATATATACAGCTGCCTTCTGGTTCCTGTGTGTACTGGGTCAGCCCATCAGTGAATTTCAGAGTGAAATTGAATAAAGGTGTCCATTTTGAAATCCACTTTGTATAGGCTGATTCAGTGCCTGTCGGTAGTGAAATGTAGCGGGTCACCTTTTCTCCGCTGGTGTATAAACTATATAAACTGACCTGTGTGCCAATAGCCTCAATAACTTCCCAGAATTGTTTGTAGAAATAAAAGAACAGAAACTATATGTTTCGCTTTTAACCTTCCAAAAAAACCTAAATCTATAGACAAAGTAATAAAATAAAGGATTTGTTACTAGGGATGGGTGAATTTGACCCGTTTCATTTCGCCTAAAATTCACCTCTGGCGAATTGTCGCAGACACCCATTAAAGTCTATGCGTGACAAAAAAATGTGGCGCGGCGAAATTGTATTGACGCGCGTCTTTTTTTTCTTTTTTGGACGCACGCTGCTATACAAGTCTATGGGTGTCATTTTTTCGGCGAAACAAGGCGAAAAAATTCGCCCATACCTATTTGTTACCCTTTTCCTCTCCAAAACTGATTACACTGATTATAGAAAAGGACTATGATCATTTCCCTTCCACAGATTTTGAATGTAAAGAAAAGGTAGATTATTCTGTACACTGTATTACATTACAGGCCTTCATATTAGAGTGGATGTATGTGCATAGCCATATTACCCTGCATATAGGTGTGTACTGAGCATTTTGGAAGCAGCTTGTTACTTAATGGGATTAAAGTTAAACTTATACATGAGTATGATCTCATAGCTCTCTCGCCTGTTGATCCTATGTATAATCAGTTTAACTTACTTTCCATCAGATGTTGCACTGAGTCTCCCATGAGCATTCCAACTGTCACTTTGTAGTATATACAGTATTTAAATGTGCTGCAAATGTGTACCCCTAAATCATGATGTATTGGCCAGGAGGGGCTATGCATCCAACATCTTTGGAAACATAATAATTCTATCTACTTTATTCCTTTTATAATGAAGGTAAATGAATAGCGCTTTAGATGGTTTGTGTATCATTTGTGTGTGTTTATGTTTTGCCCCACGTTTGTGCTCTAACAACATTGTAGCGAATGGATGGCTATGTTAATTGTGCATCACTGTTAGAGAATCAAAACTGTCACCCACTACTGGTTTCCTCTTTACCTGTGCTATGGCCTCATTGTCCCTCTTCTTTGGCCCGGGTCGCACTGCTGGGAAAGTACATCAGCACCTACAAAGACGACAAATAACAGTTTAATAATGTTATTCTTTCTAGATTAAATGTTATTGGCTTCGATATGAAAGTTGATGTGACTTCAGTTGAGAACCTCACCTCATGTGCCTCTTCTGCTGGGCCAACAACAACATCCACCACCGGGACAAGGCACCTGCTCTTGGTGGAGTGTCTGCAGGAGATTTGGCTCTGCTTATTGTACACGAGCACTCTCTATATTAGTGAACCTGACCCACCACCTGTTCTTAATTCAGATTAGGAAGCAACTGGGCTTCTGCACATGGAAGACTCGGCTCTGTCTTCAGTCAATCAGGGACGTGATCATCATTTATTACTCTGCTTTTTAATCCAGTTCTTCAGTTACCCAGGTTTATTAAGAATGCAGTTTGTTTTAGTAGTTCAAAATATTGCCTTAGCCACACTAGTGTCGTTGGCTGTGCCCACCAGGATCACCAGACTCACTCTTTGTGAATTGGCAATATTACATTTGAGCTCTTGAGGCCACTGATTGGCTGGAGGTAGTCTTCTCTCCTGCAGGTAAACAACATGAAACTTTAGAGCACATCCTCCATCTATTGAAAG
Organism: Xenopus petersii; assembly: GCA_038501925.1. Classification (NCBI taxonomy): domain Eukaryota; kingdom Metazoa; phylum Chordata; class Amphibia; order Anura; family Pipidae; genus Xenopus; species Xenopus petersii. Next base: position 39,044,884 of record CM076686.1, on the reverse strand, counting down.
GCTCCAAGGATTGTCTCAATAGATGGAGCATGATATAGTGGCCCATGGAGGCTCATTTATTGGCATCAGCCTATAGCAATCCGTGATTAGCCAACCGCAAGTGGGACAGTGAAAATAAAAAATGTTTCTCCTTTCCATAGGTTACTGCTGGGTATAAATGAGCCCCACCATCTTTAGAGTATATATCATAGCAGATAGAATGTACAACACTAATCTGGCCAAGGTATTGAATTGCAACACATTCCAAGCATTTCACTGTAGGATTGGGTTTAGAAGTAAGGTGACAAATGATGATATCCCTTAAATTCCAATAATGTTTTATTTCAAAGAATTTCTTTTAAGCTTTAAAAATGTCATATTCTTTTACCTTCAGATGTTCCATTGGTTCTGAGCCTGTCTGTGTTGGACCCTCAGGTGTTGTTGACCAATGTATCTTATCAGCCCAGTCCTGTTGGGGATTGGTGGAATAATGTGTCAAAGCTCATGGAATCTAGTAGAAATTCTAGGAGCATGTGCTTTATCATTTTTTATAAATTTACCTGTGTATCTTTACCCGGCAAACGAAGAAAAATGGAAATAACTTCTGATTGAATGTAAATGCTGGAAGTAAGAGGAGCATTCAGTGGTCAGCTGTGCAAGTCCTACTGTTCTATCAACCCCTGTTTACTGTGAGTGTATCTTGTGTATGTGACTTGGAAATGTTTTCTCTTTGAATTAAATTATTGTGTCTCAAACTATTTAAATTGGAGCCAGAACTGAATGGAATTCATTTTTTTAAAAATTTTGGTTTGTATATTAATATTAAATTGAAGATTACCAAGCCGGCTTGGTGCGACTGGAAACTTGTTCTTATATGATGAGCTGCCCTAGGCCTGGTCTGACTACTAAAGCACACAGACCATAAATAAAATGTTTAAACACACCCTTTTCTGACTTTTGGTCTTTATTTTCAAAAGCATACATTTAATTCCTGGTTACTTGAGATTTTTTTTTCAACCTTCTTGAGGTTTTAGGGGTCCATCCTGGTTTTTAAGAGGAAAGTGGAGATGCCTGACAGCAGTACTTTCCCCCTCTTTGCTGTCATGATTCTTTTTTCATTATATTTCGGCCTTCTGAAGTTTTAGTGGTTCATCCCTGCTTCCTTTAGAGGACGGTGAAGATGGCTGATAGCACAATCAATAGTCAATAGTGTCTCCCATGTTCTTTGCAACTCCCCCCCCCCCGTCTTTTGCCCATTTTGCTAAGTTAAGTTTCGCTAAGTTTCTAGGGGTCTTTCTTGACTTCCTTAGAAAGGAAAGTGAAGGGTGATAAAAAAAAAAAAGCAGATTGATGTGAAAGGACTGATCCTCCTTGATGAATATGCTACACCACTCGCTTAAGTGTAAAATAGGTATGCTGGAATATGTTGCTTAACTGAGTTTACTAACAATATTTGTGAAGATCTCTCACGAGGGAAAAAACAATAAAAATTAAAAAAAAATGACTAGTCCCTGGATCAACTTGTCCTATGAGCTATTTCCCATAACCCTGTATTCCCTTACTTGCTAAAAAGCCATCCAACCCCTTCTTAAAGCTATCTAATGTATCAGCCTGTACAACTGATTCAGGGAGACAATTCCACATCACAGCTCTCACTGTAAAAAAAAAAACTTTCAGAATATTTAGATGGAACCTCCTTTCCTAATCCTATTCGGAATGGATGACCTCTTGTCATTTGGAAGGACCTGGTAAATAAAGCATTACAGTATATTATTATATGATCATCTTATATATTTATACATAGTTATATCACCTTCAAGTGCCTCTTCTCCAGCATAAACAACCCCTAGTTGGCCAGTCTTTCTTCATAACTGAGACTTTCCATACATTTTACCATCTTAGTTTGCTTTTCTGGACCCTCTCCAATTCAATAATATCCTGTTAAAGTGCTGGAGGCAGTGCCTTCTATATTCTCTGTTACCCCCTACCACTACCTTTACTTTCCACTGGCTACCCAATTATTTTTAAATCTGTCACTCCCTTCCGCACTAGTTTAAAATCTCATCCAACCATCTTACCATCAGCCTCTGAGTCATTGAAGTTGCCCATACAGTCTACAAATCTTTTTCTAGATTTGTAGACTGTATGATATGTATTAGTAGCTGCCTATGGAAACATGTCTCCTCTTTGCAAATGGGAAGATTTGTTACATAGGCAAACTAAGATGACCAGGAAAATACATTCAACAAGTGCCTCTATATGATGTATCCAAGTGTATCCTCACCTTGTTACATGTGGTGTGGAGGCAACCCAGAAGCTTCATGATGGCACAATACTTTTTTCCGTATGATCAGAAGGGAGCACTGTTTTATCCTTAAAAATGGTCGACACACTGATTCATTAGTCTCGAGCATCAGATTATAATGTAGGTTGTTAAACTATAAAAAGAAACCATGCAGCAATTTAGAGGACAACCCATTGAAGAGACCTCAAACTTTAGGCCGCATGCAAGTCTCTTCATGTTTGTGTTGGAACATTGTCTTGTATTTGGTACCTATGTCACACAAAAGCAAAGAACAATGCTGAGAAAATCAGCCACCAGGTAGCACTTTACCCAATCCTGGCTTGTTATGTGCTCTCCAGTATATCTCTCTGCCTGTTGAGTTCTAAATATAGAGTTCTGCCCTGGCATTGCTCTGTGATGATTTCCCTGGAGTGTCCGGCAGCCTGCCCAATTGATTCTCAGCATTCATGCTCTTCGTTTCAAGGAGAGATGCAATTATGAATGATTTCTTGGTTGTTACTGGAAATGCCTGCTCCATCGCTGCTACACTCATACCTTGCTCCAGGTGAGGGAGCTGGTTTTCATAGAGAGGCAGATTCTGTGATTTCAACCTCATAATATTTATGAACACAATAACTATGAAGTTAAGTAGCATCTGGGTGGCTATAAGTTGGTCATCTGCGGTATGTTATTTCTGGTGTCCAACCCCTAAAAGTAATAATGCAGCCCTGCTCATGAGTCAAGGATAATCACTTATTATATCTTTTAAAACACTGTTCTATTAAGAGCTCCATCAAGGCAAGGTTTTTTTTTTCCCAGCACAGTCATACAGTTAAGTAGAATTATAACAGTAAAAAGCTATACAAACAGCAGGAATTTAGGGATACTTACAACCCCACTCTACCTACAGTATAAGGTCAACGCATCTCTGCCTAGGCCAGCTGGGTATCATTTCATATTAATAAGAAGCCTCCAGTAGCAAAACACACCCTTCATGGTAAAAGGTCTTACTCTGCAGCCCTGCATAGAGTCTTAACTGAGAGGAGGCAGTGGTATAAGTATGGGTTACCAGGCCCCACAGGAAGATCTCCAAACCTTCCAGGAGAAGATCCTTTAGGACATCACTGTCCAACATTCATTTACACCTTGATAGTAACCTGTAACCTATGGCAACCAATCTGTTATGAGCTTTGTTTAGCAAGTTGCAAGTGAACAGTATATAAGGATTGGGTGCATTGGCTTACTGCCCAGTGTTAGTGAATAAAACAATTTAAGGAGAAGGAAAGCTACAGAGGCATTTTATTGCCAATAGATAAGCTGCAATAGTGCAAGCTAGAATGCTATATTTATTCTGTAGAATGTTTTACCATAATTGAGTAAAAAGCTTTAGAAGCGCTCCGTTTCTTTAGGATAGCAGCTGCCATATTCGCTTGGTGTGACGTCACTTTCTGCCCGAGTCTCACCCTGCTCACTTATAGCTCTGGGCTCAGATTACAGCAGAGAAGGAGGAAAGAGGAGCAAACTGAGCATGCTCAAGCCCTAGCCCTGGAGGTTTAAGCTGAAGGCAGGAAGTCTGATACAGAAGTCCATGTGTACACAATAGAAAAAAAAATTTCTTTTGACACAGGACTGAGAGCAGCTCTACTTTGAGGGTTTACTGGTATATTTAGGTGGACCTTTCGGATAAGGCTTACTTAGTTTTAACCTTTTCCTTCTAAGGCCATGTTATGAATTCGGACCAATAGGGCTTAGAAGAGGCGAACCATTCAGACGTGTATGCTATCTGTCTGTCCATAATTAAAGAAATGGCTAATTCTACTCACCCTGGATTCTTACTCTCAGTGGCATGAACTAGACTATGATCCCTAACAAGCACTGACATGCTGTAACCAATGGATGCAGAAGGCTGGAGATATTGATCCTAATCATTATATTTGAGGATATGTTATTTCTTAGAATTTATCAATGATCTTCCAGTAACGAATTACACCGAAAAAGGGTGTTGATGTAATTTTGAAACAGCAAGATGACTGCTCATTAATCACCCCTGTCTTAAAGGAGAAATAAACCCTAAAAATTAATATGGCTAAAAATGCCATATTTTATATAATGACGTTATTACACCAGCCTAAAGTTTCAGCTTGTCGATAGCAGCAATGATCCAGGACTTCAAACTTGTCACAGGGGGTCACCATCTTGGAAAGTGTCTGTGACACTCACATGCTCAGTGGGCTCTGAGCAGCTGTTGAGAAGCTAAGCTTAGGGGTCGTCACAAATTATCAAGCAGAAAATGAGGCTGGCCTGTAATATAAGCTGATGCTACAGGTCCGATTAATAAATTCTGATGCTAGTTGCACTGGTTTCTGTGCTGCCATGTAATAATTATTTGTATTAATTACTAATCAGCCTTATACTGTGACATTTCTATTCTATGTGTACTGTATATTGTGAGTGGGTCCCTAAGCTCAGCAAGTGACAGCACCACAGAGCATATGCAGTGAATCAGCAGAAAAGAAGATGGGGAGCTACTGGGGCATATTTGGCGACACAGATCTTTACTGCTAAATGACTGCATTTGCTTTGGGCTGGTACAGAAGCCCAAAGCATAATGTACAACATTTCTAGCTACTTCTTTAATTAAGCTTTAGTTCTCCTTTAATTTCATATATGTAGACTGTGTCAGAATGTTCATCCTAGTTGGGCCCACCAGAGAACCTGACATCTAGGGTCAACTCATTAAATATGAAATGTACTAAATACTATCTGGATTAAACAGCTCTGTGGTAGAAATAAGAAAGCTGATGGGACTTGCCATATACAGTAGCGGAGCCCACTATTCCCTGGTGTCCTGACCAGTCCAAACCTGCATATAAAATACTGGGTGTAAAATAAAATGTACATTGCACATAATTCTAGAAAAACATACCTCAAAAGCATCGACAAGTGAACTGAGAGCAGAATTTTTTTCATTAGGCATTAGAAGAGATGGAGATGAAGTTCTGGATCAATAAACTTACTTAGACTTACAATAGACTTACATGATTCATGCTTTTTAAGGCCCGAAAATACTCTCTGTGATGCTGAATAGGAAATATATATATTTTCCTGTCCTAAAATAGTCTAATGACACTAACTGATTCAGTGTTTGCAGATTATAGAACAGTTGTTTACGTCAGTGACAGATAACCAAACAATTGTACAATAGGTGAATTGTTATTCGTGGAGCGGAAGAACTGCAAAGTAATTAAGTAGACTGGTAAATCCAAATACATTAAAAAAAAGCACAACATCACTTGCCAAGATTTCCCTTTGCTTTGTAGTCCGTTCTTTTGCTACCTGATGTTTTCAAAGGAAGATTCTCATTGTGCATTGGCAGAATTAAGCTGGCGAAGCTGAGACAGTCTCTTCTACTATGGAAAATTGCCTTTGTATCAGCAAGCAGATGAATGGAAGGTGTGTGTGTAATTAATTCCTGGAATTCACCCTTGCGGGCATTGGAGACAAGATGCTGGCCAAATCCTTATCAGAGCTTGAGCAGCTGTGCAGCCCCTGACACTATCTCAGCAGCAGTGCTGGAGCCATAAACACAATTAATGACATTGACTTCCAGAGGACACAGGGAGATTGCTGCAGTTGATGTTCTCAGCCCTTGCTAAGGATTACAGTTCAGCCGGCTAATGCCTGGTGGGGACACCTTTCATTGTATTCTGTTTAATGATGAAGACTAACTCAACACATGGGTAATAAACTCTGCAGTCTCTGAAATGAACTTACCTTTTTCACATGCTAAAGGGATCCTGTCATCGGAAAACGTTTTTTTCAAAACGCATCAGTTAATAGTGCTACGCCAGCAGAATTCTGCACTGAAATGCATTTCTCAAAAGAGCAAACAGATTTTTTGATATTCAATTTTGAAATCTGACATGGGGCTAGACATTTTGTCAATTTCCCAGCTGCCCCTGGTCATGTGACTTGTGCCTGCACTTTAGGAGAGAAATGCTTTCTGGCAGGCTGCTGTTTTTCCTTCTCAATGTAACTGGAGGAGTCTTAGTGGGACGTGGGACATGGGTTTTTACTATTGAGTGCTGTTCTTAGATCTACCAGGCAGCTGTTATCTTGTGTTAGGGAGCTGTTATCTGGTTACCTTCCCATTGTTCTTTTGTTTGGCTGCTGGGGGGGGTGGAAGAGAGGGGGTGATATCACTTCAACTTGCAGTACAGCAGTAAAGAGTGATTGAAGTTTATCAGAGCACAAGTCACATGACTTGGGGCAGCTGGGAAATTGACAATATGTCTAGCCCCATGTCGGATTTCAAAATTGAATATAAAAAAATCTGTTTGCTCTTTTGAGAAATGGATTTCAGTGCAGAATTCTGCTGGAGCAGCACTATTAACCGATCCATTTTGAAAAAAATTTTTTCCCATGACAGTATCCCTTAAAGACCACCGATGCATACGATGTAAACGAATACTAACAGCCCCCACCCACCCCTTCGGGCCCTCCTTCTTCTGCTGCAACCCCCCCACAGGCCCCCTGGCACAGTCTAAACTCTCCTCCCAGGCCCCTGAATCAACCTGTCCTGTAGTTGCGGTTGCCTAGGGGGGCTGGCCCAGCCATGATGATCAGGGGCAGCGAGGGTCTGGGTCGGTGGGGCCCACCGAATTTTTACCCAGTGTCCCTGCAAAAGTATGCAAAAGAGGAAGAATTCTTAATTCTAATTAGGGATGCACCAAACACAGGATTCATTTGAGGATTGACCGAATCCAAACCTTTTTCAGCAGGATTCGGCCTAATCAAAGAGCCTGACCAAACTAAATCCATACCGTACAAAACTTTAAAAAAAATTGCAGTGCATGCAAAAGTGCTCAGAAGAAGAACACTGTGAACAATTCTTCTTTCTAATTAGCTTTGCTAAAAAACGATTTTTTCGCCTGTAGCAAGGATTTGAATTTTGTTTGGTATTCAGCCAGGAATCGTCAATTGCCCAAATCCAGAACGAGTGGTTTGGCTCATCTCTAATTCAAATGTTTTGGTCTTTAGATCCCCTTTTAAATGTTATGGGGTAGTAAAAAGTAACACAGAATTAATAAACAGAATTCTGAAGTTACTCCTGTTCAGCAGGAATCAAGATTATGAGCTACTATAAAATTATTTTAAAAAGTGTTTGATATTTTTTCCCCCTTTACATCAATGTCCCCTTTGGCAACGTCTGTCTGATGTTCGGCTGTACTTTCATGGATTTTCACAGCACTGCTGGTAATTGGTCTGAATTAAATTCTTACCATGGCTTCCAAAATTAATTGCTTTTCCCCTGACAAGAAACATTCAAGGTCATATTCTGCCAGTTCTGCTGGAACGTATCAGTCCGCAGTGCACCTCCAGCACCCGACTTGTAGAAAACACTGCACTCCAGGGCCACAGGATGAAATGGATGGGGCCCTAAGTATGGAAGGATCATTGGGGAATAATGGCCCTTGATTAGTATCATAATTAGTATCTCTTGTGTGTCAATCTGTATAGGGACTCTGTGTCGACAGATATAGGAGCAGAATGTTTTAAACCCAATGAGAATACCTGATTTAAGTGCCTTAAGTGCTTCAGCATGGTAACTAATATAACCTACTGCTTTGGTATGCAGCTGATCCGTGCAATTAATTGCCTATCTACTCATTTTTCCTGGGATATTAAATTCCATTCTGTATTATAAAGGAATTCTACCCCTCCATGAAGTAGTGCACACCATTACTATATGCTATACAGTACCTCTTCTAGTTATGGCATGTAAGAGGTTGGGGCAGTGCAGTAGATATCAGTTCATGCACAATTTCAGTACATGTATCTTTGAAAAACTGATCTCCTGAGAAATGCAATTATTTAGGGAAGCTGTCATTTCCTTCTAGTGAACTGGGCAAAATATCATTGGAATTCACCTATATATATATATATATATATATATATATATATATATATATATATATATATATATGTCTCCTAGCAATCAGCCAGCACGTTTAGAAACTATAGAGAAAGATTTAGGCATATATAACCCCTCTGTTTGATTGTTGGCTTGCCAACAACCATACTGGCAATGCTGCATAGTCACATAGATTCTTAGGGAATTCAGCTTTTTTTATCCATGAAATATCTGTAGGAAACAAGCGCTCTCTCGATTTGTGACTCATCAGATTTGAGTCGGTACTTTCTATTCACTTTAGGCAATGCAGCAGCTCTGTGATGGCTTCTTAAGGTCCGGGGAGCGCTGTCTTGCCGCAGTACTTCTGTTTAATAATACAACAGTATTAGCCACAGGATGGCATTAACATCGAGGCTTAAAATCATTAAAGGGCTTATAAATTGGAGCACAAAGCCCGGGGTTGGAAGCTAGAAGCTGGCTACACTAATTACTGGTGGAGCAGCAAATTTAAGTCTCCGTTTGAAATGGGAATGAAAAATGAAAGTCAAATCGTTTTGTTGATCTTCTGCTAAATATTTATTCATTTAAAGGGGTATTTGCGTATCATTTGTGACTCTACAGCATGCAGAAGGCAGATTCCCAGCTTGGCAGGTGGCATCTCTGCATTGCCTGGACCTTGCAGGTACATTCTTGGGTTGGCAAGGCATAACTATACAACAGACCATGTCATCTCCTAGGGAAGAGAGGACCCTGGAGGTCTGTTGTATGGTTCCACCTTGCCTCAGTGTCTTCTTTGTCTGTAGCTGTATGCTAGCGTAGGAGGGGAGAGGGAATGCGGGTGACAGTTAGGGTGCAGGTCATCACTGGTGACGGGGGCCCTGAAAATATATCCTGCTGGGGGGAGGGGGCTGGCTAAGTCACATAACACTTTCCAGGTCTCAAAAGGGTGTCACTGAAACCAGCAGCCAAAAATCTTTTGCTCTCTGAGGCTACAATGCTATTTTATTTATTACTTTCTATTCAGCCTCTCTCCTATTCATCTTTCACTGCCTGGTTGCTAAAATCATTTGGATCCTAGCAACCAGGTAGTAAAAATTCCAAACTGGAGAGCTGCTGAAAAAAAAGTTACATTTAAAATGACAAAAAACAATAAATGAAGACCAACCACAACATGACTGTCTACCACCATATGAGAAGTAAATTTAAAGGTGAAATACCTCTTTATGACCCAAACTGGGCACAAACATAGGCCTGTCAGAAGAGCAGGAAGCTAATGGCATTACAGTGTCATAACTAGGATTGCACAGGGCTGGGTGCAGGATTTGGAACCCAGGCCCCCTCCAAGGGCATATCATATACAATCGCACCCAGTTGGGGCCAACTATGGGAAGCCCTTTCTTATCTCCTGAGTCTGAAAGAAGGGGAAGGCAGGCAGATAAGGTTCCCCTCCCCCATGCCTCTTCTGCCTACCTTTACTTCTGGCTATGATTGAACCCCTGGTAGTTGCACCACTGTGGTTTATCTCTTCCATTTAATGCTATTTCCTATGTTCTTCACAATATTTAGATCTAGGAGCAGATCACAAAAATAAATAAATGAACACGTCGGATGATTATACAGGTATGGGATCAGTTATCCGGAAACCCGTTATCCAGAAAGCTCCGGATTACAGGAAGGCCATCGCCCCTAGAATCCATTTTAATCAAATAACTAGAATTTTTTTTTTTTTAAATGATTTCCTTTTTCTCTTTTATAATAATAATACAGTACCTTGTATTTGATCCCAACTAAGATATAATTAATCCTTATTGGAGACAATTGGTTTTATTTAATGTTTAAAGTGATTTTTGAAGTAGAATATATGGAGATCCAAATTATGGAAATATCGCTTATCTGGAAAACCTCAGGTGCCGGGTATTCTGGATAACAGGTCCCATACCTGTACCTATATGCAATGTAGTTACTAAATAAAATAGCACCCAGTTTCCCATGGCACCAAAACATCATTGTGCTAATGTAATGTTAGAAGCAGATCTTGGATAGAATAATGTAGAAGCTCTCTGGGTAATTGTCTGTGCCCCTCTGTTTATCACACTTAGCAGCATTGGAAAAGATTGGAAGCTTTCCGCAGTGGGGTTCATGGTGCCTGCATTGTTTTATTAATGATATCTTTGCATACATAGGCTTTGATATGAAATACATCGTAAATAGTATAGGTCATTTATTCAATAGTGTCAACTTACAGAACATTTCATATATTAAATCCTATATATTTAATTAGAAACAATAAAAAAAAAAAGAAAAACACCAACTGTAACGTTACTGTTGTCAGACATACTGTAAGTGTAGTTAAAGGATGGAGAGATGAGTGAGGCAGCCAGCGTATAGCTTGCCTTTCCAGTCTGCTCAGGAATAAAAACAATTGCACATTATATGTACCTGCAGTATGAGGGCATAGTTTATTGTGCATAGAGAATATTATCTCTGCACATAATCACATTCACATTTATACATGGGTTGGGGTTGCCATACTGCATCGATTAAAGTAAAACTATATACCCTCCATTGATGGAAAATTAAACAGAATGGGTATTATTAGGAAGTAGCTATATGCAAGCAATAACACTGCCCCTATCTTTGTGAATGTATGTGAATGGAATTCCTGCGCACAAAGCTATACCCTCATAATAAACAATATACAAAGTGGTCCAGGTAGCTGTTTGAATGAGAGACTAGAGATAAATAGGAGTGGCCTGAATAGAAAGCTAAATATTAATAATAAGTAATAATATCAGATGTTATTGGCTGCCGGGGAAGGGGTGGGGCGGTGACCCTAATTCAAAAACGATAACAAAAGAAAATAAAGACCGAATGAAAAGTATAGAACATGCTATAATCTATAACATACTAAGGGGCAGATTTATCAAAATGTGAGTTTAGAGCTTAATAAATAAAAACTCACCTGATCAATTCTTTCCTTTGGGGTTTTTAGAACCGTATTTACAGATGGGTGAAAGTTAGAACTCACCATCTGATAAATACGTTTCTAAAGAATGGAAAGCAGGCGAGTTTTTATTTATTAAGCTCTAAACTCACATTTTGATAAATCTGCCTCTAAAGGTTAATGTAAAGGTGAACTACACCTCTAAAGAAAAAAAAAGCAAATGGAATATAATCCCTGTAAACAAAGATGTGTATATCCTGTTAAAAGGCCCAAACATTTTGCTCTATTAGTTAGTCTTCTTTCTTAAAATAGGAGCATCTTGTGTTACGTTATTTCATCCTCGTATTGCACAGACACCAGTCAAAGCTGCATAAATACACGTGGCAGTACAGGCAAGCGAGTGTATAATACAGCAACATATGTAGCTTGAGCAGGGGCCCCCAGTACTGACCCAAAAAGGACAGCTTTTATAGCCAAACATCCAGCACTTGGTTCACATATCTTTATTAAGGGCCATTAACAGGGGCCACTGTGGTTAGCAAGATCCTGCTACATCTTATTAAAAAAATACTTCACTTAAACTCACCTAAGGCAAAGTGACATGTTAGAAGGCGGAACTATTTTTTTTTGTACTACGTTTTGGCATAACGCTGAAATGCATTATTGGGATGACAGATACAATATATATGTATGTGTATATATATATATATATATATATATATATATATATATATATATATATATATATATATATATAGATATATATATATATATATAGATATATATATATATATATAGATAGATATATAATTTATTTTTTTACATTTTATTTATTTATAACATTTGGGGACATAAATGCCTTTTGTTGTGTGTAATATGAGTGCAATAAACAGGCCTTGCGCTAGGCATACATTGTTTTAATTAAGAAATACCTATGGTTTGTGGCTAAAAAGGGCAAATGAAAGTAATTTCTTACATAGTCCTTACATAGTAACATCCTAGAATTTCCTGGCTCTTCTGAACAGTAGAAAGAGAAGATTATTCATCAAATCAACATTGCACCATGCCCTCTGCATAATGAACTGCTCCTTATCTGTAAACCAGAGACAAGCACAACAATAAAGCTATGGCCACACTGGGCCGATTCTCAGCCTGCGGATAATCACAGGCCGAGAATCAGCCCCTGTGTTTGGCTCTGTGTGGAGACACAGAAGAGAGCTTATTTTTTATATTGAAAAAGAATATTAAGAATATATGAATTTATTTTTAAATTAAAAGAACAGGCTTGATACATTTTTTTAATGTATATTTTATTTATTGTACTCGTGTTAAAGAAGGGGCTTGCCTTTTTAAGGCGCTAACAAAAAAACATCATCTATAATGGAAAACCTGCAGTCAACATTTTATTTATTGGGGGTAAGGGGGAAGCACCCTAATCAAATACAGAAGAATGTTTAATATTTAAAGGGCCAGTATAGCTTTATCTATTATGAGTGCATATTTTTGCCTTCACTAATCTGCAGCAGGTTTTTAAGTGGGCTAGACACAAAATTCCTTATTTACTCTCAGAAACCTCCAATTGTGTTATAATCCCACGGCAAGAGCCATAAAGTGCATGGCCTAGCAACTGAGAGGCAAGTATGATGTCAAAGTGGCTCTTGCCCAGCCAAAAGAGAACCCTCTTTGGTAGGGACTTTTATGGTTTTCTCATAGCATAGCTTTGAAGGTACAGTGGCCCTTTAAAACCCTTGAGGTTTTCTGTACCCAAAGGAGGGTGCAGCTAAAATAGAATTTATCCCTTTTAAAGAATAAAAAAAAAGCACTGGCAAATTCACAAATAATCATTTCTCACATTTAACATTTATATATATATATATGTCTATATAGAGAGTGATCTGTAAATGATACAATATGCTCTTTTGTATAACAGTAAAGTGTTCTGAAGCATTACAGCACCATAAACCTTAGAGGTACAAACCAATACAGCCATTCTGCTAACCAAGGAAATATAATAAGCGTTCCGTGAGAACTCCAGCTATAAAAAAATACAAGGAAAGTCCTGTGCCTCTCTCTCTCTCTGTTATATTTATCATCTCTGCATTGTAAAAAGATCACATCTGAAAACAGCGCCAGGCCTATCTTTAGTAAAGCACAAGCAATTGTTGATTGATTACAGCTCCCAGCATTCCGTAGACAGAATATGGCGCCTACCGGGGAATGGTAATTCTATAATATTGGGAGATCGGCTCTCCTGTAATGAAGCATCGACACCCTTTCAGATTCACAGCCTTGCAATTCACAGCTTCCACCACACGGCACAGAGATGCACTTTCAATGGCAAATGGAATCATGGTTTTATAAGCAGAAAAATCAGCATTGCACGGCCTCAGCTCCATCCACCCTTTCACCCTTTCACGTATATAAATGGCCCGATGCAAGATCAAAAAGGTTAGACAGGTGACGAAGAAACAAAAAACAATATTTTCATTCCAGACAACTGACACAAAGACATACTAAGGAGAACCGAGCGCCATGCATTTGTTCAGCTTCCCACCACTCCAGTCCGACCTGCTATCTATAAAGGAAAACACAAAACCAAAATACAGGTACTTCCATCCAAAGACGCTCTTTGCACTAGCCTATATTTGTGCTCGGTGCCTTTGCATCTGTCCCGCTTCCTATTCCGAATACAGCTCATGTTTTCCTATTGACACAGGTGAACACTGAAGCAACTGCCACTTTAATCTGGTGGTGACTCCATGATTGTCTCTGTGGACTGTGACAATAAGTTCAGCAAATTTGTGCCAAACACCAGAAATGATGCCATCCCAGATTTCTGCGCAACTGCAAAACACTTGTGAACTGGGCACAGCTGCATCAGAGGCAACTTCCCCCTTGTGGCCAAAATAATGTTGGAACTGTGTAGAAAAATGCTGCATTATTTGTCATAAAAAACATGGCAAATTGCATCCAAAATTGCACTTCACTGCGCAGAAACCTCTGATTTCCTCATGTAGGCCAAAAACCCTGGCTTCTATTAAAACACACCTTATCCGCTATATATATATATATATATATATATATATATATATATATATATATATATATATATATATATATATATATATATATATATATATATATATATATATATATATATATATATATATATCATATAGACAGGATTTAAAATTTTAAATTAGTACAAATCAAAGTTCTGGCCAAACAAACAAGGGCAACAAAACCCCTTCTACAACTGTGATTTCTTCAAACCCCCTACAGAAAATCCCCATGTTGACACAGGCAAGTCAAAGGGTCAGTATTACGTTAACAGGTAGTATTTCTCTATGCCTGAATGGCAGTGTATTAAACCATTATAATTAGGACTGTATAGACCTATAAATACCCAACAGTGTCTCTTTTGGCTATTTCTTTTAGTGATGCACTTTCCAAAGCTGAGCAGGTTTGCTGCATCTGGCACCTCTGTATGAGAACCTTCAGTAACAACTATATCTCTTAACAAGGTGTGTAGTTAGTATGGCACATGGCCCAGAAAGAAAGGTCTACAAATGTTGCCGTTTGTTATGATTTAAATCTCAAGCATAAAAGACACAGATATTTAGATAACAAAACTGTTCTCAATGAATTGGCTGCCAGACTGATGTTAGTGCCATGGGTTAAAGGACTGTAAGGGAGTGCAACATAGCTTTGGATTTGCAGGTATAGGGGTGGGAGAGAGAGATGTTTATAATATATTATGTTTGCCCCCCTCCTAGTAGGGTTGCCACCTGGCCGGTATTTTACCGGCCTGGCCGGTAAAAATTATGGTTGATCCCAGTGTTATTAATAGGGAAAAAAGATAAATATATAGGAATAGAGTCATAGGTACAATCACTCCATATACTGGAATTACTTAAGTCACTGTCTGGGATGTTAACGAGTCAAGTGGCAAGTTATGCAAGGAATCAATGCCATGGTGTATACAGATAGAACCCTCGTCACTTTCACTGCATCAGGTTTATAATCCCCTGTGATCTGCCAAGGTGCTGATTATACCTCTGGGTACAGAGCAAAAAGAGGAATTGGCAAGACAGCATTGCACAACACTATACCTATGAATATAATTAGAAACAAGATTGAGGAAAGTTAAAGAATGAAAAGAGGAATTAGAAAACAACATTGAATCTGGCTAAGTTGGTGTTTGGAACTGCAGAGCTGCAGCTGCTACTGAACTACAATTCCCATCATTCCCTGTCATAGTTCAGTGGCAGCTGATTGTCCAAACCTGGTTTGGAGGGGTATCCATTACAAACAAGTCCCATTCAATGTCAACAGTAAGAGCCATAATCCATTAAAAAAAATAAAAAAACATTGTGTACAAGAATATGAAGCCAGTGACCCGTTTAACCCCATCGCTGGGTGCAAGCTAATGGCAGAGCGCTTTGCAAGAAAACATGGGGTGATGTCAGTCTTTGTGTCGGCATGACTGTGGTTCAGTATTGAGAGATTCCAGTTCCTTTGTGTCTCCTGATCCTTCTCTAATCAGAGCTCTAGGGCACTTAAGCAGAGATGCATCCAAAGCTGGGTCAGTTCTTTTCTTAAAGCGCAAAAAAAAAGGTCAATGAGAAATAAATCACGACCCACTCAGCTTGTAGTGAGGAAACAGTGGCACAATCCCTTCTTATAGTGAAGTGGTCCTTTTCTATGACAGCTCCTTCTCTCTCTGAGTGCTTCTGCTAAGCTTCATCTCAGCCAGTTGGATGTACCTGATCACATTGGTGTCTGGAGAAACACACACATATATAGATACAGTAAGAGACCTTTACAAAAAAGTAATATCACATGTGCAGAGCTGCCATCACTAATTATGGGATGCCATACTAATAACTTACCAGGGCCCCCCTGGGGTCCCCAACTGGGTCCACTGGACAGCCTCTGCCACGGGCCCCAAACTGGAGTACCCCCCATACCCACCACCCCGATGTTGACCCTACACAAGTGGATGTTTTACTGCTCACTGAGACATGTCAACGAAAAATCTCTTGAAGCAAAGCACATGAGAAGTACGTTACGTAGCTTCAAACGTCTTTGTAATGGAAAGCAGTATCTCTCTGGCCCTTGCTATTCTCTGCACTGCTGGTTCTGTCTCTTGAAACAGTGTACACGAGGTCAGCTTTGCATGCTGCTTTTGTTTATCCACTGGCTTCTGCTAGATTGTTTCAAAATTCAGAACCAGCAGTGCAGGGAACAGAAAATGAGAGGCACATACTGTTTTTAATTATAAATGACATTTACAAAACCACTGAAAATGTGTATGAATATATATTGGAAATTTGCTTACAATTATATTTCCTCTCAATAGGTAAAAATATATTTTTGGGTTAAAATCCCGTTTAAGGGCTTACAATCCTGCAGGCATATAGGGTTTTGAATTACTGTAGACTGAATGCTCTGTTACAAAGCTAGAATATCAGCCATAAAGCGTGACAGAGTTTTTCTAGAAAGACTGTCGCCTCTCTTATTCTCTGTGTGTGAGACTATGATTATACTGTATATGAAGAGGAGTCGGCAGGTTTGTTTTCACAATAGGTCAAGGATCTTTTCAGATACTAAAGCAAGTTAGCAAACACCATGAAGCCAAATCAGGACTTTGACTCCACAGACTACATACTTATGCAGGACAGGAATGACAGTCATGTCAGTTCAAATGAATGCCTTTCTTTTTATGACATCACGGGCCCTTTAACAGATTCTGTAGTGTGAATCAGATGTAGCAGTTCTTGCAGATGTAGCTGTTTGCAAAAAAATCTGATCTCTGTGCACTTCTACTTGTGTATCCCTGTAAATATCTAGCAATTATAGTACAAATTGTGTTTTATAATTGCCCCAAGCTCCATTTATCTCAAAAAGCTGTAGTGTTGCAACTGAGCCAGGAGGCTTATGGTACCTGTTGGCTGTCGGCTCTTGGCTTCCTTCAAGTAGTGCAATGCTTTGTCATAGTCTCCCAGGTGGTAGAAGGCCACGCCGGATCTGTACAGGGCCTTGAAATTCTCCCCTTCCTTCTTAAGGACTTTCAGGCAGTACTCCTTCACCCGCTCGTAATTCACCAGCTCCGCTTGCAGGAGGCATGCTACTTGACAGATGGAGAGAGACAGGATTAACCATACGAATGACACAGACATGACCTTAGTCCTTATCAATTTTTACAGCAAGTTATTTTTTTATATATATAATGGCATTTGCACATCATGTCAACTGAAAGTGCTGGGTGAAGCCGCAGCATGTGGCACTTTAGTTTTAGCTGACCAATGAAGAATTGCACCTCCGAAACGATAACTGCTCTCCCAGCTTGGGTACCTGTACTTCCAATCCACCCACCGTTATTTTCAATGTCAACCCCAAAAAAATGTTTTGCCTAAGAAAAGAAAACATAATTCTAAGCAATTTTGCAATATGCACTCATTACACTTTTTCGATGGTTTTTAAGTTATTTGTATATGTATTACTAGTAAAAGCAGTGTTTTAAGACAAAGAAGCTGATTAAACGACCTGACTTTGCTGGGGAACTAAGACTTTTGCAACATTGTTTAAAAAGTAACAACCAGGAGTTGAGCAAATGCTGCTTTCAATTGGAATTGTTCTAAATCACTTGAAAATGTTTAATGCCAATATTTTGGAAAGTTGCTTGGAATTATGTTTTCTTTTATTTGGCAAACTTTTATTTTGGAGTTGACTTGCCCTTTAAGAGTGCCTAGGGTTGCCACCCGGCCGGTATTTTACACCTGCCAGGGCCGGGGCCGGAATTACAAATTTACCGGCAATGTAGCTGCCGGTAATTTGTAATACCATTTACAAAATCCCCTGCCCGCCGATGAAAACTTAAATTTTCGTCGCCTGCGGGCGGTGGCCCCGCCCCTTTTGTGACACTACTCCCCCATGGCTCTGCCCCTTTTGTGGCGCTACTCCCCATGGCCCCGCCCCTTTTGTGGTGCTACTCCCCATGGATCAGCCCCTTTTGTGGTGCCCTCATAGGCTCTGCCCCTTTTGTGTCACATCCCACCCCTTTCTTTTCCGCCCCCCCACCATGGCCGGTAATTTTTGTTTTTAAAAGGTGGCAACCCTAAGTGTGCCCAAGGTATCAGATATTCCAGTGGGTCCTAGGAGACCCAGTTCTACACTCTATGTCTGTAAACTTTAGGTGCATAACTATCATGAAACCCAGGCCCAGACTGGCAATCAGCGGGTTCTGGCAAATACCAGAGGGGCTGCTGTAAGATGCCATAGACAGTCACTATTAGTGGGCTGGTGGGGCTCTGTGTACTTGAAATGCCAGGTCCTATTTTGTATCCCAGTCCAGATCTAATGAAGCCCCCAATCTCCTGCACAGAGGCAGTAACCCCAAGGGATGTTTTATTATAGTATCCGCAAAGTAAGGGTAAGTTTGGCTTGATCCAAAAAAGCCTCAAGCCCCTAATATTGCTAATAATGATGCATGTAGATCTATCGACTTCATTCATTTATATCACAAACGTATCAATTTATTGGAAAATGATAGGGATGCACTGAATCCACTATTTTGGATACGGCCGAACCCCCGAATCCTTCATAAAAGATCTGGCGGAAAACCGAACCAATCCTAATTTGCATATGCAAATTAGGAGTGGAAAGGGGGAAAATTTTTTACTTTGTTTTGTGAGAAAGTCATGTGATTTCCCTCCCCGCCCCTAATTTGCATATGCAAATTCCGATTCGGTTCAGCTGGGCAGAAGGATTCGGCCAAATCTGAATCCTGCTGAAAAAGGCCGAAGCCTGGATTCGGTGCATCCCTAGAAAATTACCAAAAAAACTTTTTTCCTCCACGACACGATTACATTTTACTGTACTCGCACGTGAGGTTTGGTATATGTCTGCACAGCAAGTCACTTTGGTGACAATCCAAATCCCCAGACTGAGATAAAAGCTAGGCTGAAGCCGGACAGACAGCAAGGTCTATTTATATTCACTTTAATACGCTATCGTTTCTCTCAGATCAGCACAAAGTTATTACCTAGCATTACTATGGCTGCTTATTACTTCAGTGGGCACTTAGCCGCACCATGGTTTTCTGGGTAAGCAATGTGTAATTACACAAGGATACGAGGAGCCTCTGCTTCTGTTTACTTTCCTGTCACATTCCAAATAACAGGATTCAGCTCACATTCAGACCAGCCTGTCATTACATAGTACTATGGTGCCTGGCAAAATGTGGTGAGTTCACAACAGACACATCTTTCACTCACCATGCCGGCATTATCCTAAATATACTTTCAGCCCACTGCTACACCCCAGTCTCACACACTGCGGCTGGTAAACTGGGAACAAATCCACTTTTTCCCGCTTTTTCTTCATTTACTGCATGGGTTTTTGCTTTGTTCCTATTGGTTGATCTAAACCAGTGATCCCCAACCAGTAGCTCGCGAGCAACATGTTGCTCTCCAACCCCTTGGATGTTGCTCCCAGTGTCCTCAAAGCAGGTGCTTATTTTTAAATTCCAGGCTTGAAGGCAATTTTTAATTGCATAAAAACAAAGTATACTGCCAAGTAGAGCATCTTGTAGACTTTCAGTCCACATAAGGGCTACCCAATAGCCAATCACAGCCCTTATTTGGCACCCCAAGGGACTTTCCCATGCTTGTGTTGCTCCCCAGCTCTTTTCACATTTGAATGTGGCTCACGGGTAAAAAAAGGTTGGGGACCCCTGATCTAAACTGTAAAGTGTCGTAGTATTAGATTGTATCACATAAAGTCACAGTATCATAATATTAATGGGTTATTTATCAAAGGTCGAATTTTAGAGTAATGTGAATTCTTTTTAAACTCTAAAAACATTTGATTTTATTCAGAATTCGAATGGTATTTATGAAAAAATTGGAACATCTAATATTTGATTGAATAGTCCCTACCCAAAAACTGGAAACTAATTCTGAATCGAGTTTTTGCGAGTAAATTCTTTGTGCAACATATATATATATATATTTTTTTTTGACGCGTATCATTTTCTTCTCCCATTGAAGTCTATGGGGTGTCATTTTCAAAGCGAAACTTGCCAAAAATTTGGCGCATTACTGCTATTAACATCTTTAAATAGTTCAAGGGACCTCTGCATTTGACTTCTACATGAACTCAGCAGGTTTTAGTTAGAGAGTAGTCGAATTAGAATTTTGAAGGGTCTGACTGTAATAAATCTCACATTCGAGTTTGAATTCAAGCTGGGGAGTTTATAAATCGGAATTTTTACAGAGAATCCTAACCTTAGTAAGGGGAGAGACACACAGGAATATTCGGGGAGACTTAGTCGCCCTTCCTGCCACCTAGAATCTAAATTGCCGGCGGGATGGCACTCGGAGCATTTCGTTTTCCAAAGTTGCCTGATGAGGAAACTTCAGGAGACTTCGGAAAAGGAAGCGTCCTAGTGCCATCCCTCCGGCGATTTAGATTCTAGCCAGCGGGAAGGCTTTTCAGGGAGATTATTCGTCCCGAAGAAGAGACGATTAGTCGCCGGGTGACTAGATCTCCCCAAATCTTCCCGTGTGTCTCTGCACTAAATCTACCCCTAAATGTATATATGATCATGCAGCCTCTTCCCTAACTGTATATACAAATACAGATGTCTACAAACTGCTTTTCCACAGCACTAAAGAAAGGCTGTAGGCCTGTAGCCATATAAGTGTATATGAAACACAGGTATGGGATATCCGGAAACTTGTTATCCAGAAAGCTCCGGATTACATGTGTTGCTTCAGTTTTTCAAAATTGCTTGAAGTTTCCTCTAGAGGCAACCAGAGATTCACATTATTGCCTATGGGAAAGCTTTTACCGGAGATTAGTCTCCCGAGGAAGCAGAGATTTATAGCTGGTGATTAATCTCCTGGTGTACCATGCTCTTAGCGGACATGTTTGTAGAAGTGCTGGTATGACTAAAGGAAAGCTTTTTGATGCAGGCAAATATAGGGCATGAGAAATTCAGTTGAAGTATGGTTTTGGAGGTTCCCCTTGTCCTTTAACTATCAATTTTGTTGCCCACCTGCCAAACTGGATTACACATGCGAGGCAAAATGCTGTGTGTGCCATACAATAATGCAATATACTGATATATCTCAAATCTGAAAAATTCAAATTAGGCATTGGATTCAGGATTAACATAGGGAATTCTATATCTCTGCCTGAGCTCTCTAGGATAAGGAGAATGACTTTGTAAAGAATGGAATGAATTGGGAGGTCTCCCTAGAAGCTCTAGAACAAAGTTTTCTCCTCATGATTAAAAGTGCCAATATACCTTTGTTTTTTTCCCCCAATGGATTTGCTCAATGAAAATACTAAGGGCTGGAAGTAGATTTGTTTTTTCCATTTGGCTTATTGCCCTAATTTCTGTGAAAATATTAAAGGTTCAGCGAGCAGCCTTAGACTTGCCTTTGTCTAGATGGCAGGTTTTCTGGTCTCAGGTTACATAAGTCAGAAGGGGGCTTGGTACTACATTTCAGTATGTGTGGTAAGTGGGTATCGCCAGTCTAGTGGAACCATAAATCGTACTTAGTGGACAGTCTTATCTATGTCATGAGGCAAGGTACGAAGTTTACTAGGGCTGTACAAAGCTGCCCCTTGTATATGTATTGTATTTACCTTGTGACCCTGGCATACCTAGTAGCGATGTGCGGGCCGGCCTGAAACTTACAGGTCGTGCTGGTTTGGGGTCGGCTCCTGCACAAAGTCTTCGGGTTGCGGGCGGCCCCGGTTTGAGCTCATCTCCTGCTCTCCTGCCTGCGACCTATCACTGTCGGCTTCTGGCGCCTGAATTTATAGACTTTGAATAGAGGGGGAATGGTGGGCGGCAGGTTAGGGTCAAGAATTTCTCAACCCGCACACTACTAATAACCAGTCCTGCTTCAAATGCTGGAGGCAAATTAGGGTTTTCTGCCTTGGGCGGCAGCAAACCCCAGGCACCCCTGACAGTGGGAAGATACCATAAATCTATGCCTTTACAGGTATTCTTGTGTAATAATCACAACTCAGTAGAAAACTCAGATGGTGGCCCTTTAAAGTAAACAACACAATGCATTTTAATGTAAATCATCTATATATCAGTCTATCTATGCATTGTTCATCTTAGATAAATATTGTTAAGTCGCCACATCTCTTATTATGTCTGATGGAGCTTTGGAGGGGTAATCTGGATTTTACAGAACCTCTAACAGGATAACCGGCATTACCTGAAAGATTAGGCATTGCAATTAGATGGCAACTACTTTATCCCATTTGCCGCAGGAGAGTAATGAACTGTGGCTGATGGGGAGGGAAGCTAATGGCAGCATCACTCTGACTGTGCAAAGAACTCTCTCAGGTCCTACTCCGCTAATTTCTCTCCTAGCAACCGACTTGTAAGATCTAATGGGGCAGTTAAAGAGCAGGGTGTAAAAGCCAGCCTTGTTATTCGTACACTCGCTCACACACCAGGGGTGTCCTATTTGCCCCATGTAGGATGGATTACAATCCTGGCTCAGGTTCACAGAACGTCAGAAGAGGATACAAACAGAAAAGTAACCAATAACAACAAAGGCAAATAAATCAGTAGATCAAAAATCAAAATAAGCCATCTGAATACCTCCTGCCTGCAAAACACTAAAATAATATGCATTTCCCCTTAAAAGCCAAGTGTGACAGCATGGATCACTGAAATATCCCTGGCTTTTGCATTTTTGCTACCATTTTGCCTTTTGGTAATCCTGACAAAGCACTATGAATGACAGCATGCAAATACTGTGTTTATAAGTGGTGGAAGATTATTTGTCGTAGGTTGAAAAAGTACACATAACACCCAGACACTGATTATTGCTTGGAAAATTGGAGGGGAATGAAGAATTCTTATTAGAATCTCATTTCTGATTGAGTTGGATTCAGATGAAGGAGTTCCATAGCCAGTCTATGTTTCAAATACAATTCTGTTTAATTGCCAGAGAAATATTTACATAAATTGTAAGTTATAGGAAATTACAAAGCAGCAGCCCTGCCACACTTTATGGCTAAGCGTTTTTCCATCTTTTTCAAAGATCAACCAGACCACCATGGTCAGAAGTTCTACCTGAAAAGCACTGTTTCAGTAAATCACTCCCTTAAACAAGGTTAATAGTGGCCAATAAAGAAAACAGCTGCACAGCAATTTAAAAACAGAACTGGAGCCCCCAGGCTCTCAAATAGATTGTTATGGCCCCCTCCCTAGCCACAAGCAACTCTGACCTCTTTAGATGACATCAAAATGATCACCATAATCTGAACATACAGTACGCGTATGGGACCTGTTATACAGAAACCAGTGATCCAGAAAGCTCCGAATTACAGGAAGGCCATCTTCCATAGACTCCATTTTAATCAAAAAAAAAAAGTCACCTTTTTTAAAAATGATATCCTTTTTCTCTGTAATAATAAAACAGTACCTTGTATTTGATCCCAAAGAAGATATAATTAATCCTTACTGGAGGCAAATCAATCCTATTGGAGATTACAAATTACAGAAGGAACCCTTTTCTGGAAAACACAAGGTCCCGAATATTCTGGATTACGGGCCCTATACCTGTATACTGTATGTAATGTTATAACCAGTAAATATAGAGACAACTAAACAATTATTAGTGTATGGAGTTGGAGCCCTAGGCTGGATAAAACAGTGCCAATCAAGCTAAGGTTGCATCAGCAAAACAACACAATATGATGTCTGACAGTCTGGCACGTATTTAATTCCAGACTGGAAGCGTTCTGTGCCCCATGTTTGCTGACTCACCCCTGCAGCTCCAGTGTGCTATGTTCTCTTTGAATCCTCCTGTGTATGTTCAGTAAATGCCACCAAATTCACCTGCTTACTTTGTTACATTAGAAACCTTTGCATTGCATTCTCAGGAACTCCCACTCCCTGCATACACAAGGTGGTTAGGTGGCCACATGTATTCACGCTGGGAATGTGCTATATACCGAGTAAGCAGATCCAGGCCTGAGATAGCAGCTTCACAATATTTTGTGCACATGGGGTTTATGCTGAGATTTGCACCAATTAGTTTAGCAGGGAAGATTTGCTTGTCCCACAACCAATCTCACATTTTGCTGAATCTGCCCCAAAAGCATGTAAATCCACACACATAAGCATGTTAAGCCATACACATAAGCATGTAAAGCCATACATATAAGCATGTAAGAGAGACATCTCTTGCAGTACCTGCCTTTCATTGCACCGTGTTGCATTTTTATTTATCGCCATGAGTGGGCATTGACCTGCAATATTAATGGTACACCCCACAAAAGAAAAAACAGCTAAACATTATTTCTCACTAGGTTTAGTATCCTTTTAAAGACACAGCCCAGCCATTAATATTTAGGGTCGGTTTTACCCTTAGGCGATGCCACACTTTGTTGGGATTGCTTGGTCCTGAGAAATAAACAATGACAGCAAAAAATGTCATTTGTTACCATGGGTTCTTGCCCAAGTGCAAATTTGCCCATTGTTTATAAATGAGCAGCAAATTAATTATGTTCAAAGCTACTCCACTCCCAAGAGTTGCAAAACCAGGCACAGACTGAGACCATACTTTAGACAGCCCTGCTGTAAAACAATACTTATTTTTACTGGCTTGCACAGTAATACCCTTTGACAAGGACATGTTCTGCTGCCTTTGCCCAGCTTCATATTGGCAATGTTCCTGGGATGGTCCATGCTGCCAACACAGTTTATGTATTTATGGAATATGCCCATACATACTGCCTCCTTATATCTAAGGGTGAAATCAGATTTTGGCACTGATGACCACTATATGCTGCATGAACACTGTTTCCTAACATTACTAGACCCATTTATGACTTACTTATTTCATTTCATAAGGCATACAGCAAACATGGCAGAGCTGACACTTTTCCTAGAGAAAATAATTACAAATAGCAAACCAATAGAGTAATATAATAGAAGGAACAACAACAAAAAATTGTACCAGCTCTAGTAACCCATAGCAACACATCAGATGTTTGCATTGAAGCAAACTGGTCATTAATTAAGCAGGTGACCAGTAAATGGTACAAACTTATTGGTTGCTATAGGTTACTAGACCTGCAAACTTTATGACTCAACATACCCGGGTTTTTATCCTGAAAATACGCATTTTAGGGCTAAAAAATGTCACAGAAGGAGACAGACGACCCCACTCTTATCAATGACAGGAGGCACAGAGGGCTATTGGGTGTTTCTCTCCTGGCTGCAAATACACTGAAATACTGCATGTGCCAAGCCTTAAGCTGGCCATAGATGTTGAGATTTTTAAAAGATCAGATCCTGATTGTGAGACCACGATCTTCTCAGAACGATCGTACGATCGTACAAATTTACCATCAATTTAAAAGACCAATTTACCAGGAAAACAAAGGGGAGCTGCCTGCTTGGCCCTGCAAACATAGATAGATTGCACTGGGACGATAAAGATTTTTTGACCTGGCCGATCAATTTCCTGACAGATGTCGGGCGAAAATCGTAAGATGTACGATCGTTCGAATACCACTAACCGCACGATAATTTCGAAGGATTGGTCGGGCTTCCCTAAAATCGGTCGTTCGGCAAGAAGAATCGTCGCGTCTATGGGGAGCTTTAGAGCTGAACAGCAAACAATCCTTTCTACTGTTAGCTTGTAATGAGCTTGTGATAAGCTACGTTGAATAGAAACAGAGAGAAAATAATCACTTCAAATGAAATGGAGGGATTTTAGTTTCTTATCAATTAGAAACTAATTGCCACTTCTACTGGGCAGAAGCTTCTCACTATGGTGCATGCTGAGGAGGCTTACTGGAGACAATTTCAAAATGGATACATTGCATAACGCTGAATAACAAACTTTTTTATTAAGGATTATAGACTCTTTAACTAAACTCAACCAGTCTAATATAGTAACTATTATTCTATTTGGGAAGAGCTGGCTATATATTAACTGCCATCCTTCCCTGATAGTGATGATCCAATTGGTTCCATTTCCCTTTGGCAAATATTTGCAAGATGCATTATAGTCAATGGGAGTTTTTTTTCACAGTGATCATTTTTGCACTATAACAGATTCAGATTTAATCAGATTTTTATCAGAATTTTTCGTTAGGTTTTGAAGCGAAGAATTCTGCTCATTGCTATTTCCTGATAAAAATCTGAAGGCTCATTCAGGTATAAATTGGAAAGATTGAAAAATCCTGTAGAGCAAAAAAATGTTCATAACCTATCTGTATTTTGATGGAAGATTGACAAGTTGAGGTAATAAGCAACAGAGAGACAGATGACACAAAGGTATTCATTGCTAATTGCCTTCGATGGAGAAAGGATTTTATACCATGCTCTATATCCTTACACCACATTGGTCTTGCCTACAGCAGCCATTTGCACCATAAATCACTACCTTACCAACGTTTACATTTCTGTCTGTGCTGCGATTTACAAAGAAAAAAAATCTCATTAGTAAATGAAAATTGACCAAAACGTCTTCATAATAAATTGGCCTATAATCTTCTTAAAGTAGACCTGTCAACTAGATATAAAAAGACATATAATAAAAGTCATTTTCAAATTGAACATGAAACCCAATTTTTTTTTATTAAGACATACCTGTTATAAAAGCATTAAAAAAATCTTAGCTGTCATTCATTTATTGCATGCCCCTCATCTATGCCTTAGTCAGGTGGGCTGGCAATACTTTCACTTTCCATTCTACACTTCAGAGATTCACTGCACCCCTCACTTTCCCCCTCCCTCCTCACTATCTCATTTTGTAGCCTGTGCATGGCATGAGCATCAGGCCCTCCATTCTGGAACATAAACAAGATTTTGAGATAATACAAAGCTTGCCTTAATAGCAGTGTTTACAAAATGGTGCCTGCCGACTTGCTGCAACTGTAAATTCCCAGACTAAAGGGAACACAATTTAAATAATTTATATAGCATAAGTAAAGTTTATTCTGCTCGACTAACTTGATAAAATAGGATTTGGAATTATTTGTTAAGGTGATAGGTCCATTTCATGGACAAGTCTTGTATTCTGCCACATGATGTTACTCTGTAACACTATATTCCTTCCTCTTGGTGCCCTCTACAGTTTCAACCCTTTAGTAACTAATCCCAGACAATGGCATAGGCTTCCATACTTTATAAACCTACTCAGACTGTATTCTATTCCACTTCTAGCAGAAATGTTGCTCACCTGACCCCTTACTTCTAGTCAATCAGCCCCGCTTCTATATATTTCTTTACTAGGGAAGAACTGGGGTGTAGCACCAGAAACAACAAACATAGCCATAGGCTTCAGAACCAGGGGGGCCACAGGGGCCGTGGCCCCCCCAGAATTTTCCTCCTCCAGTTTGAAACCATTTTTTAAATAAAAAAAAAATAATTTTTTTTTTTTTTTACAGGTTTTTTTTTGCCTTTTTTCTTTTAAGCCGGTGCGTGTCTGGGCTGTCTCCCTTACCTGGCCTCTCCACTTCGATTTTGCACCACCCCCTAGAAACCGGTAGTGGAAGTGGCCAGCGATGGAAAGGAAGTATCTGGGTTGGCTCCCTTACCCAGCCAGTCCACTTTCATTTTGCACCACCCCCTCCAAGCTGGTAAAGTTGAAGTGGCCAGCGAATGAAAGGAAGCTCCGCCTGCCGCACAGCTGCAGTCCGGAAGAGAAGCGAGCATCGTGTTAGCGCCTGTCAGGAGTAAGGAGTACATAGGAATGCACGGATAGGCCTGCACATGTGTTCCATACAGTGCAAATAGAGCGCAGTATCCAAAGTTGTCTCTGTGCAGCACAAATCGTCAAAATGCAGCTTCACCCCTCATCCCTCTCTTACAGTACAATAATCTTCATTGCATGTGATTATTTTAATGGTAAATAATGCTATCTAAAGAAAAATCCCTTATATATTTGTGAAACATGAAGATGCATACATCTTCCATTGTAACAGATATATCTTATACCTGGACTCTGATATACACGTATTGGCACAATTTAAATGGAAATACTGTGCTAAGGTCTCAATCCCTGGCCCTAATTTATTATAAATGTATTATAATGTAATCAGAGGCGACAGGAATAAAAGGAACAGCAGACAACTAGAACCGTGTTTACCCCAGGCAAATCTATGTCAAGGAATCTATAGCAAATCTATTTTAATAGCTTTATGCATTTCTTAATGGTGTGGTTCACCTTTAAGTTCACTTTCAGTATGTTATAGAATGGCCAATTCTAAGCAACTTTTCAATTGGTCTTCCTTATTTATTTTTTATAGTTTTTTAATTATTTGCCTTTTTCTTCTGTCTCTTTCCAACTTCCAAAGGGGGTTCACTGACCCCATTTAAAAAGCAAATGCTCTGTAAGGCTACAAATGTATTGATACTACTATTTAAGTACTACATTTTCTATTCTCTCTTATTCATATTCTAGTCTATTATTCAAATCAATGCATTGTTGCTAGGGTAATTTGAACCCTAGCGACCAGATTGAATTTGCAAACTGGAGAGCTGCTGAATAAAAAGCTAAATAACTCAAAAAACATAAATAATAAAAGATGTAAACTAATTGCAAATTGTCTCAGAATACTATTCTGTACATCATACTAAAAGTATTCTCAAAAGTGAACAACCCCTTTAACACCCATTGGTGAGGGTGAGTGGCTGATCATTGCCAATTTGTCAATGTGCTCATCTACTTTTCTCTTCTCCTTCTATGGGTTCTGTGGGGTATTTATACAAAGAGTTGCCCCTTTGCCATCCTGCTATGGGTTCTGGGGAGTTTTATACATGGAATTGCCATGGTACCATCCTATCATGAATTCTGGGGGTATTTATACATGGAATTGCCCCTTTGCCATCATATGAGTTGTGGGGGTTTTATACATGGAATTGCCATGGTGCTATCCTGCCATGAATTCTGGGGGCATTTATACATGGAATTGCCACTGTGACATCTTGATATAAGTTCTGGGGTTATTTATATTTGGAATTGCCACTGTCCCAACTTGATATAAATGCTGGGGGTATTTATACATGGAATTGCCATTCTACTATGAATTCTGGGGTTATTTATAAATGAAATTGCAATTATGCTGTGAATTCTGGGGGATTTATAAATTAAGTTGCCATTCTGCTATGAGATCTAGGGGTATTTATACATGGAATTTCTACTGTGCCATCCTGCTTTCTGGGTGGGGGGGTATACAGAAAATACAGGGTTAAAGATCTTAGTACAAAGTTAATCCAGAAAATGGTCAAATTGCATCTTGGAGTCAGGAAGACATTTTTTGAAGCAAATTGGATAAGCTTTAGAAGGGGCTGTTCTCCTTCCTTTGTATCAGCTAGAAGTTAGACAGGTTTTAAAAAGGCTAGACGTGTCTTTTTTTCAACCTAAATTACTATGTTTATATATAATTATTATGCTGATGCTGTTGGATTGGAAAATTTGTACAACTGCCCCATAATAATATAACATTGCTGTCTGACTAGCAGAAAAGGTATCCATGTAGTGAGAGATTTTTCACATTACTTCAGTCACTTCATGGCTTTCCCTACTACAGGTTACACACTGCTCCAGGCCTACAGTTCCTCATACCTTGCATTTTGGCAGAGCAATAGAGTGAGGCAGTGCATGGGGAGGTGCTAGAACTTGGGAGAGTGCCTGTGCTCACTGATTCTTACTATATAATGCATTCTTGTACGTTTTTATTATGCTTGGCCTGTCAGTATTCTCTATATCTTACTGCTTGTGTGGCTGTTGTCCATTGTTCTATATGTATGTATTTGGTGTGCCAGTGCCTCGGCTTCTTACTATATAATGTTCTTTATAGTGCTTGTGGTGCCTTCTCTATATTATGTTCTTGGGAGATCAGTACCTACTGCTCCTTTATGTCTTTTTAGTACCCCGTAGTCTCTGCATGTAATGTACTTTAGGTGCCAGAATCTTTTTCCCCCTTTACCCCATAATGCGCTTGTAGTGCAGCATTCACAGCTCTCAGTTAAAATTGTACATGTGGTGTTATTACCCCCTTCCTGCAGTGCCAGACTTTAAGCAAATTTTGCCCCCACTGCTATGGTTTGATTTTCCTGAAAATTCAGTGAAAGCACACAGGAAAGGGGGTGGAGTCCAAAAGGAGTGACCAAAAAGGGGCGTGGCCAAATTTTGCCGCCGCGCTACGCGCGGCACCTTTGCCCTTCGTCCTGGCCACCCCTGTCAAAACCATCTTCTGCTGCCTATGAACATAGCTATACATGCTGATAGTCTATATGCCGAGAACTTCCCACACCAGTCAGTTGAACTAAAGAAGCTTTCGGATGAGTAGTGAAACATCTTCAATAATTTACTCAGCAAGTCCAGTTTTTTTTAATTACTTATATTATATGTACCATGACCTGGATGAATGAAAATCTTCATAGTCATGCTGATAGAACATTACCACACTGCTTGGGTGCACATCTTCAGCTTCTGTAATATGGGGTGCCCTTCACCCCCCAAACAATTAATGAACAAAATGAAATGTGCATATATACAGAGATTGAACTGTGGAGACCTTCATGAGGGCCACAAACTAGTTGACAAAATAACTGCCTTGGAATCAGAATGGGCTTGCAGCTTGAATATATTAATGATCAGCTGTTTCAGCCTCCCCAAAGCCCCATGAAAGAGACATGTCTCCCTATTGTATTAGGCTTAGCACAGAGCTGAAAATGAATACAGCAGTAAAGTGTAGAGGCGACTGACTAAAAACACACAGTGACAGCACTAAATCCTACAGTAATTATTCTCTGACAGGCTTAGCGCTGTGCTATTTGTCCTGGAGCTATAAAGTGCAGCAGGATGTCTGTGGGCGGCAGTTTCAACACCTACAAGGAAAAAAAAGTTATTTCTTTTGTGTCCATCTATTGTTATTTATTGCAGTCGGGACCTGTAAAACCATTCTGACATTTAAAATTGAACTAAAATGACATTTTAATTTGGCACTTTGCTAAAGGCAGTGTTTAAAAAAGTCCCTGAGCTAAATCAGGAAGAATTATGTCACTCCTCATTCTGGCCTGTACCTGGCCTTAGATCCATTAGCCAAATAACTGAAGTGAATGACCTGATCTTTCCATGTATGCCCAACATTAGTCCCAGAGCCTATCTATATCAGAAACAGTTTTTCCAAATGTCCCACTATGCCTTGATATCAGTACAGGTATGGGATCCATTATCCACAAACCTGTTATCCAGAAAGCTCAGAATTAGGGGATGGCCCTCTCTCTTAGCCTCCATTTTAATCAAATAATTAAAATTTTTAATAATGATTTCCTTTTTCTGTAATAATAAATCTGTACTTTGTACCAGCTAAGATATAATTAATCCTCATTGGAGGCAGAATAATCATTTTGGGTTTATTAACATTCATATTTTTAATAGACTTAAGGTAAGGAGATCCAAATTAATAGGGATGCAACGAATCCAGGATTCGGTTCAGGATTCGGCCTTTTTCAGCAGGATTCGGATTTGGCCGAATCCTTCTGCCAGGCGGAACCCAATCCGAATCCTATTTTGCATATGCAAATTAGGGGTGGGGAGAGAAATCATGTTACTTTTTGTCAGAAAACAAGGAACTAAAAAATGTTTTCCCACTTCCCACCCCTCATTTGCATATGCAAATTAGGGTTCGGTATTCGGCCAAATCTTTCGCAAAGGATTCGGGGGTTTGGCAGAATTCAAAATAGTGGATTCAGTGCATCCCTACAAATTAAGGTGGCCATACACGGGCCGATAAAAGCTGCTGACAGACCAAGTCGGCAGGTTATTGGCCCGTGTATGGGGCCCCCCGACGGGCTTCCCCCGATCGAGATCTGGCCATCTCGATCGGATGGGACTAAAAATCCCGTCGGATCGCGGCTGCATCAGTTCGTTGATGCGGTCCCGCAATCCGACTGCCCGTTACTATTCGTTAGGATCCAATCGTTGGGCCCTAGGGCCCACGATCAGATCAGCCCGATATTGCCCACCTCAAGGTGGGCATATCGGGGGGAGAGATCCGCTCGTTTGGCGACATCGCCAAACGATCGGATCTCTCCGTGTATGGCCACCTTTACATAAATATCCCTTATCCAGAAAACCCCAGGTCTCGAGCAATCTGGATAACAGGTCCCATACGTGTATATGCCTCAAAAGGACCAAGGTGAACAGAACACTAAGGAACAGAAAACAAACACAAAACTAGATTGTAAACTTTAGTAAGGACCCTCTGATCCTATTTTATTCTTTAACCATTTTTTAAATAATTGTAAGATCCCTGTTTGTTATAAAGTATTGTAAAGTGCTGCAAAATAACAAAAGTTAGACTGATATATAGCATCTCTGTTATATATAATAAGCGTTAGGCTAACAAATTATGTATATGGAACAGTTTATTGTCCAAAGATACAATTAAATAGTATTGTCATTTATAAACCATCACTTGAATGTGAAGTTGTAGCAAATTTATGTGTGAAGAGTGAAAAAAAAACTATGATAAACAGACATAAAAAAGAAACAAAGCTTGCTAAACCTATTCCTGGTTGTCAGGAATACAAGTAACTCCTTTACTGTAGTAAAAACCGACTAAAGGGAAAATAATCCCTATTTCATACATACATATATATATATATATATATATATATATATATATATATATATATATATATATATATATATAGTGTAAGTGGAAGACGCTATATTGCTAGCCTGATGTGATTAGATCGCCACACTTAAATAATAACTGGTCCACTTTGAGGTTGAGAGCCATAAAAAGGGTCCCTTTAAACACAAACCTACAAATTCTTTGGTTTTTGTTTAGTGGTGCAGCTGGTATAAATTATTTATATACATATATAGTGTCAGGCCTGAGAATTGTGACACAGTACAGCAAATACACACTACAATACATAACAATACACTTTTTCATCCACACTACAGAATACCCTTAATTTCTGGTTAAGTTAATGTGCCCCAGAGACAAACACTTGCTGAAAGCTCAGTCAGCCTACTTTCCCCTATATGGAGACAAAACTATTCCCTTCAGACTTGATATCTAATCAGGGCTCATTCAGATGTTTATAAAGCAGTCTGGAAAACTGGATCAGCACAGAACCACATCAGGCCCTGACGGAATGAAACCCACAGCCAGCTAGACATAAAGGGCTCTATGTGGACCAACTGCCAGAACATCCATTTGGCACCCCCACTTGGACCCAACGCTGTGGGTCCAACTACAGTCAGTCAGAGACATGCAGCAATTGAGCCAGACCAACAAGCAGTATCGGACTGGCCCACCGGGATACCAGGAAAACTCCCAGTGGGCCCAGGTGTTAGTGGGCCCTACAATTGGCCTATTTCATGGTCATTCCCTATTTCTTTATGGGGGGAAATGCTTAATAATGGGAGAATATTGTAAGTATATATAAAAGACTAGGAAAATAAAGTGGTCGAGTGAATAGAGGAGGAATAATAGTTTGGAAAGGTCCACTGTCTAAGGTTTTCTGGTGGGCTCACGGTTTTAGGTTTCCTGGTGGGCCCAAGGTCTAATAGACGCAAAGATTTTTCTTGCCGAACTACAGCTGAATCACCATTCTTGGTATCTGCTGGTCAACCTTTGTTTTGTATACTGTTTGGGCTTTTCTTATTATAGGGTTTATAAAACTCAGTCTCAAATTAGCAGTTAGATCATAAACATAGAGTGGAGCAACATATTAATTTTGGCAAGCTCATGAACTCTGGAATGCTGCATGCTCAAGGCAAGTACTTTGATTTTCTTTCCATTGCTGCAGGGAGGTTTTTTACCCTTTAATCACTAGATGATCAAGGTGTAATGAGACCTTCTGGTAGCTGTGCATTCTGATTGGTAAAGTCAATATTTATGTCAGTTTGGGATTGTCAGGGATACTCTTAAGCTCCCCGTAGACGCGACGATTCTTCTTGCCGAACGACCGATTTTAGTGAAGTCCGACCAATCCTTCGAAGTCCTTCGAATGATCGTACATCTTACGATTTTTCATCCGACATCTGTCAGAAAATCGGCCAGATTAAAAAATCTTTATCTGTCCCATCTTTCTATGTCTGCAGGGCTAAGCAGGCAACTACCCTTCAGTTTTGCTGGCAATATAGTTAATGGACACATTTAATTTAAACAATCATTTCAAGATAATTGTGGTCTCACGATAATGATTGGATCTTTTAAAAATCTTTACATCTATGGCCAGCTTAAGGCTTTATGGTGGGCCCCTGGCATCCCAGTCCAACACTGCCAACAAGAGTCCCTATGAATGGTTTAATATGTACAAATTATTATAATTTATTTATGGTAAAACAAACTGAGTACTGTGTAGCATTACAGACAAAGACAAAAGCATTACAGACAAAATAAATTATATATATATATATATATATATATATATATATATATATATATATATATATATATATATATATGGGACCTGTTATCTGGGGTATTATTATCCAGGGTATTTTGGATAAGGAGTCTTTCCATAATTTGGATCATCATACTTTAAGTTTACTATCTTAGTTTGGATCAAGTACAAGGTACTGTTTTATTATTACAAAGAAAGTTTTGATTTAATTACTAAAATTGAGTCTATGGGACATGATCTTCTCTCATTCGGAGCTTTCTGGATAATGGGTTTCCGGATAAGAGATCCTATATACATTACATGTATACATTACTCGCACTTGCTTAAAAAATTTTAAAAAATTGCTTTTATTGTGCAAAATCTGATTTTGAGCTTGCTAAACCAGGCAACTGGTGGCCCGCCATTACTATGGTATA
Organism: Xenopus petersii; assembly: GCA_038501925.1. NCBI lineage: Eukaryota > Metazoa > Chordata > Amphibia > Anura > Pipidae > Xenopus > Xenopus petersii. The sequence continues at coordinate 39,009,910 of CM076686.1, read as the reverse complement.
CATATATTTATTTATTCACAGGACAGAACAGATTCAATATATAAGCACACTACCCAGCATCAATAAGGGGCAGAAATAAGGAAACAAGTTATTTGAGCCTTTGGCCACCTAAAACAACTCAACAACACTGACATATTTGACGTCCTATTCAATAATGGAAGGTGGAAAATAAAGTTTAAATGAGAGAGCCAAGCACTGTTGGGAGGGTATCTACAAACAGAAAAGACCAATGAAATTTGGAGCTGAAACAGCAGGCATAGTACATTTAATTAATGTTAATGAAGAGTCTTACAAGGCAGTAAGAAAGCATATAGTTCAAATGGCACAGTGCTACTACATTATTAAAGTGCACATACTGTGCTGGAAATACTCCCCCGCTCAAGCTACGGACTAGGGGCACCTGAACTCTTGAAAATACCATTTATCTGTTCTGGAGAGATAGTTAACATTATCCTCTCTGTGAAATGTGAGCTCTGGCCTATACATATTAGCTTTGTGGCCAGTTGAGCTATGATATGTACTTGTTTATCCGATAGCAAATGACAGCTTTGATGGGTACAGATTTAAAGGGTGCTGTATCCCTCAGATCATTATTATTTTGTCTCCAAAAATGCAAAATGAGGGTTGTGTCTCCAAAAGTTTCTGCTTGTTAAAGTGTGATGGTTATAGTGGTATTATGTGCCATTTATCTTGTGCATCGCAATACTTACTTCAGATAACTGTAATGACATGAGACAATAAAGACTAATGAAAATATCACAGCATGTCCATCTGGATCTACTTATACAAGAGCCCCAGTTAAAATCTATCTGATGGAAGTCCTGTATATTTCTGTTTAAATGGAACAGTTACCGTTATCTCTAAAGGCACCATGGGAGTATAGAGCTGGTGTGTGGACTAGTTCTACAAAATACAAACAGGGATCGATGAAGTCTAAATCTGGCCATACATGGGCTGATAAAAGCTGCTAACTCGGCCCTCCAGAGATCAAGTTGGCAATTTAGTGGCCAGTATACGAGCTGGTAGCCTGCTGGACAGAAATGTGCTAGATATATAAAGGATGAGTTTGAAAGTCCCACTGAGGACCACATCAGCATGTTAAAGGAGTGGTTCACCGGTAACTTATAGAATGGTAATTTCTAAGTAACTTTCCAATTGGTTGTCATTATTTATTTTTGTAAAGTTCTTAAATTATTTACCTTCTTTCTTCTGACACTTTCCAGCTTTCAAATGGAGGTCACTGACCCCATCTAAAACACAAAAGCACTGTAGGGCTACACATTTATTGTTATTGCTACTTGGTCCTTTCCTATTCCAGTCTCGTATTCAAATCAATGCATGGTTGCTATGATAATTTGGACCCTAGCAACCAGATTGCTGAAACTGCAAACTGGAGAGCTGCTGAATAAAAAGCTAAATAACTCAAAAACCACAGATAAAAAAACCATGAAAACCAATTACAAATTGTCTCAGAATCACTACAACAGGGGTCCCCAATCACCGGGCCGCGGACAGTCCTGAACGTGGCTGCCGAACAATGAACGCAGTCTGATGAATTTGACACTGGCGCACCCAAATTGGACGTCGACCCCTCCCGACCCCGGGGAGGGCTGTCATTGCTGGAATCATTACAACTGTTATTTATTAAAGAATTAAGCTTTACAGTAAAATTTGGAATGAAACAGGACAACTTAAAAGGCGTAATTAACATGGCTAGTTATATTCATATACATCTTGGAGCTGCTACTGTCCATTATAAGAAAGTGAATTGCTGAACCAATAACATTCCCAGCTGCTTTAAGAACGTGGGACAAAGTAATGTGATGCTGTTTATTTACTATTTCATTCATCAGAGACCCCCCCCCAGGTAACAAAAAGGTCATATCAGTCCAAGAACATCCAGCCATAAAGAAGCACCTGTTCACAAGCTGGTGCCTCCCAGTTGCAGGGATTTAATTGGTATCTTGTTTAAAGTGAATTATCTGGTGCCAACATGTCCGGCTGTTAGTCCAAATATAGGGGCTTGTATAGTGGCCTGGGTAAGGAGGGATCACTGAGCTGCTTTAGATTCACAGGGAAAATTGAGCAGATCCTCAGGGGACAGTTACTGGCACCATATGCCCAGCTGCCACTGGCAATGCCAAGATACAGTATGTACTGCCAACTACCATTCAAGGTACAGGGAAGGTTTTCCACAACTGCCAATGCCAAGGTGCTTATTGACCAGCTGCCACTCAAAGAACAGTAGATTTCTTGGCAGTGCCAACAAGTTTATTAGCCAGCTGACTGCACAATAATGTGAAAAACCCATGTATTGAGAACGGAAAGGTAATTTTGACTCTAACTGCCATGATGCCAGCACTTCTGCCCAATCATTTACACTGCATTACAGACAAAAAGGCAAACTTAGCAACTGAGGGGCTTAGAATTGTGCTGGAGCTCAGCAGGTTAGAAGACGATGGTAGGGCTGCAGAGAAGAGGTGGATTACTATTACTTTAACGGTAACATTAACTGGCAGTCATGCACCTGATAAAGAAGTAAACCACATTGGTGGGGCAGGGTATATAACTGTGAGACTGTGATCCAGTTAGTCAGACTGAACTGGCACCCAATCACGGACCTTCCTTCTAATAATTCAGGATTATCGAATCCAATTTCGTAAATTAAGGTCCAACTGATTCCCGTAGACAACAGAGGCTCCAATGTCTCTTGGAAGAGTGTAACTTGGTCTGAGCAAACTGCATAGCAACTGGCACAAATAAAACATTGGTGTGCGTGAGGCCATTTGGTTGGCAGCTGAATCCTTTTGACATTGGGCCATTCCCTTCAGCAAGTCATGGGCAGCAAAACTAGTGGAATTGGGGCACTGCTATTGGCTGAATCTAATGCTGCCTCCTAGCCTTATTATAATCTGTTATTGCTACAAAGGCTCACACAGAGTTGCATTTAGTTCTATACATTTAGGAATGTGACACATGCTAGGGCTGAATAATAATCAATGGAAATGCTGCCCTATACCCTGCACATCTGGTCACTTTATACCATGTACAGACACCTCTCAGGCACATATTACTGTAGGCAGGGGCATATAAAGTAAGCAGATAGCCAGGTTTCTGATGGGCCCCTAAAATCTAGTGGCTGTGGGGCCATGAGTGCAGGTGGCAGTTAGTACAAGAGACATATGGGCATCTCATCCTCTCTATATGACAGTGAGATGGGCACAGTGAGATTTGCCCCGGTGCTCAGTGACCAGACTGAGCCAATCGCTGAGCTCCCCCCACCCTGTTGCCCGTTACAAACATGGTCATCGCTCACACACGCACTCACCGTGCCCTCATCACCCACCTGCCAGGCTGTTGTAACAATCCACTTCTATATTCTCCACCGCCATTCTCTGCTCGTCCGTGAGTCTGCCCGGCTGAGTTGCGCCTGTAGCAGCAGGATTGTCCCCATCATCCCCGGGTAGTCCCTTCAGCTCCAGCAGCGCCCGGTGGTACTTGCCGATGGCCTCTCGGTACTTCTTGTCTTTACAGCACTGCGCCCCCTGGCTCTTGAAGTCCAGAGATCTGTGAATGAGCTGCCCCGGGTCCCCTCGGAAGCCTGCGGTCACGCTGCCCCGCTCCATGGCTGTCAGTGGGAGGAGGAAGGATACATGATGTGTCTGTCAGCGGAAAGAGGAAGGATACACGCTGTGCCTCGGCGGATGAGCCCGGTGCTCGTTGCAGACTGGGAGCGCAGTCGATAAATCAGCAAAAGGCGAATCCGTCTGCAAACAAAGCGGAGACAGTTCCCTCCTCCTTCTCCCAGCGCAGCCCCTTCCTGAGCTTTTAAAGGGACACACACTGCCTCAATCTCATAGGACGAGCCTGCGCCCGTCTCAAAACTGCCGCCCTCCAGCTGTTGATGCGCTACAACTTGCTGCAGATTGCTGGGGAGTGTCAGATGAGAGGCAGGCAGGGGTTAGCAGCCTGATTATACCTTTAAATTAAGGGTTATTATTATTCCCAGACTGTGTAGTACTGGGATGCCACGGCCCACCAGAAAACATTAGGCTTAGGGCCCACATTCCAAACTATTATTCCTCCTCTCCTTACTGAACCTCTTTATTCTCCTAGTGTCTTTTCTCTACATACTATACTCTATTCTTCCATTATTAAGCCTCTCTGTTCCCATAAAGAAATAGAGAATGACCATGAAATAGGCCAAATGGTCAGAAGCAAGAGGCCCACTGACACCTGGGCCCACCGGGAGTTTTCCTGGTATCCCAGTGGGCCAGTCCAACACTGTCATCCCATAAATGCTCTAGGGGAAGCTGCTGTACCCCACGATGGGTAACAATGTAGGTACACTTGTAATGCCCAATGTCACATATTGCCCCCCTACATAATTACTGGTAGAAACTTAGCGAAATTGGCATTTAGGCTCAGCCCCCATCCACTGACTGTGATCCCATCTAGGAAAACTAACCTCGTTTTGGGGGGCCCATGAGGTCCTAATTAATTTTTGCCGCCTGAGGCGACCTTCCTTTTGCTGCCCCACCCCTCTCCATGGCACTCACCTCTTCAGTGCCCGAGGGGGGTCAGGACGGTCCACGTTGAACCAGAGGGGTCGGGGGTGGTCCACGTCGCTAGTGCAGAGAACACGATTGCACGCTCTGCACTCTGCCTAATTGCCGGGTTGAAAAGCGGAAATTTGGCTCTTAGTTACCAGGAGAGCCATTTTTGCTGCCCCTGACAAACAGGGGGCACTGCGCCTGAGGCGAGTGCCTCAACTCACCTCATTGGTGGAGTGCCCCTGGGTCATGTTGATCGTCTTTCACTGATAGTTCTGCTTTTGTAAATAATTGTCACTTGAAGTCCCTAAACCTGACTGTTTTGCCAACCTGACTGTCTGCTCTTAACCTGTCAGTTAGAGCTTCTAATGCTCATGGACTCCTGCTGCACAAATATAGCAGCCCCCTCATAGAGGAACATGGGGATCAGACGGGTAATGTAAAAGCATTGTGCACATATTCAGTGTTGGACTGGCCCAGCGTGACACCGAGAAAAAACCCGGTGGGCCACGACCCTCGTGGTCCCTGCTGGGCCAGACCCCTTCTCCAGATGTTAAGTTTTTTGGGAAAAAAAAGGATTTTCTGTGACGCGCAGTGTACACATGCGCGCTGAGGGTGGTGCCTTGTAGGGGGACAAAGGGGCCTGTAGGGGGTCCCTGGACTGCAGTCCTGATGGGCTCCGGGCCCCCCAGTCCGACCCTGCACATATTTTTATGGCAAAGTTATAAATAAAATTCAAAGACAATGTTATGATAGATATAAAAAAAAGGTTATTTTCTGATGTCAGTATCTCTTTAAAAAACCTCTGGATATGTTGGGGGCCCTAAAATTAATTTATTATTATTTGCTGTGGGGCCCAGTAACATCTAGTTACACCACTGAATACGATTGTTCTTTGGCTGGACAGCATATGTATTTTGTTACTACACAGGTAAAACTAGTTACCAGACTGTGATATCTAATATACAGCTTATGCAATGTAAAGACTTTTTTTTGTAACAAGCTGGAGTTCCCTAAGCCAAACCCTTTACTGATAGTTACCTTTCTAAATTGCACTCCCCTGATCCTCAGCTTTCAAGGCTCCCGAACCCCTGGGAGGTTTCTGGGTCAATGGCTACTTTTATGTGATGTAATATACAGGAAGGAAGTGCAAGCATCAAGAATTTCTGCACATATGCCCTTCCAAGTTATCAGCCATGCCACCTCTTCTTCACCTTTTTTTATCGATTACTGGTCACTATATATGTCACTCTGTATCTTCTTTGCATTAACCCAGTGTACAGCACTGTGGGATATTTTGGTGCTCTCAAAATACACAATGATAATATTATTAATAATGATTAATTTTCAGACACTAGGGGACCACAAGTGCAGTTACATGACTGTTAAATTGGCTGCAGCCAGTTGCATAGGAAATCTAATTCAATAAAGGTACTTGTGTACCATAACACCTCTCCTTGCACTTTCCTATAGTTGCTCTTGGCACCATTTGGCCCTTACTACCTCCTGTTCCATATATTGTACAGTTACACCTATTGATGCAGGGGAACCCTGGAGTTGCTGCCATATCTCAACCAGCTGGCAGCTCCCGGCAGCAGTCTGCATTAATTACTGCAGCATAGATGTAGTTGTGTTATGTACTAGCCCAAGGCAACCACAGCCCTTTAGCAGTAAAGATCTGTGTCTCCAAAGATGCCCCAGTAGTTCCCCATCTTGTTTTCTGCTGATTCACTGCACATGCTCTGTGCTGCTGTCACTTACTGAGCTTAGGGACCCACTCACAATATACAGTACTCATAGAATATAAATGTAACAATATAAGGCTGATTAGTAATTAATACAGATAAATAATACATGTCAGCACAGAAACCAGTGCAATTAGCATCAGAATCTAATAATCTAATCAGAATCAGCCCTGTAGCATCAGCTTATATTACAGGCCAAACAAATTTTCTGCTTGATAATTAGTGATGACCCCTAAGCTTAGCTTCTCAACATCTTCTCAGAGCCCACTGAGCATGTAAGTGTCATAGACACTTTCAAAGATGGTGACCCCCTGTGACAAGTTTGAATTCCTGGATCATTGCTGTTATTGAGAAGCTGAAAGGCTGTTGCAATAAGTTCATTATATAAATTATGGCATTTTTATCCATATTCATTTTTAGGGTGTAGTTCTTCTTTAAAAAAATGCAGAATTTAAATGGGAAAAAACTGTTTGGTTTTTGATATATTTGCCTCTATGTAATGAGAGTATACGCAAAGGGGAGATAAGCTGTCATTAATATGTATGTCCTGTCATTTTATATGTATGTGTTTTTTCACTAATTAGGTACTTATTTAATGATGACTCTCTAAGATGCATAAGGAGCGTGGGAAATGTGACTTCTTGTCTAACTGGACGACCTACATAACTTATGTTACTTATCAGTGAGATTAAGGCTCAGGAGAGCCTGGGTAGGTCAGATATGCAGGTAACAGAAGTTAATTAGAGGGATAGCTTACCTTTAAGTTAAAGGGGTTGTCCACGTTTAAAGGAGAAAGAAACCTAAGAAGCTCACCCTCCCTCCTCCCCCCTGGCCTACCCGTCCCGCTGGGCAATTGCCCCTAACCAGGGGCAATCCTGGCCCCTCCGCCGCCTGAGTGCTGCTGCCCCCTCTCCCCTGGAAATTCGCTCTTAAAGTACCAGGAGCAGCATTTTTGCTGCCCCTGGTACCTAGTGGGGCGCTGCCGCCTGAGGCGACAGCCTCAACTCGCCTCAGTGGCGAAGCGCCCCTGGCACCTAACTTTTTACTTACCCTTCTGCGCAGGTCCAGTCTACGGAGTTCACTGACGCCATCTTCTTCCAAGCGATCTTCTTCCTGCTTTGACCGGCGCATGCGCAGTAGGAGCATTTCGCCGGTACGATCTACTGCGCATGCGCCATAAGTCACGAAAAACTTTGTGACTTTTGGTGCATGCGCAGTAGATCCGTACCGGCGAAATGCTCCTACTGCGCATGCGCCAAAACGCCATAAGTCACGAAAAACTTTGTGACTCTTGGTGCATGCGCAGTAGATCCGTACCGGCGAAATGCTCCTACTGCGCATGCGCCAAAACACCATTCAAAGCAGGAAGAAGATGGTGCCTGTGAACTCCGTGGACTGGACCTGCGCAGAAGGGTAAGTAACAAGTTAGGGGCATTTGCCCAGTGGGACAGGTAGGCCAGGGGGGAAGAGGGAGGGTGGGCAACAAACAGGAGGGGGGAGGGTTTTTGCGCCAATTAGGTTTCCTTCTCCTTTAAATTAAATTTTAGTATGATGTAGAGAGTAATATTCTGAGTCAATTTGCAATTGGTTCTCTTTTTTTAGTATTTGTGTTTTTAGGTATTTGGATGTTATGTTTATTCAGCAACTCTCCAGTTTGCAAACTCTCCAAACTTCCAGGTTGCTTGGGTCCAAATTACCCTAGCAACCATGAATCGGTTTAAATACGTGACTGGGATATGAAGACAAGAGGGCCTGAATAGAAAGATGAGTAATACATTTGTAGCCTTACAGAGCATTTGTTTTTTAGATGGGGTCAATGACTCCCAATTGAAAGCTGGAAAGAGTCAGAAGAAGGCAAATAATGCAAAAACTACAAAAAAGCCTATTGGAAAGTTGCTTACAATTAGTAATTTTATAACATACTAAAAGTTAACATAAAGCTGAACCGTCCCTTTAACTTGTAGTATGGAGAATGGTCAATTCTTAGCAACTTTTTAGTTAGTTATAAATGTTTTTATACTTTTTTTTGTCTCCTTTTGCCCCTTTCCATGTTATAAATGGGGGAACTAAGGTATATTGCTCTTTGCAGCTACAATGATTACATTGATGTTTTTACTGCCTGGTTGCTAGGGTAAATTGGACCCTAGCAACCAGATTGCTGCTGAAATTCCAAACTTCCGAGCTGCTGAACAAAATGCTAATTCATTTAAAAGCCTCAAAAAAATAAAAATTGTAGATTGTATTAGAATATCACTGCTTACATCACAGTAAAATGAATTTAAAGGTGAACTACCCCTTCAAGGTTATCAGTGGTTTTCAAGTTATTTGCAAATGTATCTGATATTGAAAGTAGTATCTGCCGGTTCTGACTGTTGAAACTATTGTAGCAAAAGCATTCAAGTCATTTTGTGGGCATTGATGTCTTGCCTGGAGGAGAGCTGGCTTCATTTATGCTGTTTGTTATATCATTTTTTATCCTGAAAAATTTGAGTTTTTACTGCAACTAACCTGGAAAAACACGAATTTTTCAGGAAAAACACAACTCGACCTTTGATAACCCCCTAAATAACTCGAAAACAACAAATAATAATAATTAAACCAATTGCATACAGTTTTATGTGTACTGCAGGAGATGCTGATAAATCTCTGCTGACTTTGTCTTTTCGTTGTAGGCTCTTGGCGGTCACCTGTCAAATGCAGAACATATTGCTTTTTGTTTTTATCTGTTAATCTTACTGCCTTTAAGACAATGTCGTATATTTCTTATTTACAATCTTTTGTACAGCTGAATCACCATTCTTGGTATCTGCTGGTCAACCTTTGTTTTGTATACTGTTTGGGCTTTTCTTATTATAGGGTTTATAAAACTCAGTCTCAAATTAGCAGTAAGATCATAAACACAGAGTGGAGCAACATATTAATTTTGGCAAGCTCATGAACTCTGGAATGCTGCATGCTCAAGGCAAGTACTTTGATTTTCTTTCCATTGCTGCAGGGAGGTTTTTTTACGCTTTAATCTCTAGATGATCAAGGTGTAAGGAAACCATCTGGTAGCTGTGCATTCTGATTGGTAAAGTCAATATTTATGTCAGTTTGGGATGGTCAGGGATACTCTTAAGCTCCCCATAGATTCTTCTTGCCGAACTACCGATTTTAGGGAAGTCCGACCAATCCTTCGAAATTATCGTGAGGTTAATGGGATTCGAACAATCGTACATCTTATGATTTTTCGGCACATCTGACATCTGTCAGGAAATTGATCGTCCAAGTCAAAAAATCTTTGTCGGTCCCAGTGCAATCTATCTATGTTTGCAGGGCCAAGCAGGCAGCTCCCCTTTGTTTTCCTGGCAAATTGGTCTTTTTAGTTGATGGTCAATTCGTACGATCGTACGATCTTTCCTAGAAAATCGTGGTCTCACGATGAGGACCTGATCTTTTAAAAATCTCAACATCTATGGCCAGCTTAAGATTGGTGTCAGTTTCAGGTCTAGTAGGTTGTTCTGATAAAAGTAACTGCATTGGTGACCATACTGAAAATTAGTCCTAGAGATAAATAATGGGCAACAGGAAAAAGGAGGTAAAAAATATAATATTATATATCAAGTTAACTAAAAAAATCAGTTGTTTAAACTTTCCCTTTAAACAACATGTACATCACCTGGGAGGTCCAGATACATTGTATATGGTACATTGTATATTGTATTTGGTTTGTATAAAATATTCCCATGCGTTTAACATGGAAAGCAGGTGTGCTTCTGTTTCAAGTGTTTAGTAAGGCTGAATGAAAAGACACAGATGGGCGAAACTTGAATGAAATACATTTTTTCTTTTTTTTTTCAAAATGTTCTACATATGAATCATACACATAACTATTTATGCCCACAATACATTGCTGGGACATAAAAGGTAATGTCAAACATTCAAAGCAGATATGTCAGTAGAAATCACATGGGATTAAGTATTAAGGTATGAGGCCTGTGTTCCTCCATGATGGTTCTTGTAAAGATTATAATGTATTTACTTGTCAGTCACTTCAGTGAGAGGATCCTAATTCCAATATGGGATTAAAGATAGGTTTTCTTATTAAATTGACACCCACTTCATCATGGTGCTCAGTGGTTTTTGTACTATATAATATGGCTGGTTGTCTTTGGGGGACTGTACCAAATTACAGAATATTGTTTTTTATACAAGGCAAATCAGTTTAGTAATACTTGGGGCACAAAGCTGTATTTTTTAATTTTATTTTTGCATTTGTTAGATGAACCAGGCCCCCTAATATTATTAAGGCAAAAAATACTTATTTTTGTCCCTGAATATCTTTTGTAGCCTCCATAGCAAGGAGGAAATGCAACTCTTTTATAAAGAGAAAAAAGGTAATCTTTAACAGAAGCAGCGTTGAAACCTTTGAATATCATGGTAAACTTGCCTGTTCTTAGTTCCAACATAAAGTGAAATGAAAAATACTATATGATATCTCAAAAAACAGTTCCAAAAAATTGGCCTATTTCTGAAGCCGATCAAAGGATGGTTGGGCAAGAAATCACAACATGCTATGGTAAACATGAAGTACAGGCAGGCCTGAATGTGTGTAAAGGCCACCAAGGCCCGGGCCTAGGGCAGCAGAATTTTATGGGGCAGCATGCTGCACTAACACATGCACTTGGTTCAGAAACAGTGGGAATACGCAGGAGATACAATAGATTTTAAAATTTCCCATGCACCAATCCCCACTGCTTCGGTCCCAATGATGAAAAGTTGTGTGAATAAAGGGAAGGGGGTGGGGAACAATCGTCAGAGGGCCTAGGGGCACCCACTATGTAAATCCGGCCCTGGGTACAGGGCTGAAATATGGTATACATTTCAGTATTACTTTACTTTTCCAACACTTGTAAGATCATTTTTACAGTTTTAAAATTCTAAATGTGTGCCACCAGTATCAACGAGTACTAATAACATGGTCTGGGTGTGATTATAGCTTGTAGCAGTTGCCTTTGGCTAAAGCCCTCAGCTGATTGATGTTCCCAGAGCTCATACCTATGCAAGCAAAACTACAAATTCGCCAGCATGACGTCATTTCGCCGATTTACTAACGGGCGCTGGCGTAAATTCTCTAGCGAAGTGGACCTACTCTAGCGTTACTTCGCACCCTTACGCCAGGCGAAGTTGCACTTTGGCGAAGGGACGTAACTATGCTAATTCACTAACTTGCAGATTTTCATGAACGTTAACTCTTGTGCCAGACTTGCCTTCGCCAACTGAGACCAGGCGCAATAGAGTAGATAGGGCTTGCTTCAAAAAAAGTTGCAATTTTTTCTAAGTCCCAAAAAACGCTGGCGTCTTTTCCTTTTTTAAGGGTGATAGTCTGAAAAAGATTGTACATTTTTTTGGGAGTACCCTCCTTCCCCCCTACATTTCCTAACATATGGCACCTAAACTATACAGTGGGCGCATGTGTAGGGCAAAATAACAACTCTATTTTATTTTATGAAGCTTTCCCAGCTTGTGTAGTATAATGTATTTGCTGCTACACATACGTCCATTGTACTTTAACTTGGCACCGTATGCAATTTAGGCATCGCTAGTGTAACTTCGCTTTGCTTGACGAATTAATGCTAGCGCAACTTCGCTACCGTTTGCCTCCCCGAGCGCAACTTTGCATTATAGTGAATTTGCGTAGCGCTGGTGAAACTACGCCTGGTGAAGTGCGGTGGAGTGTGGCGAAGCTGTCGCTGGCACAACTTCGGATCTTAGTGAATTAGCCCCATAGACTGTGATAGTCTAGAAAGCTAGGCTTCAGTGGCACAAGTTGGGTGAACTATATCCAAAAATTTTGTTAAAGGGGTGGTTCACCTTTTAGGTAACTTTTATTATGGTATAAAATGCCAATTCTAAGCAACTTTTCAATTGGTTTTCATTATTTATTTTTTACAATTTTATAGTTATTTGCCTTTTTTTCCAGACTCTTTGCAGCTTTCAAATGGGTGTCGCTGACTCCCTTCTAAAAAGCAAATGCTCTGTAAAGCTACAAATGTATTGTTATTGTTACTTTTTACTACAGATCCTTCTATTCCGGCCCTCTCCTATTCATATTCCAGTTTCTTATTTAAATAAATGTATGGTTGCTAGGGTAATTTGGACCCTAGTTACCAGATTGCTTAAGATGCAAATTGAAGAACTGCTGAATAAAAAGCTAAATAAATCAAAAACCTTAAATAATAAAAACTGAAAACCAATTGCAAATTGTCTCAGAATATCACTATCTACATCATTGTAAAAGTTATCTCAAAGGTGAACAACCCCTTTAATCCATGCTATCAACTAGAGTCATGGATAAATCCCTGAAATGTCACTGTTGCCTTCCCTAAATAGCTAACAAAAATAACAGGAAAAACAAATCACTAGGTTTGGAAGTGTTCTGCTTACATACTAATACCAGAATTGCATATGGGCATAATATACTAAGAAGCCTACAGAAACCCCTGGAGTTATAGGCTCAATGATTTTACTGTGATATCGGCAGCTTTATCTGCCCATGTATGGCCACCTTTAGTCAATTGAAAGTCTTTCTTCCTCTGTAAATGACTTGTCTGGGCTTTATTTCAAAGTCTATGGCAGGGGTGTGGATGCACAAACATTGGCATAGAGAAGAATTACATGTTTTAAGAAGATATTTGTTTGGCAGTGATCCTTTGCTTTTAAGAGGCATTTTATGAACAAAACAATTTTTACCAAGTAAATAAATACAGGTATGGTTATCTGGAAACTCTTTATCCAGAAAGTTCCGAATTACAGGAAGGGCATCTCCCATAGACTCCATTATAATTAATTAAAATGATGAAAAATAGTTTCCTTTTTCACTGTAATAATCAAACAGTACATTGTACTTGATTTTAATTAACATATAATTAATCCTTTATGCAGGCAAAGCAATCCCTCTAATGCTTGAATTATTTTTTAATAGATTTACTGTATGGAGATCCAAATTACTGCTTACATACTAATACCAGAATTGCATATGGGCATAATATACTAAGAAGCCTACAGAAACCCCTGGAGTTATAGGCTCAATGATTTTACTGTGATATCGGCAGCTTTATCTGCCCATGTATGGCCACCTTTAGTCAATTGAAAGTCTTTCTTCCTCTGTAAATGACTTGTCTGGGCTTTATTTCAAAGTCTATGGCAGGGGTGTGGATGCACAAACATTGGCATAGAGAAGAATTACATGTTTTAAGAAGATATTTGTTTGGCAGTGATCCTTTGCTTTTAAGAGGCATTTTATGAACAAAACAATTTTTACCAAGTAAATAAATACAGGTATGGTTATCTGGAAACTCTTTATCCAGAAAGTTCCGAATTACAGGAAGGGCATCTCCCATAGACTCCATTATAATTAATTAAAATGATGAAAAATAGTTTCCTTTTTCACTGTAATAATCAAACAGTACATTGTACTTGATTTTAATTAACATATAATTAATCCTTTATGCAGGCAAAGCAATCCCTCTAATGCTTGAATTATTTTTTAATAGATTTACTGTATGGAGATCCAAATTACAGAAAGACCCCTTATCCAGAAAAAGTCCCAAACATTCTTTATATATATTTAGATGTCACTGTATGCCCATGCTGCCCATGCTGCCACAGTGAAATATGTTTGGAACATTAGACAGTAAAAACTTGAAGATCCACATTTTCTTTAAGATGAAGTGGTAAGGGATAATTATTAGTGCTTAGTTTTCAATTCTTGTTTATTTTTGCACATTTATACTTCATTTGCTCTGTCTGTAACAGCTAGCAGCCTCTCTCACACCTAGAGTCTAAATTCTTTGGATGAGTCAGTTCCGCTGACTGTGGCATGACTAAAATGCAAATATTAGTTGGATCTGACAGTCCTTTTCCTCCAAGTAGGGCTGTTTTGCAAGTACAAAGCCAGTTCTGTCTGGGATTACTCTCTCCCCCGGATACTGTCTTACCCACACCTGCGTTCTTCCAATTGTTTGGCTCGGTATGACACGACATGCTATGAATATATTTCGTTCTTTAATTCATGTTATGAAAATAAATTCTGCAATGGCACAGTATAGCAGATGTAAGATTCCAGCTCTCTTACAGAGAAGCTGATACACAAACTGAAAAACCATGGAATACTTTGCTGATTCCCTTTCAATTACAGTAGAACCCCTATTTTACATCCCTTGATTTTAGGTTTCCCCTCATTTTACATTGTTGTTTTGTGGTCCCACCTATATATTATGCATAATACATTTCACTGATTTTAAATTTTCCTGGATTTTACATCATTTCTTTCCGGTCCCCTGAAAAACCTAAAATGGGGGTTCTACTGTAGTTATCTAAAACGTGAGTCAAATGAGCAAATCATGTATAATATTAATTACCACATTGCCGTGATCTGCTCACATCAATTGACTTCCCTCTGTGTTTGACCAATTTTACTTCTTCACAATGGCACCTTAATGCTGGTGATGAGAGGTTTAAAGGGATCCTGTCATCAGAAAACATGTTTTTTTCAAAACGCATCAGTTAATAGTGCTACTCCAGCAGAACTCTGCACTGAAATCCATTTCTCAAAAGAGCAAACAGATTTTTTTATATTCAATTTTGAAATCTAACATGGGGCTAGACATTTTGTCAATTTCCAAACTGCACCTGGTCATGTGACCATACCTCCCAACTGTCCCTTTTTTGGAGGGACAGTCCCTCTTTTGACAGCTCAACCTGCAGTCCCTCATTTGTACTGGAAAGTCCCTCTTTTCTCTGCACTGAACAGCCAGAAAAAGAAACAAAGTTTCTCACTTAATTGGCTTTTATCAGAGAGCCCAGAACAACTAACAGGTGCAAATAAGATACTTTGTAAAAATTTTGAGACACAAAAACACAGTTTAGATAAGGAGAAATATTTTCAAACTTTCATAACGTGCCAAATTTTGTAAAACAAACATGGTAATTAGGGGGTGTGGCAACAGAAAGGGGTGTGGTCAAAAAATTTGCTGCGCTACGTGCGGAAAAATTTTTTTTGTCCCTCTTTTTACTTCCAAAATGTTGGGAGGTATGTGTGACTTGTGCCTGCACTTTATGCTTTCTGGCAAGCTGCTGTTTTTCCTTCTCAATGTAACTGAATGTGTCTCAGTGAGACATGGGTTTTTACTATTGAGTGTTGTTCTTAGATCTACCAGGCAGCTGTTATCTTGTGTTAGGGAGCTGCTATCTGGTTACCTTCCCATTGTTCTTTTGTTTGGCTGCTGGGGGGTAGGGGGTGATATCACTCCAACTTGCAGTAAAGAGTGATTGAAGTTTATCAGAGCACAAGTCACATGACTTGGGGCAGCTGGGAAATTGACAATATGTCTAGCCCCATGTCAGATTTCAAAATTGAATATAAAAAAATCTGTTTGCTCTTTTGACAAATGGATTTCAGTGCAGAATTTTGCTGGAGCAGCACTATTAACTGATTCATTTTGAAATTTTTTTTTTCCCGTGACAGTATCCCTTTAAATGCATAGTGCAGGTGGAATGTTGGCATATGTTTAAAGGTTTCCTCCATCCCCAAATATTGTTTTGCAGAATGAAAGAAATAAAAATGATAAGCAGCTATCCATTATACACAAATTACATATTTTCAATGTTTCTAAATGTATTTCTAAATGCAAATGCTATTAGAAGCCATATCTGGGTGTGTACAATGTGTGCCTTCTTGGCTTATTTAACAGACCTGGAGCAGAACTGATATCTGTTACTTTGTTCTCATTATTCATCTTTCTATCCAGGCCCTCTCCTATTTATAGTCCAGTCTCTTATTCATATCAAATCATGGTTGCTAGGGGAATCTGGACCCTAGCAACAAAATTGTTGAAATTGTAAACCACAAATAATAACAATTGAAAACCAATTGCAAATGCCTCTCTCTACATCATAATAAATGTTACTTTAAAGGTTCCCTACCCCTTTACATGCCATGTGGTAACAGAGACAGTAGTAATGAGGTCCCTGCCCCGTAGAGTCTAAATGGTGTTTGGGGGCATGAGAATGAAATTTCTACTATGTTCACCAATACCAATACCAATGCTCAAGTGTTACATGCCCTTCATGTTAAAGACAATATGTTAAATTGCTTAGTAATCTAAACTATTTAAAAAAGGAAATGTGTTCATTTATAATGCAACATGTAGGTTGTGTGTTATGTAGGGTAGGGGGAGTGCTGCCACAAATTTTGTTGTTGGGGCTATGGAGGTTCACTAATGGGATCTTTACTCTGAACTCACCAGTGGCATAAAGTGTCCAAAAATACATCCACCGAGTTTCCCTTACTTGTGGCATTCATTGTTTCATCATCATCATCATCATATGTGTATGCCGTGGTCTCTGATGGGCTATATAACTACTGCAAAACAACTTAACAGGCACAGATGTAGTCCTCATATCCAAAATATATTCCTTCTGTAACATGCCACTGAGTACACAGCAGGAGTGTAACTACAGAGGAAGCAGACCCTGCAGCTGCAGGGGGCCTGTAGCGGGGCCGGATTTACATAGCGAGCACCCCTAGGCCCGCTGACGTTCCTAGTCCCCATCCCCTCCTTTTTATTAAGCAAATTTTTGTCATTGGGACAGGAGCAATGTGGATTGGCACACTATTTTATCTCCTGTGCATCCCCAGTGTTTCTGAACCAATGTTGGTGTGGTTGGGCAGCATGCTGCTCCTAAAATCCTGCCGCCCTAGGCCTGGGCCTTGGTGGCCTTTCCACAAAATTTAAAGTTTCCCGTGTGGCAATCCCCATTGCTCCAGTCCCGATGATGAAAATTTGAAAGAATAAAAGGGAGGGGACGGGGCGATGGATGACAGTGGGCCTAGGGGCGCCCACTATGTCAATCTGGCCCTGTATCTTGGTAGACTAGCACATCTTTGGATGTCTTGGGCGCCTAGGGTTGCAACCTTTGTCAGAGGCTAAACCCGAAAGAGGAGGTGGGGCAGATAGCATTGGGGGTGGGGCAGTAATGTTGGGATGGGCATGATGACATCAGAGGAAGGCCCAATGATGTCAGTGGAGTTATGACGCCGGGGTGGTGTTAGTGCATCACTTAGATGCAAATGGTTCAATTTCTGTTCAGTTTTCTGAATGTTTTGGGATCCATTATAAAGAAATCAGTTATCAAGAAAGCTCTAAAATACAGAAATGCTAATTTAGATAAACAATTGCTTATTTTTGATTGATTGGACATTGGTCTTTTTTCAACCCAACTTAACTATATAACTATGATCTGCTTTTTTTTCTGTAATAAGAAATTAACTGTACTTGATAATAACTAAGCCATGTTAAGTTGAGTATCTTAGTATTTAAATGTTTTTATTTATTGGCCAGATTATTGTTCAGTTTCATAAAGCTGAAAACCGAACAGAAAGTTGAGACCCGAACAAGCCTTAGAAAAACCGAACTGTTCGGGTCAAAACAGAACCCTATGGGCACCGGGCCCCACAGAAAATTCATTTTAGGGCCCCACCGCCGGGCTACACTGCTGGTAAACTGTTAGACAAGCAGTATATGGAAATGGTTATCAGTACTGAGAGTATTGGCGCGCGAGCTGCCGGGGGGCCCTGAGGGGGTGCAGGCCCTGGCCCAATCGCACCCCCTGCTCCCCCGATAGTTACACCACTGAAAGGAGGTGAAGTTGAAGTCCTGAAGCCACTAGTTCAATAGGAAAAAGCTGCAAGAATATAGGAAGGCTGGTATTTTTTTCTAGAAAAGGTGGCAACCCTACGAGAGCCTCAGGCTGCCTCATTGGCCAAGCCCACCTGGATCTGTGGTGGGGCTTGCATACCTCCCAACATTTTGGAAGTAAAAAGAGGGACAAAATTTTTTTTCCCACATGTAGCGCAGCAATTCTTTGACCACACCCCTTTCTGTGGCCACACCCCCTAATTACCATGTTTGTTTTACAAAATTTGGCAGGTTATGAAAGTTTGAAAATATTTCTCCTTATCTAAACTGTGTTTTTGTGTCTCAAAATTGTTACAAAGTATCTTATTTGTTTGTTACCTGTTCTGGGCTCTCTGCTAAAAGCCAATTAAGTGAGACACTTTGTTTCTTTTTCTGGCTGTTCAGTGGAGAGAAAAGAGGGACTTTCCAGTACAAATGAGGGACTGGGGGTTGAGCTGTCAAAAGAGGGACTGTCCCTCCGAAAAAGGGACAGTTGGGAGGTATGGGGGGCAGGGCCACAAGGGGCCCCAAAAATGTTGTTCAGGCCTCGTGATTTCTAATGGTGGCCCTGATTACATATGCATAACACATACATTTTATTCTGCAATGTTTTATACACCATAGAGAACAAACACGGCGCGCTTTTAACGCTTTCCATTGAAAACCTTCAGGGGGCACCGTACGGCATTCATTCTGACCGAAAATAGAGGTTTTTCGTCATCAATGTGCACCGGAAGTTTGTCTGGGGGACGCGTCTTGTTTTAGCGACTTCAAGAAATGGCAGCTGTGGATATTCGAGGTATGGAATACATCTTAGCGATCGTGAGAGAAATGATATCTAATATCTTTGTTGTAAACGTGCACTTTATTTGGATACCGCTTGCTTTTTATTAGCTGTCTGTTTACATATCTGTCTCTCCTTAATATGCAGATAACTTACTTGGCATCTCCTGGGTGGACAGCGCCTGGATCCCGATATTAAACAATGGTACAGTCCTGGACTATTTCTCCGAGAGAAGCAACCCCTTCTACGACCGAACCTGTAACAATGAGGTGGTTAAGATGCAACGGCTGACACTTGATCATCTGAAGTACGTGTAACTGGAACAATGGACTTGTATTATTATTTAAAGAAAGGTTCTTGTTGTGCAGTATCCCCCGTGAAAACATACCTGGAAACCCAGTACAAGATTGTTCCCTTTTAAAGGGCTAGTTCACCTTTAAAGTATTTGCTCTTGCTGTAGACTGGTATTCTGGGACAATTTGCAGTTGGTAATCATTTGTTTTTTTTTGTTTGCTTTAGTTGAACTTTTTTTTATTAGCAGCTCTCCAGTTTGGTTTTTAAAGGAAAATAACACTAAAAAATTTTAAGTAAAAAATCCATTCTTCCCCCCTTCCAATAATACTGCTATCCTGGACAAAGTTAACTCTCTTTAATGTTTAAAGGGAATCTGTCATCATTTTAAACTTTTTTTTTTTTTTGCCTTTTTATAAAAAGTACACCTCACTAAACATTGTCTGGCAACTAAAATGTTAATTCACAAATTCATACACAAGTTATTACAGTTTTTATTTTGTCATGGGGGCTTCCATATTTGCTCATTACACATTCAACAAGTGCTGCACTAACAGCAGGCACGGCATTACCTGTGTGCTTGGAGGCAGGCAGCCTCTGTTAAAAAGCCAAGTCGCACTACGACATGAGGATCCTTCTGTGTACTCCCTCTCCCCTCTCTGATGTTACCAGGAGAGCGGTCACATGGTCTGCAGAGCAGCTACTGCTTTCACTTTCCCCACTTCCTGTCTGCTCTCCAGCGTCCACGAGCAGCCCTTCTCACACAAATGGCTATAACAGCTCCTGCCCTCCGGTAAATTTACTCTCTGCATTCCTTTGAAGTAATGTTTGCAGAGTTGGCAGGGGGGAAATTTTACTCATTGCTGCCTTCATTTGTTTGTTTGAGGCTGGTTACAAAATAAGGTGATAGAGCTGTGACAGTGTTCCCTCTGCTATCCCACCCCCACACAGACCTCACTCCTGCCTGGAATGTTTATTTTTTGATTAATTACCTACTGCCTTCTCTCTCAATTTATGAACTATACAAAGCAACCCTGAACTATTTAACCCTTCCTAGACTTTATCCTTTTCGTCCCTGCTTCTCAAGTATGTCCTTATTATTTAATTGTTCTGTTCCCTATCATCAGTCTTTATATGCCTACAGAACAACCCCTCAGTGACTTCTAATATCCTTATCATTTACAGTAGGGGGTACATTATAGGGATGCACCGAATCCTGGATTCGGTTCGGGATTCGGCCAGGATTCGGCCTTTTTCAGCAGGATTCGGATTCGGCCGAATCCTTCTGCCCGGCCGAACCGAATCCTAATTTGCATATGCAAATTAGGGGCAGGGAGGGAAATCGCGTGACTTTTTGTCAGAAAACAAGGAAGTAAAAAATGTTTTCCCCTTCCCACCCCTAATTTGCATATGCAAATTAGGGTTCGGATTCGGTTCGGTATTTGGCCGAATCCTTCGTGAAGGATTCGAGGGTTCGGCCGAATCCAAAAAAGTGGATTCGGTGCATCCCTAGTACATTATCCCTTATAATACATGAGTGATACTCAGCGTTCCCTGTATAACTCAGCCTGCAGCTTTGTGTCTTTATATGGTCACAGAACAACCCCTCAGTGACTTCTAATATCCTTATCATTTACAGTAGGGGGTACATTATCCCTTATAATACATGAGTGATACTCAGAGTTCCCTGTATAACTCAGCCTTGTTTTAGTCAAAGCAAAGCACTGGTAACAGCAGGCAGCTACAGAGCTCCTCTATGTCCAATCAGCAGAATCCTTCTGAAGAGCTGTCAGTGAAAGCTGTTATCTTCATACCTGCCTATTGTTCAATTGACAGGCTGAGCAGACAAGGCTCTGTTTACATTACATCAGCTGATAGGAGGGAGGGGGTGATATCACTCCAACTTACAGTGCAGCAGTAAAGTGTGCCTGAAGTTTATCAGAGCACAAGTCACATGACTGGGGGCTGCTGGGAAAATGTCAAAATGTCTAGCCCCATAGCAAATTTCAAAATTAAATATAAAAAAATCTGTTTGCTCAAAATTTCAAAATCTAATTTCCGGTTTGTTTTAAAAAGGCGATGTGGCGACCTGCACTTACGTGCGCGCTCCAGTGTCCTGCTAGCTGGCTTCTTTCTAAAACCTGAAGTTACTGATGTTGCTGCTGTTCACCCGGTGACTTTTTATTAGCTTGTCTCATTCTCTATCAAGCTTGGTAGCTGCTCAAACCCCCCTCCTTCCCCAGCCACCATGTTCTCCACAAAGACTCACACAGAGCAGAACGGGCTCCGCCACAGTACTACATATCACATAGTGACTCACATACGGAAGTTACTAGGGCAGCTGCTGTTCAGCCTCTGCTCGGTGCATAGAATGGGGCCACAGAACAGTCTGCGGTGTGTGTGCAGAGAGGCTGAACAGCAGCTGACCCAGCAACTTCCGGAAGCAAGTCGATATGTGGTGCTGTGGCGGAGCCTGCTCTGTGTGAGTCTGTGTGGGGAACGAGGTGGCTGGGAAAGAAGAGGGAAGGGGGAGTGAGCAGCTACCAAGCTTGACAGAGAAGGAGACAAGCTAATAAAAAGTCACCGGCTGAACAGCAGCATCACCAGTAACTTCCGGTTTTAGAAAGAAGCCGGTTAGCAGAACATTGGAGCACGCACGTAAGTGCAGGTCGCCACATCGCCTTTTTACAACAAACCGGAAATTAGATTTTGTTGCTCTATTTATGTATTAAATATTAAAGATAGTTAACTTTGTCCAGATTAGCTGTATTATTGGAGGGCGAGGAATGGATTTTTTACTTACTTGCCCTTTAAGTAGCTATCTGGTTGCTAGTGTCTTACCAGGCAGTGGTTTTAAGTGAGAGACTGGAATATGAACAGGCGAGGGACTGAATAGGAAGAAAAGTAATAAAAAGTAGCAGTAACAATACAACTAGCCTCATAGAGCATTCGTTTTTGACTCCTGAAGTCCGGGACCCCCATTTGAAAACCTGAAATAGGCAGAAGATAAAGGCAAATAACTGAAAAAAAATTATACAAAATAAATAATGAAGCCCAATTGCAAAATTGCTAGGAATAGGGCATTCTATAATATATTAAAAGTGGAACCACCATTTAATAAGGAATATTTCTTTTCACTTCACAAATATGAAGGTTATGTGAACGAAGAGCAATACTTATTTCTGTGTTGTATTTGTGTGTCTTCATCCACCCTCAGTGTCACCTTATCTACTTCTGTTGCTGCCCTTTAGGAACCAATAGCTTATAGTACATGCCTAAGAGGAAAGGCTACCACTGTGTGTTTTTTAAGGGCTGCATAGTGTTACTGTAGCATCCAAGTATTTTTGAAAATGATTATTTTTTTTCTTATTTGTGTTTATCAGTCAGATGGTTGGAATAGAATATATTTTACTTCATGCCCAGGAACCCATTTTATTCATCATTCGAAAACAGCAGAGGCAGTCACCTACACAGGGTAAGGAAAACCATTTAATAAAGTAAATTAAAATCTATTCTAGTCTATTCTTCCCACTTTTGGCCAACTTGATAAAAACTGTAATTAATTTTTTATTTCAAAATAAAATGTGTTTGTTATTCGTGTGTCACCAACAACTCTGTCTCTTCTGTCTCAGTTTTCATTACCATTTTCTGTTTTAATCATTTTTTTTTTTTGCAGTTATTCCATTGGCTGATTACTACATCATTGCTGGAGTGATCTATCAAGCACCAGACCTGGGATCTGTTATCAACTCCAGAGTAGTAAGACTGTTACTATGGCTAATTTATTTAAATAAAATATCCTTGTATTTTATATGTATTAAACTGTCTGCATACCTTCTTAAATTCGGTTGATTGAGCTCGTCCTGTTTAAAAGAAATATATATGTTTTTCATTATTTGTTGAATTTAACAGGGCAAACAATTAAAAATGATTTCTTAGAACAATGGCAGACCAGAAGATTAGTCATCCGCAGTAAATATTCACTTCCATTGGCGACTAATCTCTGCATGCAATAATATAATCACCGGTGGGAAAATATATGTGGCACCTTAAGGGACAACTTGGGATGACCACGGAAAGATGAAGCACTGCATATGTCTTCCCTCAGGGGTTTTACATTATTGCATGTGGTAAGAATTTACAGGAGTTTAATCGGCCACGGTAGAGAAGATTTATTGAGGGCAACTAATCTTCTGGTCTGCCATTGCCCTTATGGCAACTTGTTCTTCAGATTAATTGTTGGATTAGTAAAAAGTTAATCAAATTACCATTACCTTGTCTAATTAGCTTTAGGGTGCTTGCACAGAAGTACTGGCCCAGGGTATTAGGAAAGTGATTATAATCACTGAGTGTGCCTAACATGTGGCACTGCAGAAATTTTAACTTTTCTTCTCCTTTAAATTGAAATACCGTTGCACACTTAGTCGCATACTCTGTTACTTTGCTTGCATTTGCAAAGGAGGATTACATTTTAGCTGGAACATTAATTTTTGTGGCTACTAGACATGGCATTTTGCTAAAGTTTCTTGATGCCTTAAATATGTTTAAATAAAGCTTCTAGCATTTTCGTGGAGATGGGATAACTATTTGCCAACTCTGTAACACACTCTGTGTTAATTGTTACTGACTTTATATAAGCTGGTAGGCTGCATATAATATTAAGTTGGCCCAGCTGTTAGTGCTTAATTCATTCTGTAATCAGTGCAGTAATATGAAAATATTTAAGCTTTTATTTGATGGAAAATTATTTTTTTCTTTGTAGCTAAGTGCAGTGCATGGGATTCAGTCAGCATTTGATGAGGCCATGTCCTACTGCAGATATCACCCATCTAAAGGCTATTGGTGGCACTTTAAAGACCAGGAAGAAAGAGGTATAATGGGCAATGCATTCACACTAATTTGCCTGTTCAGCGCATCTGTAATTCTTAAACATCCATACAGTTGCTATTGTAACATGTAAGCATACATGACTTTATTTTTCAGACCTTTCCAACAACTCCTAGTGCTTCAGGTGTTCATTGTTTCAACAATGTGTCCTATTCACATTCATGAAGAAAACAAAATTAAGCGTATAATATCACTCAGTGGCCCAGTGGTGGTTGCAGGTGTCTCTGTTGTGTTTGCAGTGATCCCATTATTGGAGGTTATTTAGCGTTCAAGTGTTTATACCAGGGTCTTGTGCAAAATGCTATTTAATATGTGTTACAAGTGCATTCCCTCTTTTGTCTTGGGTTGCCAAGATTTCCCAGGACCTTTATACACTTTGAGGGACTATATTTTTGTACAATTATAAATATTTACAATAATTATGGTTGGAATGATGCCATCATTTCAAATAGTTACAGAAACCAAAATGATATTGTTTGAATTTAGTAGATGGGTCATCTCCATTTGATATGATGTGCCAATAAAAAATCTATTATTGTTCTTTTTATCATTTTTTTTGAATATACTATATACACCTGCTGATGACTTGTCTATTATGGGATTGGTTTATCTTATATTTGTAAGTGGTACATGACTGAGGCAAAGAATGGTTGTCATTTACTAAAGCTTGCACTGGAGTTATAAATCAGACACAATAATGTAGTGTTTCAGAACCAGTACAACTACATAGGGTTTAGTGGCTGTGACAGTAGTGTTGTCATTGGCACACAATGATTTATTATCAAATCAGAAGAAAACAAAACTGCAGCGCGAGAGGCACAGTCAAGTATATGGGTGGAAGATGAAGAATGCAGTTATGGTTTGATTTTTATGGGAGTTGTGGCAGTCAAGATATCGAATATAAACCTCTGTGCATGCCACCGTATTTCAGTGCTAGTTGGCAGTACAGAATTATGGGAAACAAAATCATGCAGCTGAATGGTAGACGGCGTTTAATAACTGATCGGTTCGAAGTGGTGAATACAAGGTCTAAATTACATTTATTGATGGGCAATACAAATTTTTCATATTTCTGTGTTGTTGGCCCTTTAAGCACATGTGCCATTTTTTTGTTCCAGACAAAACCAAGCCTAAACCAAAGAAAAAGGAGGAAGCCAGTTCACACTTCCAGAGACAGAGGGTTGATGCTTTGCTTATGGAGCTTAGGCAAAAGTTCCCTCCTAAATTTATTCAGGTATGTCTGGCTTGGAAAACACAAAAGGCCTGTTTATTAGTCAGGTTTATGTTTTACTGCCAAAATGTCAAGCAGAATAGTGCTTTGTAATGCAGAGCTTCTTAGAAAATTGTTATGGTGCATAAAACTTGCTGTCTTCTTTACGTTTCAGCAAAAGACAGGAGAAAAGCCTGTACCAGGTAAGCGAAAATCACCATATATTATCTTACACACCCTATACTGTACATCCAACCAAGCTTGAGCATGACTTGCATTTCTGTCACCATGTAATACCGCTAGGGCTTCTGCTAGATTGAAGCCATACACCTTTATTCAAGTTCCTTCCTGTTTGTTTTAGAAGTAGAAGAGGAAAGTAATTTCCTTGCTTTGCATAGAAAAGGGCAGCGTCATCTGATGTAACATCCGAATACTTTCCCTTTCTTGTAAAATTTCTCCTAACAGTTGGCAGAGCAGACCAGCAGATGTCACTGTTAGTTTTATTATACGGTATTTGTAGTTTAAAAACTGCTAATATCTTGAAAACTATTAATTGCAAAAGTGCTCAGATGAGCACTCTGGACAATTTTATATGAATAAATTTTGAGGGTTTATATTTCCTTTAATTTTCCCTATTCTGTGTGTCACATCCCAGAAAAATAAAAAACTTGGGTCATCATTAATGTTCTCACTTATTTATGTTCCATTTCACTACATACCAATACCTTTCTTTTCAACTGTTGCCAGATTTACAGAGTAAATCTTTATTTATTTATTTATTTATTTTATCTGTCAGGCAATAAATCCTGAATAGGCTGCAAAACCGTTTTTAGTGTAAAAATAACCTATTTTGTCGCATAGACTTTCCCTTGGGCCTACATTGTGAATCTTCACGGTCTCAGCAAAAAGAGTGTTGACTCAGCAACAAGCATATATATATTTCAGGCATTGTCTGTCAAGGCCAGGAGTGATAAAGAATCTGTATAGGAAGGAAACCGTTTATCTTAAAACACCATTCTAATTCCGGTCAGGCTATTAGAGTTACGAGAATGGAATAAAAACTGGAGGACAAATTTAATTGTAAAGAAATAAAAAGAGCAGAACTCAATTTCTTATGATGTATGAGTTTTGAGATTTGTTCAGCTGTAGCACATAGCAGACTGGAAATAGTTTCATTTGGGGATGCCTTAAGGGGTGTAAAATATTACATGTAGATGCAGAGCCTGTATGCTTCTAATATTGCCTTTTTGGCATAATGGAATGTACAATGCAGCTGAGGTGTACATGTCTC
This sequence comes from Xenopus petersii, assembly GCA_038501925.1. Classification (NCBI taxonomy): domain Eukaryota; kingdom Metazoa; phylum Chordata; class Amphibia; order Anura; family Pipidae; genus Xenopus; species Xenopus petersii. The sequence goes on along the minus strand of CM076686.1, from coordinate 38,983,429 downwards.
TGTGTGTGGGAGTAAAACTCTGAATCTGGCCTGTAGGAAATCTACAAGAAAGATGCAGAGTACAATGCATTCTCTTGAAAAAGATATAGTGCACAGAGCTCTATGTGTCCAGGCTACACAGCATTCTCATAGAGGGGCGCAGAAAGGCTTACTTTTAACCTATACGGAATGTGCCCCACTCAATGTATAGAATGCTTCCTTGAGATTTATGCTTGATTTGTATGCAGTCTTATAATCTTCTTTCGCTTAAGATGGAGTTTAATGAATGCTAAGAAGAAAGGATTGTGGTCATTTTTCCCAGAAATTCCAGGAGCCCAAACCACAGATCCCTTCCAATATCCAGTTTTTGACTTTTCATTTGCTGCCAGTGTTTTTGATGTAGGCAGTGTGGAAATATAAGGCACACCCAAAGGGGAAAATAAACACTGTATAAGAACCCAGAACTTAGTGTTAATACAGTTCAAATTACATAACCACAATAAATAAATACATACCCAGACCAGTTAGAAAATGGTAGTTCGTTCTACATAAAACTGTTTTATATCTATACATCATAATATTGTACCATTATATGGGGTATAATACTTTCCTGAGCTGCACTTTTCTTTACAGTCTCTCCATTTTTGGTTCTGTAACCCTTTGGGGTTCTTGAATAGGGAGGTTTGCCACATTTTTGATATGTAAGTTTGATTTGCGTATATACTGTAGATAATAAAACGTAGATGGAGCTGTGGAAATAAGTAATATGCTGTGATTTTAGCAGGGGCATTGCACCTTGCAAGCAAGTACTTAAACAAAGTGCAGACTGAAATGCTGAGGTCCTGAGAGTGAGTCCTCTCTTATTCCGGTACCCATTTTTTGCTACGATGCTTCATTTTAATATTTTGATTAAAATTTTAATACAGGACATTCTAGTGCTGGATAACCGTAGTATAACCGTAGAATAAATCTGCACAAGTGATTACACTACTTACATATTCAGTTGTGGATGAGGATAGATTATAACCTGTATTCTGCTTTCTAATGTGGTAGGACAGTAATGTAAGCAGCTGCAATTACAGAAGTAATAATAATGCTACTGTAGGCGCATTGGGGTTTCCTCTAACACTTGGAGATCTTTGGATGTCAGAACGGTGAAAGCATTTATTGTTTGCCCTTTAAACTGATGTACTATTTTTGCAAGAACTGTATGAGATAATGAAAAAATCCCTTGTTTAGTTTATTGCAGAGGTTAAGTTTAGTTACACGTGATTTGAGCCAGACTGGAGCAGAATATGCTTTTTGGGTCAGAGTCTGCAATGTGACGGCAGAGAAGAATTGCCATTGATTTTATTAAGAAATATATGTAGATGTATGTGTGATAATGGGATATTAACATAATGTACTTTTTCCAGTGGAACAAATAAAGAAGGAAGCAGAACCACCCGCTGAATCTATAAAACAAGAAGAAAAAGAGCCAGTGAAAGTAGCCCAGCAAGGAGCAACTCCTAAGGGGCCCCCAGAAAAAAGAATGAGGCTGCAGTAGGAGGCTAAGCATCTGCCAGGAAACCTCAGGAATCCCTATTGGTTGCAGATAATGTATGGACTGCAATGGGTATCCATGTTTGCTAATATGGACTTTGTGGTATCAGAGGCGGTTTCAGTGTATGAAGAGGTTACAGACTTAAAAAATTACAATTTGGATGTATAGAATGTCAGTTTTTTTTTGTATTGTTATAAAACCACCATTTTTTCTAAATATATACGACTTATATACAAATGACTTTAAAAAAGAAAACATTTTTTTTTTCCATGCCCACAGAAATTGTGGCATACTGCACTGTAAAAGAGGGTCTCCCTGGGGGTCCTAGCCCTTATGGACTCCACACAAGGGGGTTTTTATTTTCAGAATATCTCTATTTAGATTTCCCTGTCAAGGTGGACCCTTAGAGGCCCATTTATCAAAGGTCGAATTTCGAATTCATGTGATTTTTTTTTTTAACTGTAATAAAATTCGAATATACTCGAAATTCCATTGGGAGGTTGTTTAATAAAAAAAAACTAATATCTAAAACTTGAACTAATATTACTGACCAGAAAACTCAGATCGAATTCAACTAAACTCAATTCGACCCTTGGGGGCGTGGCCAAGCAAGCGATGTAGACGGACGTGCTAAGCTGAGCTCCGTCTGAACCAACTACCGACCAGTCATTTTGAGCGGAACCACAGGCCACCAACTACACCTGTGTGGGTCAGTAACTCACCCGATCACAAGCCATGGGTGGTACCAAGAAATCTGCAGATTCGGGAGCCAGTAAAATCGATAAATTCGTTAAGGCTCAGGGCCAAGATGGCGGACGGCAGCATGAGCGTGCGGCCCAGGAAATTGGCGCAGCAAGTAATAAACCAGCAGAAGACGAGCCATCGCTACAGGTCAACCTTGCAGAACTGCGCCACACCAGGCAATCGCTGGAGACCAAGGTGGACTTGAAGGTAGATGAAATAAAGGTCACCATTTCCCTCCTCCGCCAAGACATGCAGGCCTTGCGGGAGCGTACTACTGAAATGGAACGCAGAGTGGGGGATTTGGAGGACACCGTTAATCCTATGCCTACCGCCCTTAAAGAGCTCAAGAAGCAGCTGGCAGAGCAAAGGGCAAGAGCAGACGACCTAGAGGGTAGGCAGAGGCGAAATAACGTTAGAATTGCTGGTCTGCCGGAGGGCCGAGAAGGGCGCGAACCCGAAAAATATCTGGAAAACCTGCTGCGCACTACCTGGGGGCCTGAGCAATTCTCCCCTATACTGGTTGTAGAACGCGCACACCGAGTGCCCACTAAAGCACTTCCACCTGGGGCCCCGCCACGAATTTTCATCGCCAAGCTACTTAACTATCGGGACCGGGATACTGTCCTGAGACTGGCAAGAACCAAAGCACCGGTCATTGTAGATGACGCCACTTTGCAGTTCTACCCGGATTACACCATAGAGGTCCAGCGGCAGAGGGCAAAATTCACGGAAGTTAGGAAACTCCTTCGCGCAAAAAACATCCAATACTCCACCATTTTCCCAGCCAAGCTGCGTATTGTTGATCACAACACGACCAGATTCTTCACTAACCCCGGGGAGGCCATGGACTGGCTGGAATCCAGGCATCCGTGACAATGTGAGTACTGATCAGTCAAGTTGGCTCTATGTTTGAGCCCGTGCTGTTTTATGGGCATTCTGTTTGAGCCGTTTACGCTTCCCCCCCGGCTGGGGACATAGGCATACAGCCTAGGGTGGCTGTGGTGGCCGCACGGAATTTCAGGCACAGCTACCTAACTCTGCCCAAACACCCCAAGACGGGCATTTCTACTTTTGACCAAAGTTACAGGGTGAAGGTCAACCCAAGTTGGGTGGGTATGACAGGGAGGGAGGGAGTGCACAAGTTTTTGATGTTTCCAGATTCCACACCAGATGCACGGATGGGTGTAAATAACTTCCAAGTCCTGTTTCCCCTTTACTCTATCCCACGGGGTACCATGTTCCACGCCTATTACCTACAGGATCCACTGCGAGAGATGAGACTGTCTGAGCGCATGAGCAAGATGGGAAAAGTGATTCCACAATGATACGGGTTGCATCGTGGAATATTAGAGGTCTCAACTCTAAGATAAAAAGAGGCTTAATGTTCAATTATCTCAAAAAACCTGCTCCGGATATTTTGTTCCTACAAGAGACACATCTGACAGGTCAACGGGTGTTAGCCCTTAAGAAACCGTGGGTCTCCATGGCTTACCATTCGACTTATTCCATTTATGCTAGAGGTGTCTCTGTTCTGATAAAAAAGAGGACTCACTTTACTCTATGCAAATTGATATCAGATCCGAATGGCAGGTATCTCATACTTCACTGTGTATTGCATAATGTGCTTATGACTCTGGTAAATGTTTATGTCTCGCCCCCTTTTCGTACTGAAATTCTAGATGATATAATGACTAAAGTGCTATCGCTTCCTCCTGCCCCTATTTGCATGTTGGGTGATTTCAATTGTATGATGAACCCCCAGACAGATAAGATCCCTCCGGGTACAGCGACCCATACTCCCCTTGCTGAATGGGCGACTCATTTGGGGATGGTTGATGTTTGGGGGTGGAGGCATCCAGGTGAGTCTGCTTTCTCGTGTCAGTCAGCCACATACCACACTTTGTCGAGGATAGACCATGCATTAGCGACACAAGATTTTTTACCTTATATACAGGACATAACATTTCTCACAAGGGCCCTATCGGATCACTCCCCAATCCAAATCCAGCTTAAACTGGGTAGGCAACAACACATGAATTGGCGACTGAACCCTCATTGGCTTAAAGAGGAAGAAGTGGAGCAAAAAGTAGCAGCGGATTTCACTCTGTATTGGGATATTGGCTGTGAGGGCGCTCACCCTAACATGATATGGGATGCTGCTAAAGCAGTCCTCAGGGGGTCTTTTATACAGGCCATTAGCTCTAAAAAACGTAGCTATGCGGATAATAGGAACAATCTAGAGGTGCAAATAGAGGAGGCCGAGCAGCAATATAGAACGGACCCCACTCCCGGTAACAAGCGAATACTTAAATTAGCCCAACAAAACTTGGAACTTATGTTAACTAACCTAACGAACAAACAACTACTGCACAGAACGCAATATATATTCGAAAATGGGGAAAAATGTAGCAAGACTCTAGCATTCCTGGTTAAAAATGACCAACCGCACATTACAATAGCACAAATCAAATTGCCTTCAGGAGAACTAATCACAGACCCCCTGAGTGTTGCCAGTGCCTTCTCTGACTATTATCAAACCCTGTATTCAACAGTTAAAGTCACTATTGCTCAACAAACCAGCACATTCCTGGATACTATCCATTTCCCCTCTCTGACTAATCAGCAGAAAAATTACTTAGATAACCCACTGACACAATTATAGATTGCGGAGGCCATAACACAGCTGACCCCTCACAAAAGCCCCGGTCCAGATGGCCTTCCAGTTGACTGGTACAAACAGGCTATCAAGGCAGTAGTCCCCAAATTAGAACAAACTTACAACACCGCATATACACTGGAAGAACTACCGCCATCCTTTTACGAAGCCCAGATAGTGGTCATACCCAAGCCTGGCAGGGACCCACAGTTATGCAGCTCGTATAGACCTATTTCGCTTTTGAATGCTGATGCGAAAATCCTGGCCAAAATACTGGCCACCAGACTTTCCAAGGTGATTTCGGATATCATACACCCGGATCAGGCTGGGTTTATGCCCGGAAAAACCACGACAGGGAACATTAGACGCCTATTCACAAACTTACAACTAAGACACGAGAATGCAGGCTCCAGGATTCTGGTGTCCCTAGATGCCAATAAGGCTTTTGATACTGTTGAGTGGGAATTTCTGTGGGCGGTCCTCCAAAGGTTTGGATTTGGGGTGCATTTTGTACAATGGATCCGTTTGCTATACAAGAAACCCACTGCTTATGTGTTTGTCAATGGGGTGAACTCACCAAGAATGAAGCTGGGGAGGGGCACCAGGCAGGGATGCCCTTTGTCCCCCCTCCTGTTTGCGCTATGTATTGAACCCCTTGCACTCTTAATTAGGCAGACTACTCAAATTAGGGGGCTACGCTACAAGACCATAGAGGAGAAAATATCGTTGTATGCCGACGATGTGGTACTTTATCTTGAGAATGCAGGCCCCTCTCTTACTAACGCACTACAGGTAATAACGGAATATGGGAGACACGCTGGTATAACAATAAACAAGGATAAATCCGCCCTGCTCCCCATAGACCTGATCCCAGAAAGCGATAGATTGCAGATGACTGATCTTCAGTGGGTTAGTAAACTGAAGTACCTAGGGATAGAGGTGGAAGTGGATATGACCAAGTATGTCGCTAATAACTTAGAGCCGGTAATCAGGAAATTGCAACTAGCTACCACACAATGGGCCAACCTACCACTAACACTTTGGGGGAGAACTAATGTCATCAAGATGATATATTTACCCAAATTTCTGTACATACTCCTGAATTGCCCCCTGTACATTGACAATAAGGTATTTCGTAGAATTGATGCTATAGTCAGGCCTTTCCTATGGTCGAATAAGGCCCCTAGGATTGCACTGCACACCCTCACGTTGCCTACAGATATGGGCGGTCTGGCGCTCCCGAATCTGCAACAGTACTATGTGGCGTCGCAGATCTCCTACCTTCATGCCTGGTTTAATCCAGACACGAATAGTCCATTACTGATCCTTCAAGCATCAGCGGTAGGATCATGGGAATCCCTTCGTAATGACCCATACCGATTAGGGGTAAATATGTCAGCTCAACCTCTCACTATAACTACCCCGATTAAAATATGGCAGCTGGAGATGAAGCGCATGGGGAAAAAGACGGCCTATATCAGTATTAAACAACCACTTTGGGGTAATAATAGCTTATCCCACTTTCGGCATTTTCCAGATTTCTTATACTGGCCACAACAGGTATTAAATATCTGGAACAGCTACAAGTGAATGATACCTTCCCCACTCTCCTTCAACTACAGCAAACTATGTCACCACCCCGACTCCTGCAATACCGGTATTTACAGTTAAGGCATGCCTTCAGGGAACAATTTGGTACTTTATCTTTGCCCTCACACTCCAACAAAATTGAGGAGCAGGCTTGGAATGCTTCCCCTACAAAAGTGGTATCCAGACTCTATAAGGCTCTTATGGGTAGTCAGGACTCAAAATATCCAGCATTGTTTTTAAAGTGGCAGGCGGATATACCTAATTTGACTGACGACAACTGGGAGGAGGTTACTGAGGACCCATACTGTCATTTGGTTTCGGGGAGAGATAAACTTATTCAATGCAAACTCCTTCACAGAGTGTATATTACGCCTCAGAGATTACATCAGATAGGAAGGAGGGAAAATGATGCTTGTCATAGATGCCATCAGACTCCTGCTCACTGGATGCATATGTGGTGGGATTGTCCACTTATTAAAAAATACTGGGGTAAGATTGCTAGATACATGGTTAATGATCTGGGACTGCCACCGACGACAGACCCACAGCAGGTATTACTGGATGCTGTTGGTGATCTTCCAAATACAAGTAAGGGCACTCGTACTTTGATTAAAATTTTACATCATTATGGCAGGAAAACAATTCTTATGCACTGGATGGGTGGGGATCACCCCACCATGATCAAGTGGCGGAGACAGGTGAATGCGGTACTTCCATTGTATAAGCTAACTTTTGAAAAAAGGGGTAACATGACTAAATTTACGAAAATTTGGGAGCCATGGTTGACACAGGAAGGATTGGACATTGACTAATCTCATCTAAAAATTAGGGAAGAGTAATGGGAAACGGTACCCCCCCCCTATGTTTTTGTCTCCTATGTGATTGTTATTTCATATTGTGCTGTAATTTTAAGTACAATTTCATTGTTGATGTATGTGATTGTTTGTGCGAAAACAATAAAAATTATTTTGGAAAAAAAAAAAAAAACTCAATTCGACCCTTAATAAATGTGCCCATTAATCAGGTTTTCTGTCGTATAAGGCCCCATGAAACATGTTAATTACACTCAGACTTCAGTGCGTTTTGCCAGAATTTGCCAGATTATCAGGTTGACTGAATGTGCTGCTTATGTATTCTAACCCTGTGCCAGACTACAGCTCAAGGAACAAGGCTTATGCTTTCCATTCTATGCCCCTGACTATCCGACCACATTTCATGGCTGCTTGCACTAAATATGCATTGTATTTGTATGCTGTTTAGATAATTGATTTGTGTTATTTGCAGTCAGATGTTCTAGCTATTTGTCAAGTAACAGGCAGTGTATTCTCCCTAATTTCGAATGGTTTTTTTTGGCTACTTCGACCTTCAACTTTGAATCGAACGATTCGAACTAAAAATCGTTCGAATATTCGACTATTCGATAATCAAAGTACTGTCTCTTTAAAAAAAACTTCGACCCCCTACTTCGCCACCTAAAACCTAAATCTGCCCCTTAATATTTTAGTCCAGAATTCTAGCTATACATTAAAGGGCCACATTAGTGCAATGGTGATTCATCTGAATTTCTATGCCACTGAAAGGAGAATCTACTTCAGAAGAGGATGAGTAGTTGATACAAGTATACTGCTACCTTACTCTTTGAGCTAGTTTTTTTTTTATTTCTTACCACACATCCATTTATATAACTCCCAGTATCACACAACGGAATCTGATGTAGCAAAAGGAAGTCCAGTGTATTATAAGAAATATGAGAAATAATTTCTTGAAAGCCAGATTCCACTGATAGTGTTAGGGATCACATGCCCCGGTTAATGATGACCATCTCGTCTGGCAGCCAATCCTAGTCCACAGAAGTTTATTTAGGGTCTGTGATCACCTGACTCTGTAGCCTGAGCAATAGGTTTTCAGTGGAGTCAGAGCTCTGTGAGACAAGAAACTAATTTTAATTGCTAAGCCAAGCAGCTAAAAATGAATTTTAGCATATGAATGTACATTAAATGTTACCTATAGGTCGTGTTGATCATTTTTGCTGAGAGGTTTGTTTTTGTATATAATTGTTAGTTGAAGTTCCTAAGCCTGACTCTCTGACACTCTGACTTTGCCAACCAGACTGTCCCATCTCAGCCTGTTAGTTACAGTTTCTAATGCTAACGGACTCCTGCTGCACAAATATGGCAGCCCCCTCATACAGGAACATGGGGGATCAGACAGGTAATGTAAAAGCATCATGCAAATACTTTATGGCAAAGTTAGAAGTAGCTTGCAAAGCCAATATTATAATAGATGTAAAAAAAAATTTTAATTTCAGGTGTCAGTATCTCTTTAAGATTCAGCGGTCGGAACCTTCCGATTGAATTCACAGTAATGCAGTTACCTTATTTCCAGCTATATCATGGCTTACAGATATATATAATCTAGGACTTACTTATTTCCAGCATAGGACTATTTAGCACTGTCTAATTGTTGTGAGGGTGGCCTCTGAAAGTCTGTTTTTCTGACAGGTCCTAGGAGACAAAGTCAGACACTGAATGAATTAACTCAGCAAGGCATGCAGGTGGTGTGTGTATTCATGGATTTTGCCTCCGCAAGAATGGCCTATACAACAAGAGAAGTATAGCTAATTAAAATCAGTGGTCTGCTATTTCTGGCAAGAAATTTCTTCTACTCACCCTTATAGAAAGTAAGGGGACAGATACTCACCCCTATAGAGTTTGATATTGCCAGTTTTTACACGGATCATGAATGTGTAACAGGAGTGCCTCCTGCTGTAATAGCTGCGTGGGGGCAAAGAGCATCACAAAAGCTGTTTGCTGATGAAGAAAGTGTTTCCTGATGGTTCTCTGCTCATTCATATCGCTCAGTGGGGCAGTTATTGCCAGTAAGACAGATGTTTGCTCCTGGTGAGCCCTGGGCAAATGTCCATTTATTAATTCGGAACTAACGGAAAAAATCGTTGGTAGAAAAGATAAAATAAAAATTAACTATATAAAATCAAAGGTTGGCACATGTAACTACTGTACGTTTCCCCATCAGTCCTACAATATGGCTCATAATGCAGGTGGATTACAGGAAAAGAAACTGTGATAAGTATACATTTAATTTCTCTAACCATGTAAAATGCTAGAATGTGGACTCCTTTTAAGGGGGGCTATGTTTTTATTTATTTTCTTCCTGTCCAGGCCTTTTCATATTCCTCTTCTAGATTCCTTTAAGCCACTGTTTATTGCTGGGAGAATGAAGATTTCAATTTCAAAGTAGAGAGGTGCAGAACAAATAGCTGATACCATGCTATATTAGAATGCCATTGATTCAACATCATGCTACATTTAATAAAATTTAATTTTAATGGGGGTATTTGTAATCTGACCTTCCAGTATCTTTCTCTACATAGGCATGTTTCTGCCTATATGCCTTCACTCCCACGTGAGAGAGTGCATTTAAAAGTCAAGTTTAATTGGAATTATTTGCCCTTTCAATCATATCACTATATCAGCCATCCAAACGGAGGGTTGATATCAAGATCCAACAAACAGAACTGTGTGGAAACTGCTTAAAAACCGCCAATATCGTGTAAACTAGAAAACTAAATTAACTGCTCAAAAGAGCACTGCGCAATATTACATAACTTTATTTGATGGCTTTATGTTGCCTTTAACATGTTATTTGTAGTAATCTTTCAAAATAACAGTGATATTTTTTTTGATTATCTCAGAAAATGTACAGCAAAAAGAGAAAATGTTCCTTCATGTATGGTGCGAAGTTTACTATTCATTACTAAACAGTGGCTACAGTGCAGTCGATATTTTGTGTTCTAGGAGAGAGCTGTTCACCTTTAAATTAACGTTTAGTATGATGTAGAGAGGGATATTCTGAGACAATTTGCAGTTGGTTTTAATTTTTTTTTTTTTGTGGTTTTTGAGTCTGGTTGTTACAGTGGCGGAACTACCGGGGTAGCAGGGGGTGCGAGCGGGCCAGGGCCCGCACCCCCGGCAGCCCATGCGCCACTGAAAATGCACCCATATGGAGGGGGCGGGGCCCGGCTGCGCGTCACGCACCTGGGCCTGCCCCCCTCTAGTGACGCTACTGGGTTGTTAGGGTCCAAATAACCCTAGACGCCATGCACTGATTTGAATAAGAGACTGGAATATGAATAGGAGAGGGTCTGAATAGAAAGATAAGTAATAAAAAGTAACAATAAATGTGTAGCTTACAGAACATCTGTTTTTTAGATGGGGTCAGTGACCCCCATTTGAAAGTTGGAAAGTGTCCGAAGAAGAAGGCAAATAATTCTAAAACTATGAACAAATAAATAATGAAGACCAAATGGAAAGTTGCTCAAAACTGGCAATTCTATAACATACTAAAATTTAACTTAAAGGTGAACCACCCTTTTAAAAAGCCTTACCTGCCAGTTGTGTTTGGATCTTATCTAAGGTGCTCCATGAACAAAAGGGAATTTCAGAGGGTTTTTCAACCTAAATACAAAAATAAGGGATCTTATTAGTTTGCTAATAATTTATGAACCATCCATTTGTCAGAGGATCCCAAAGATCAGCACTTAGTTGGCTGTGCTTCTCCACCTCTAACCTGTGTGTTTCTGCTGTCTCTTTCTAAAAGGACTCTTATTATAGGAAACAAAACTTAACCTACCTAAAACATAATTCCTTATTATTTCCCAAGAAACCAGAAAATCCCTGAAGTGGTGGCTTTAACTATATAGATTTGCAAAAGGAAATTCTATCCTGGATTCTTGAGCACGTCTTGGATTAGACCTTAAAAATGTTAAACCCGTGTATAAAGTGCACAACTTTGTAGGAGCATTACCTTGTGCAAAGCTTTATAAAAGCTGCCCAGAAGATAAAACCTTCTGTCTTCAGTCATTTGCCTCAATGATACGGTGTTTGAAGCCTTATGTGATCCAACTTTTGAAACCACCGGAAGCACTGGACTTAAAACATTTATCTTTCAAGACAGTTTTCTTAACCGCAAAAACACTGGCAAAGAATATTACTGAAATCCAATATTGTTTTTTCCATATTAGGTTGTTCTGAGAACACTTCCAGGATTCAAAGCTTAAGCAAATTCAGAAGCCAATATTAATCAAGAAGTAAGACTGCCTACATTGTATCCCTATGCCTCTTCTGTAGAAGAGAAGAGATACCATTCTCTTGGTGTTTGGTGTACTTTGTCAGAATTGATTGCAAGGAGTGATATGCTGTTTAACTACAAAACATTCTGGGGCTTTACACAATCCGCTAAAGCAAAAGGTTTAAAGGGGAACTCCACAAAAACATAACTTAAACGTTTTGAAAAGTAAACTCAATATCAAGTAACTTTACAATATACATCAATTAAAAAATGTGCAGACTTTTCATGATTTGTAATGGTTTGAACCCGTTCCCTAAGCCTAGCCCCCTGCTCTCCTGCTGATCTGTCTGACTACTTTGCTAAGCTGGCTGACTACTGTTACTTTGTATCAACAGCCAGCTGTCCTCAGCCTGCATCCTCCAAACCCCACAATTCCCTGCACACATGATTTCAATAAGGAAAGGAACATTGCATTGTATTGTGGGTTATGTAGTTCCTGCATGCTGTCTGTAAGCTGTGGAGAAGTTTTTACAATTTGTAACATCAGTGTTAAGTCATTCGATTCGAAGGATTTAATCGTTCAATTGATCAAAGTATTTGCGGTAAATCCGTCGACTTCGATATTCGAAGTCAAAGAATTTTACTTCGCCGGTCGAATATCGAGGGTTATTTAACCCTCGATATTCGACCATTAGTAAATGTACCCCACAATGTTGTAAAATGCAAGCATTGAGGTGATTTATAGATATTTCATAGAAACCGCTAGGGTTGGTAAAGGTAAGGTAAGCTTGGTAAAGCTTTGGGGCTTAGTATTTTGGCATAGAAAGTTTACCTATTTTGGAATGTGTACTTTCCAAAAATATATGATTTGCTGGGGTAAGCATATTTTTTGAGACTTTACACCACATAAAATGCAGTAAATGTGATGATTTTGCAGTAGCTGGAGGGACCACTATAACAATTCATATACACTATTTGTTTTTTTGGGGGGGGGCTATATGGCACTTTTTTGGCAATCTTAAATGGTTAGTTCACCTTTAAATTAACTTTTAGTATTATGTAGAGAGTGATATTCTGAGACAATTTGAAATTGGTTTTCATTTTTTATTATCTGTGGTTTTTGAGTTATTTAGATTTTAATTCAGCAGCTCTTCAGTTTGCAATTTCAGCAATCTGGTTGCTGGGGTCCAAACTACCCTAGCAACCTGCACTTGGATACATTTATAACAATTTAGGATAAACCAAAGAAACCATTGTGTCTATTTAAGATAAGTAGGTCTCTTGGGAAAACTGACTTGCAGCTTAATGAGCAATTCACTAGTGACATGCAGGTCGGGCTTTTCCCGACCCGCCCGCCCTTCCACCACCCAAGCCTGACTTCCTGGTTCCTTTTATAGATCCACGCTGACCCGCTGATGACGTCACAAAAGGGGCAATCTATAAAAGTTTGGCATTTGGAAGGTCGTGGGTGGGGAGAGCAGTCAGAAGAGCTCAACCTGCACCCGCCCCAGAAAGGGGGGGTTTGAAGTCGGCCTGAACACGCCAGAGCCCCGGGCATCAAGCCGGCCCGCACATCACTAGAATTCACCTTCATTAGCAAAACTGTAACAACACATAAAACATGACCCTAAAACCCCCAGAAATGTGTTCAAACTTTCCATAGCCTGTCAAATTTTGTAAAATGGATGCGGTATTTAGGGGTGTGGCCAAAAATTCACCATGCTTTGCGTGGCAGAACTTTTTTGTCCCTCTTTACGATTTTTGAATGTTGGGAGGTATAATATTATTAGCTCACAGTTTTTACCACCTTTAAAACACTTGTTTAAACAGGCAGACTTCCCACACTGCCAAGTCTTGTAACACTTTTTAAGCTGAAATGAGGATTTTATTATGTGGGGCTAGGGTTGCCACCTGGCCAGGATTTTACCGGCCTGACCGGTAAAAATGATGGTTAATAGGGAAAAATTATAAATATATAGGAAGGCTGGTATTTTTTTCCGGAAAAGGTGGCAACCTTATGTGGGGCTGAATAAGAAACCAACTTCAAAGCTGTCCAATAAGAGACCTATCTGGGTCAGATTGGTTCCAAAAACCTTAAAAATCCAGTCAGAGATTATTTTATAATGCTTTATATTAGAATATTCTGCTGAGTTTAACAGAGATGATACATCAATGCCTGCATCAATGGAGCTTTTTACCTAACTCCTTTTTCCTTTCAAACACACGCTCTATGGTCGATTTCATCAGGAACCAATTAAAATGCCCAGAAGTTTTCAGAGAATTGGAGTACCCGGAGGAAACCTACACAGGGTTGCCAGGTTTCCAGCCAAATTGGGCTACTAATTTAAATCCCAGGCGGGTTTTGAAAGTACAAACTAGCCAGGGTACAGATTTGGGCTACTTTTTGGGCCTTTGGCTAGTTTGTACTTTGGAAACCAGCCAAAGTTTTTTGTTGTCCTAATGTGCCAAGCCTGTGTCTCCCAATGCATGTTGGGTAATGTAGTTTTTATTTAACAATTTGCTGACTGCCAAGTTTAATGTAAAACTACAATACCCAGCATGCAACGGGACTGACTTGTGTAGAAGTCTGGAGTTACCAGATTTTGGGCTCTGTTCCCGCCATCTCTCTTAAAGGGATACTGTCATGGGGAAAAATTTTTTTTCAAAATGAACCAGTTAATAGTGCTGCTCCAGCAATATTCTGCACTGAAATCCATTTCTCAAAAAAGCAAACTGATTTTTTTAATTTTGAAATCTGACATATTGTCAATTTCCCAGCTGCCCCAAGTCATGCGCTCTGATAAACTTCAACCACTCCTTACTGCTGTACTGCAAGTTGGAGTGATATCACCCTCCTCCCTTCACCCCAGCAGCCTAACAACAGAACAATGGGAAGGTAACCAGATAACAGCTCCCTAACACAAGATAACAACTGCCTGGTAGAGCCAAGAACAACACTCACAGGGCTGGATTTACATAGTGGGTGCCCCTAGGCCCACTGCCATTTGTCGCCCCTGTTCACTCCCCTTTATTCGTGCAAATTTTCATCATCATCTGGACCAGAGCAATGGGGATAGGTGCATAAGAAATTTAAAAAATGTTTGTATCTCCAGCGCATCCCCAGTGTTTTTGAACCAATGTGGGTGTGGTTGGGCAGCATGCCGCCCCATAAAATCCTGCTGCCCTAGGCCCGGGCCTAGGTGGCCTATTCACAAGTCCAGGCCTGAACACTCAATAGTAAAAACCCATGTCCCACTGAGACTCCTTAAGTTACATTGAGAAGGAAAAACAGCAGCCTGCCAGAAAGCATTTCTCTCCTAAAGTGCAGGCACAAGTCACATGACCAGGGGCAGCTGGGAAATTGACAAAATGTCTAGCCCCAAGTCAGATTTCAAAATTGAATATAAAAAAAACCTGTTTGCTCTTTTGAGAAATGGATTTCAATGCAGAATTCAGCTGGAGTAGCACTATTAACTGATGCGTTTTGAAAAAAAACATGTTTTCCCAATGACAGGATCCCTTTAAGCATTCTCGCATTTTCTGGTAACTTTTCTCAATTTCAGACAATTTTGGGGCAAAAATCTGCTGGCCACCAAAATGTCTAGAGGTTGAACGATTTTACCAATACTTACTGAAATTGTATATGAATTAGGGCCTTATGTGGTCCTAGGGTTGCCATGTTTTCTGGAAAAAAATACCGGCCTTCCTATATATTTATCTTTACCAGCCAGGCCGGTAAAATACCGCCAGATGGCAACCGTATGTGGTCTCTATACCTCCTGGGCCCCCCTCTGTAGTTACACCCCTAGTGATGGGCGAATCTGTCCTATTTTACTTCATGGGAAGATATGCAAATCAGAGAGAATTTTAAAAAGGTTTATTTTAACATATATTTCATACCCAACTGTCCCTTTTTCGGAGGGACAGTCCCTCTTTTGACAGCTCAACCCGCATTCCCTCATTTGTACTGGAAAGTCCCTATTTTCTCTACACTGAACAGCCAGAAAAAGAATCAAAGTTTCTCACTTAATTGGCTTTTAGCAGAGAGCACAGAACAACTAACAAAAAAACCATGTTTAGATAAGGAGAATTATTTTAAAACTTTCATAACCTGCCCAATTTTGTAAAATGACCATGGTAATTAGGGGGTGTGGTCACAAACTTCCAAAATGTTGGGGGAGGTATGTGATTTTTTTAGATTTTTCCACTGCACATGTTGTGCTATTTTTGGGCTACTTTTAAACTGACTCTTGGCTAGTTTTGTAGCTGGTTTTGGAAATTAGACCTAGGAACCCTGACCCACACAAACATTGGCAGAACATAATCTCCCGGCATAATGTGGTGCCGGCAGCAAGGGGTGTGACTAAAGGGGAAGCATATCCTGCAACTGCTTGAGGTGATTCTAATACAAAGCGGGATCGCGTGGAACTACAATTCCCAGGATGCAGCGGGAGTGCGCTGTCCCACGTGGGTCTGGCTGAGCGCAGAAACTGAAAGTTCCCCGGCTACGTCTCACCTTCAGCCCTTGGCTTGATCCTGCAGCAGGGGGGACAGGTCTAAGATGAGTGCGGGAGCGCGGGCGGCAGTGGAGGAGATCGCTCTTACTCGAGGGCCCTCAGGTACAGAGGGGAGGTTATTACTGGGGGGGGAGGGAAGTTCCCCCTCGCTTGAGTCACTTGTTCGGAATGGGAAGCAGTTTCACTGGACAGATGTGTCATGGGAGCCCCGGGCCTCTGCTTCCCAATAGCTTCCTGCACTGATTTGTGTTTATGAATTGGCAGCGCTTTATGGCATGTGGCTGTGCACCGCTGTGTATAGGGAACTATATGCTGTATTTACACTCTCAATTCAATACTCTCTATTGGCCTGTTAACTGCCATTTCATTACAGATGTCATTGGTGTAACAAGTCTCACTGAAACTGGTCAAAAATCACCTTGGTGACTTCTAATAGGCTTAAAATTGACACTAGTGGCTACATCATTTTCTATTTATATTTTGGAGGGGGTGGAAATGATTTGTGGTTACTTTGGCTCCACAATCCCAGGCAGCAATTGCATTCCAGATCCTTTCATCCCACTTGTGTTCTGTAATTCTCATCAATTATTGTTTGTTACAAATTAATGTAAAAGTTTTGAGTAAATGTTTGGCACTATTACAAATGATGATGTAGAATTATAAGATTGGAAGATGAAAGGTCATTTTCTGCTAGTACAGCTATGGGACCTATTATCCAGAATGCTCGGGATCTGGGTCTTTCTGTAATTTGGTTCTTCAAACCTTAAAGGGGTTGTCCGCCTTCCAAACACTTTTTCCAGTTCAGTTGTTTTCAGATTGTTCCCCAGAAATAAAGACTTTTTTTCAAATACTTTCCATTATATATATATATATATATATATATATATATATATATATATATATATATATATATATATATATATATATATATATATTTTTTTTTTTTACTGTTTACTAAGTTTAAAGTTGAACGTTTGAGTCTGGCACCTCAGTAATTCAGGCGCAGACTCTAAACTGTTAAAATTTTGCAATATTGAGTAGATACATTTCTGAGCAGCATCTCTGGAGTATTAGGGTAAGGTCACACTGAGCGTTTAGGTGAGATTTAGTCGCTTGGCGACTAATTGCCTCGTCTTTGCGGCGACTAATCTCCCCTAACGCCTTCCCTCACTCTGCGCTGGCTAAAATTAAAAATCACCGGTGCTAATCACAAGCGGCAATTCGATTTCCGAAGTCACGCGAAGTTTCCTCGTGAGGCGACTTTGGAAATCAAAGCGCTGCAAGTGCCATTGCGCTGGCGTTTTCTCATTATGTCAGGGGGAAGGCAGT
The DNA here is from genome assembly GCA_038501925.1 of Xenopus petersii. Taxonomy (NCBI): domain Eukaryota; kingdom Metazoa; phylum Chordata; class Amphibia; order Anura; family Pipidae; genus Xenopus; species Xenopus petersii. The sequence continues at coordinate 38,965,983 of CM076686.1, read as the reverse complement.
TTGGGGAGATTGTCACCCCGCAGAAGAGCCGATTAGTCGCCAGGCAACTAAATCTCCCCAAATCTGCCCGTGTGCCCCTGCCCTAAAGCAACTCTGGGAGGTAAAAAAAGACACTTTTATTAGAAAAACTGTGACAAATTGAAAATAGAAAGTAATTTGAAAAAGTCGTTATTTCTGGTGATCTATCCGAAAACAACTAGTTGTTTGAAGGGAGATCCTGGCCCCTCCATCACCTGAGGCAGCTTGCTCCTTGCCTCCCCCTTTTTTGTGCCTGAGGGGGTTCTTTCGCACAATTGCGCTCTCCGTGATAGAAGAGCCGAATTTCCAGTTTGAAAACTGGAAATTCGGCTCTTAAAGTTACAGGAGCTGCATTTCTGGTGCCCCTGCTAACTAGTGGGGTGCAGTGCCTGAGGCGAGTTTGTCAACTTGCCTCATTGAAGCAGTGCCCCTGTATAGCATCTGTTATCCAGAATGCTTGGTACCTGGGGATTTCTGGATAAGGGATCTTTCTGTAGCTTGGATCACTATACCATAGGTTTCTAAAAATAATTAAACATGAAATGAACCCAATAGGATTGTTTTACCACCAAATATGTGTGTGTAATATATAAAAGAAAGATCCAGGAATAGTGGAAACTGAAGTGCACTTTTGGTTTACACTGAATCCTAACACCTAGTTTCTTCAGTGCGATTGAGGGAGAAGGAGATGATGTTTAATCACGTATGATCTCCTCCTTTTCTGTAAGCCAAAGACAGTGCAGCAGTTAGGAAAAGGAAGCGGTTAATTATAGAGCATTCTATCTCTCTAGACTAACCCTGCTCATTCCAAGGGGAAGTAGGGGAACTTAAGAAGGTTAAGAACTGCAATCAAAAGCACTTGATAACCTAAACCGTTTTCATATAAGAAAAGACAGACAGCATTTTCAATACAAACCCTATTTATTTGACATGTTCTAACAGCATTGAGGTATATATAGCGCCTCTGAATAGCTGCCAAGTAGGGTAACGGGAATCTAGCCTGCCCTTTAGATAATTGTTTAATTGATAGTATTGCCATATAGAGTGCTATAAAAGAAACCTGTTCACATGGTTTGATACAGATACTGTTCTGCTGACTTGGTATTTAATGGGGTCTGCTAGACTCCCGAATGTTGCCTTTGTACAAAGGAAAGCTTTTACTGTAAATGGCCCAACCTTATTCAGTATGTGTGCTTCTCAGCTGGTTTACAGCAGAATTAGGATTTTGTAGGACTTTCTTTGTGCCTTATTAGTGAAAGCTATAATGCTCACTAATGGCCTCCTGTTTCCCATGAGACATACAAGAATGTTAACTTCCTGTCCTTCCAATAAGCCCCTGCAAGGAATATATTAAAGCTATTTGTAACATGTAGCTTACTACAGAGTGTAAAAACGATGACCCCTGTAGCCAGAGACTTGATTACCAGGTTGCCCAGATTTTGCTTTTGTGGGGCTTTCTCTATGCATAGTTCAGACCCTGAGAGTCAACTGATAATAATAACTGATGTGTGACAGAGAATATACATCAAGTTACAAGTGTCTCTCACTTACTCACTACATAAGTTTAAAGAGCTCAGTGAGTTACTGGATTTGCACAGCCCACCCAGATAATCCCACAATGTGATTTACAACAGATCTGCATGATTATAAATGGCATCACACGCACACGCACACGCACACGTACGTGTTGGCTGCTGCTGTTTTAACCTCAGTATAATAATTGATGCAATGCCCCTTGTGCCTTTAGCCATTGGTGGGCTTCCACAAAAGTGATGGGAAACTTATTATCCTCTTTAATCAGCACTTACACGGCATGCCTGCTCCCCTGTTCCGTCTTGAATGAAAAACAAATAGCTTTGGTAGGCTCTATTAAATGGAATGAATGAACCTTTTCTACTCAGATCAGTGCAATGGCAAGTAAATATTACAATGAATGGACAGATCATGGTATAGTGCTTGTCATTAAGGTATTCCGAGTACAATGCTATGCTTCAGTAGTCATTGTGCCACGGCTTTATAAATATCCATCTGAGTGCTGTACACACAATAATAAAGCAGAATGGCAAGCCTCGGTGCTACACCTCATAAAGCAAACACAATGAAATCACTCCTGCCTGGGAAAGTCCTTACTGTACTTGTGCCTGCCGGCTGCTCTCACACAAGGAAAGAGGCATGCACTATTTAGCTTAATTGGGGTACTCACTGGGGGGAATACCTTCATAATCAGCCTTTTGGCAAATATCCTCTGTTGTTTCTTGTGCTTTATCATTCTGAGCTTGTAATGCTTTCTTAGAAAAAGAGATTCAAAGAGGACCGATATGAAAGAGGATAGAGATATGGAAAAGGAAGGGGAGTAAGACTGCCCAGCAGGTCCGGACTGAGAATTAAAATAGGCCCTGACATTTCAGGTACACAGAGGTCCAATCAGCCCACACAGATGCCCAAACAGCCCACTAAATACTGACTTTCTATGGCACCTTACAGCAGACCCTCTGGCATTTGGCAGAACCCACAGATTGCCAGTCCGGGCCTGCTGCCCAGGGTAAAGAAATGGAGAGGGAAGGACAGCAGGCCTACCCAGAGGTAAAGGGATGGAAGGGGGAGGAGAGAGGCTGCCCAGGGTAAAGAAATTGAAGGGAAAGGAGAGAGAGAGACTGCCCAGGGTAAAGAAACGGAGAGGGAAGATGAGCAGCCCTGCCTAGGGTAAAGGGATGGAAGAGAGAAAGACTGCCCAGGGTAAAGAGTTGGAGAGGGAAGGAGAGCAAGATTATCCTGGGTAAAGAAATCGAAGGGGAAGGAATGCAAGCCTGCCCAGGGTATAGAGAGGGAAGAAGAGCAAGCCTGGCCAGAGTAAAGTGATGGAGAGGAAAGGAGAGCAAACCTTCTCAGGGTAAAGAGATGGAACGGGGAGGAGAGAAATATTTATCAGAGTAAAGTGATGGAAGAGGAAGGTGAGAAAGCCTTCCCAGGGTAAAGAGATGGAGAGGTAGTGAGAGCAAGCCTTCCCAGTATAAAGAGGTGGAGAGGGAAGGAGAGCAAGCCTTCCCAGGGTAAAGAGACAGAAAGGGAAGGAAAGCCGTCCTGCCCAGGGTAAGTTGATATGTGTCTGACAGGCATCTAAATTGTGCATTATTGTGTTTATACTTAGAATGCCCTCAGCACTGTACACAGCATGACTTTAAAGTACAAGAAATCTAAATTTGTGCAGCAACAGAAATGAAAGTCTTATTTTGAAATCTGTGAGATAGGAAAACCCCTGATGGATCTGTTACATTACCCATCCAAAAGGTACCTTTGCCTTCTATATGCCAAACTAAATATGATGGCAGAATGGAATAGATAACTGAGCTTGTTGTTACAAAATACATTGCTTGTATTTAATTGTATAATATTAGTCACTTGTGACTTTACAGATAGCAACATCAGAGCAGTGCCAATCCATTAATGAAACAATCCGCTTTTGTTATCTCGGCTCCTGTTTTATCTCTGCAGCGTTTTGTTTCCTGTTTAATATCCACCATTTTCAGAACTTGGACAAGAGCATGTCTGCCATACGTTACATAGAGGGGCAGAATAAATAGGATTGAAGGAAGAGTCTGTAAATCCCATCTTATTCCCAGTTACCTCCTGGTTGATGCCAAAAAAATAGAGGCCCCCTCTGTGTAACGTTACTATCATGCACCCGCATATCTGTTCTAATTGCACTGGTTAAGCCAAGGCACATCTGTTTTGACATCATAGTTTCTCATGGAGCTTCATTTCTTTTAAGTCGACTCCCTGAGCCTATATACTGATAATGGAAATCATGGCATTTAATTCACTTATCTAAAGGAGCATTATATCTAAAAATATATTATAACCAGAATTGCTGTTTTAGAAAGCACCTTTTGCAGAGAGTCTAATCATTATGCCATTCCAGTGTGATATATCAGTAACCTGGAAGCAGTGCTGCACGGATGTCTGGGAGAAGCTGGAAGCTCTCAGGGACCTTGGGCTTTATTCCATGGAAAGCTAAAGTCAGTAGGAAAATTCCTGTAGTAGTTATTGCTGCTTGGGTAGTTTCCTATGAGGTCACAAGCCAAAAGTTACAGTTAACTTTTTCACTTAACATTTTTTTCCTTTTTCCATAAGGTCTTGGCTTCAACATAATTGGCGGCACAGACCAGCAATATATAGCTCACGACAGTGGTATATATGTCAGCAGCATAAAAGAAAAGGGTGCTGCGGCAGCGGATGGACGGTTGCAAGAAGGAGATCAGATATTGGAGGTGAGAGCAATCTTCAAAGCCTATAATAAAACACAGTTGAATGTTTGTTTGTTTTTTGGGCCACCCACTCTAATTTTTAACTTGAGATGTCCAAAAGCTGTAAATGGTAGGAAAACCCCAAAAATACAATTTTGCCCAATAAAAGAAAATGTAAAATTAAATATATTTAATTTTAAAGTGGAATTACATTCAGTTACAGTGGAGCAGAAGTCAGCTGATAAGCAGAGCTGCCTTGGCTGGAGGTGAGTTGACATCTGCTACATTGTTTAAGGGTCGAGACACAGATTCAGGGAGATTAGTCGCCAGGTGACAAATCTCCTCCTCTTCGTCGTGGTGGCTAATCTCCCCGATCTGCCTTCCGCCGGCTAAAATGAAAATGGACTGGGGGCAGGCACTCTGAGCGCTCCGTTTTCCCGAAGTCGCCCGCAATTGCCTCACGAGGAAACTTCGGGCGACGTCGGAAAACGAATCGCCCGAGTGCCTGCCCCCAAACGATTTTAATTTTAGACAGGGGAAGGCAGATCGGGTAGATTAGTCGCCGCGAAGAAGAGGAGATTTGTCGTCTGGTGACTAATCTCTCCAAATCTGCCAGTTTGCCCAGATCCTAAGGAGTCAGAACTAGATAAAAGAGAGAGATAAACGATACTGCTTTCAGTTGCACGTATAGTTACAAATCACTTCAAAACCACTGGACATTGTAATGAATGCATATTGGAAGGTGGCTTACAATTGCATTTTGCTTTCATTAGTACGTTATTTTTGGGTTAATATCCCATTTAAGCTATAGCTTCTAATTAACCTGGTACTTCAAGAGCAACTGGAACTGGCTGGATGTGATCTCACCATTGACTGTCAAGACAAGCACTTGACTTGTCTATACACCAAGGTGACTGTGTAGCTGGGAGTATTTGATAGCTGCTTGCCAAGGTTACAAAGCAATTGACTTTGAGTTTACCAGGGCTCGTTAAAAGATAAGTAACCCTTTAAAGTGAGTTTATGTCAAATTGATCTGAGTGTGTTTTTAAGCGTTTTTGCAATTTACATTTTGTTTTTAAAGATATTGAGAAAAATGTCCTGTTAATATGCCTTTTTTTCAACAGCGCCATCTGCTGATCAGTTTCCAAACATAATCCAATCAAGTAACTTGTCAGAAGAAAGAAAGAGGACTGTTCTGATGTTGCTCTGTCTTAAAAAGACATCAGAAACCTCAGATAACTTTTCCACATCTTCCCTAAACAGAGAAACATCAAAACAGTTCTCTATCTTCTGCGAAGACCTTCTCTTTTAAATATTTAGAGATAAGTGTTGCAGTGTAGGTCATTTTTCCAGTAAAACCCATTCCCCTACTTTCATTTTAAACACACTGAGCCAATGAAGATCATTTAAGCAAATGTATTTATTTTATACTGTGTGCAGGTGAATGGTTTTAAGATGGAGGACCTGCTGCACAATGCTGCTGTGGATCTCTTCAGGAATGCTGGTGAAAATGTCTTATTGAAGGTTCGACACAAGGTTAGTGATGCCCCCTGCTGCATTTGCTCACACTCTTGTTTTTGTGCTACCATAATCCTTTGTAAATATAGCAGCCCTGCTGTTAGGGGAGTAACACATTTGCTGTTCATGCCCATTATCAACATATCCCAACTTTTGTCTTTGTACATCTTTAGGATTCATGTTGATGAAGCATTCACTCAAGCAACTCCTGTTTCTCTGAAGAGTTGCTTTCTAAAAACAGGGTCCCAGTCCAAAAAGGGTTAATGAACTCCTTCCCTTCCTGTGCTCTGGAAGAGTAGGGGTTGATAAGTCAAACACCATGCATGTCCCCAACAACGAAAGTAATTGTGGCCTCCATGTAACACAAGCCTTATCCTTGTAACGATGATAGAAACAATGGTGAGCCTGACCTTATTGGACATCCTTGGCCTGTGCATGGCTGTTCTAGCTCATGATGTTGACTAAAGAATCCAAGTTTTAACTCTGGGAGGCACATTTATCAAAGGTCGAATTTAGAATTCATGTGAGTTTTTAAAAACTCCCCTAAACTCCCATAAATTTGAATTTCATCTAAATGTATTAAACAATCACATTTTGTATGGCTTGGATGAATGGAATTGACCTGAAAACTCGAATCTAATTCGATTCAAATTTTAAAAACTCGATTAGAAAGCTGCAAACAACTCAATTGATCCCTGGACCACTCCCATTGACTTAAACAGCAATTTGTCAGGTTTTAGGTGGCGAATAGTCGAATTTGAGTTCTTAAAGGGCCTGATGATAAATAAAATTGAATTAGAATCTTTTCAAAAACTCAAATCGAATTTGAAAAAACTCCCTAGTCGAATTTTGATCATAAAAAAAAAATCAACAATTTTAATTTTCAATTCGACCCTTGATAAATTTGCCCCTTGGTGTGATTACTGGGGGGGGGTGGGTGGATTTTGTTGTTGAAAAGGAGATTGCATATGATTCTCCTCCAGTGCAAATAAAATCTTTATTTTGATAATAGCATCCCTGTTTGTGGTTGGGAATCTAACACTATGTTGTGTTTAAAAAAAAAAAAAAACTTTGGTATTACCAGGTCCCAGAATAGCTCCCAACTAATCTTTGATGCATTACTGTAGTCATGGAAACAGGTTTTATTCTGCATCGGAACGCCAAAGATAGTAGCGAACATCATATGGGGGTTGGTGTAATATAAACCATTATTGTTTTTTTGCATTTATTTTAATGTTGTGAAGTTAGTTACTGGCAAGGCATGCCCTGTATGCCCCCCACTTGCTTTGGCTGCACCCTCTGTGCATCATTACAGGAAGCGAGCGGCTGCTCAAGTGGGATACTTTGCATTCCTGCTAATTCCCTACCGGCGCTGTGCTAGCAAGATAGGCTGTTATTGTTGCTTCAGAGCCTGTTTGTGCCAGGTTTACTGAATTGAATGGATTCCAGATGGACTCATTGTGAGATCTGAGCTGGAGGCAATCCATTCTGCTGCCAAGAAAAAAAAAAAAAAGTGAAATGTGTTCTTCTTTATACGTAGGTGTGTGTTTGCCTTTACTGATATCACTCTCATCATGTGGCTTATTCACATAGAAAAATACCAACCGGGAAAAGGCATGTTTATGATGAACATATTGACAGTGCCTCCTCCAGCCCATAAATGTGGTCTGCCAGATTTATGGGCCATATTGGTGCTGGTTGTGCTTTACTTTGTGGCACAGTCCCAGCTGCCAGTAGGGAGATTGCATATGTATCTGTCTGTGCCTTGCTTGATGGTTCTGACTTGATGCAGTGTAGCAGAAGCCAGCTGATTAAAGGAGAAGGGAGGTCATATTTACTTGTAGGGTGCCAAAAGTAAGGCACTTCCACTTCCTGTGCACCTATCAGCAGAAAACTGCACTGACCTGGGTTATTCCAATAAGCACCATGGAGCGATCCTCTTCCTGTTTCTTCTTTCTTCAAACTTCCCTGGGGCAGATGCATGCGCAGTAGAATGAAATAGGCAGCTTTTTCGTTAAAGTTCGGCTTTTCGCTCTACTGCTCATGCGCAGAAGAAGCAGGAAAAGGATCGCTCCGTGGTGCTCTCTGGAAGAACCCCAGGCCGGTGCAGTTTTCTGCTGATAGGAGCACCGGCCCAAGGTGTCAGGTAAGTAAATGCGATAACTCGGGGGTGCCTAACTTTTGGCACCCCCACGCATAAACTGACTTTACTTCTCCTTTAAAGGGAACCAATACCCAACTTTTTGACATTAGCTCATTTATTTGGGCTTATGTAACGTGATGGATTGTGGGACTTGAAATCTTTCTGCTTTCCATAGTGGACGGTGTACCAAATCTCTAGAAAGCAGAGGGACTTCAAGTTCCAAAATCCATCACTTCACAATGAAACGAGGTGAGGGAGGAGTTGTGCGACACGAGAGAGAGAGAGAGAGATTTCTCAAGACTTATTATGCTACAATGTTTGAAGAGACTAAACTAGAGACCAAAAAGAGACCAATACTGCTTTCAGGAGCAATAACTATAGAACCATTGAACATTTTTAATGCATTTATAGTGGAAAGTTGCTAAAATGACATTTTCTATAATTATGCAATTGTCTTTTTTTGTCAACGTCCCCTTTAAATGTTTTATCCACGTAATTAGCAACTGCTATCCTGCACACTTGTTATTTGGTGGGTGGCAGAATGCTACTTACTCGACATTCTTTAAAAAATCTGGATATTCAAGATGTAGCAGATTATGTCTGTAAAGTATTGAGATTTCAAATAAAAACCACGTCGGATTACCAGTTAAGCTTTAGAAGTAGTTGCCGTCATCTGAAAGCTGGTTAGGTAGGTAAACGCCTCCACTTTCAGCAAATCTCGTTTTATGAGCTATAATTGCTAAGAAAATAATATATATTTCTTTTATATCAAGTCATAATTTGTATAAAAACATACTGTTTAATTTTAAGGAGCATTCTTAAATTAGATTTACTGTTCATTCTAAAGAGAAGCTTTGCCGTGCGTGCAGAACTCTATGTAATTACTTTTTATCATAAAAACTGCAGTCTTCTTATGCAGAGACATCAACTCAACTGGCATTTTATTGGGTGGACTTTGGTTATGCTCCTGGGGTGTTGCCACCAATCCTCTCTGAGATTGGCCAGATACTGTCTACTGTATATCAGTTGGGTTTTTTTGGGTGGGTTTTACAGCCAGTTATAGAAGGTGGGAAACTGGGATATTACTGTAGGTGACCAGGTGAAAATAGGGAAACTCCTGACATGTCTGTTTATGATTTATGCATGGACCTGCAGATCTAGCAGCAGTCAAGGCAGGTTTTATCTGAAAATACTGTTTAACATATACAGATATGGGGTCTGTTATCTGGAAACATGATTTCCGGAAAGCTACAAATTACATAAGCTATGTCTCCCATAGACTCCATTATAAGCAATTAATTGTAATTTTTAAAAATGATTTCCTTTTTCTCTTTAATAACGAAACCGTACCTTGTACTTGATCACAACTAAGATTAATCCTTATGGGGGGGGGGCAAAACAATCTTATTGGGTTTATTTAATGTTAAAGTTATTTTTTGTAGACTTAAGGTATAGAGATCCAAATCACAGAAAGATTCCTTATACATAAAACACCAGGTCCCATGCATGCTGGATAACCGGTCACATACCTGTATAATAGTGATGTGCGGGTTGAGAAAAACTTGACCCACACCCGACTCAACCTGAACCTGCCGCACCCACCTCCTCCGATGATGTCACAAAAGGGGAGGAGCGATTGCTAGAGTATAGAAAAGAATGCCGGAAGCAAAAAACCGGCAGTGTAAGGTCGCAGGTGGAGAGAAAAGAAAGAGAAAGAGCTCAAACCGAACCCACCTGCGGGTATTTGGCTGGCCCACACATCATTACTGTATAGCAATGCATAATATGCTATGCTTTGTAGGATTGGCATGAGAGAGCATCAAAGCAAAGCAAACAGAAACACAGTATTCTAACAGTATACTAGTGACCCATTACTAAAATAAGGATGAAGGATTTTCGGAGGTGAAAGCAGGCCGCTGCCTTTTGTTTAAATTAACTTCTATAAAATGTGCTTAGTGGGGCTGGAACCTCTCTCAGTCTGCAATAGCACAGCGCTCATGATTCCATTCATCTTTAAAGGAGACCTTATTGCACCAGCCTAAAGTTTCAGCTTCTCAATAGCAGAAATGATCCAGGACTTCAAACTTGTCACAGGGGGTCACCATCTTGGAAAGTGTCTGTGACACTCACAGGCTCAGTGGGCTCTGAGCAGCTGTTGAGAAGCTGAGCTTAGGGGTTGTTGCAAATTATCAAGAAGAAAATGAGGTTGGCCTGTCATATAAGCTGATGCTGCAGGGCTGATGTGGAAGATGGGGAGCTACTGGGGCATCTTTGGAGACACAGATCTTCCCTGCTAAAGGGCTTTGATCGCCTGGGGCTGGTACAGAAGCCCAAAGCATAATGTACAACATTTCTAGCTACTTCTTTAGTTGAACTTTCATTGTCATTTTAAGGACTGGCACACAAGTGGCAATTCTATTTTATGGGGGGGTGTTCATGGAGTTTTAAGTTTCATACTTGCTAAACAAAAGTCTAATGCACAGCAAATAGAGTGTTTTCTTGTGTTGTTCTGCTCCATGAAGGAGATGGAATTCCTTGTTGGCCTGAGTCCAGACACACTGTCGATACTGTATAAACATTTTCCCTGTTATTCATTTATACTTGTTACCTAGTTCATTTCTTTTTCTCACGTATTATGTGGAATTTATACCTGGGTATAGTTGTCTAGGCTTCTGTACATTCTAATATTAGTCATTCCTTTTTGTCTTTATGCTTTATAGCAATGCATATTGAGACACGTAAACATTAGCACAAGAACGACGTATCCTCAGTATCTGATGAATCACATCAGTTTGAGTTTTTTTTAATTTTATTTTTTTAAATTCATGTATGGGACCTGTTATACAGAATGCTCGGGGCCTGGGTTTTTCAGATCTTTCCATAATTTGGATCTTTATACCTTGCCTACTAGAAAATCATGTAAACTTTAAATAAAGCCAATAGACTGGGTTTGCTTCCAATAAGGATTAACTACTGTATATCTGTCTGGATCAAGTACAGGTATGGGACCTGGGGTTTTCCAGATAATGTATCTTTCTGCAATTTGGATAGTCATACCTTAAATCTAGTAGAAAATCATGTATACATTAAATAAATCCAATAGGTTGGTTCTGCATCCAATAAGGATTAATTATACCTTAGTTTGGATCAAGTACAAGCTACTGATTTATTATTACAGAGAAAAAGGAAATCATTTTTAAAAATCTGGATTATTTGGATAAAATGGAGTCTATGGGAGATGGCCTTTCCGTAATTTGGAGCTTTCTGGATTACGGGTTTCTGGATAACGTATCCCATACCTGTACAAGCTACTGTTTTATTATTTATTATAGAGCAAAAAAGCAAATCATTTTTAAAAATGTGGGTTATTTTGGTAAAATTGAGATGGTCTTTCTGTACTTCTGAGCTTTCTGGATAACAGGTTTCCATATAATCGATCTGTACTGCACTTTTTCAAACCACATTGATACCTATGGAGTGTGCATGCCTGTAGGGGGTCGTGTGCCCTGATCACTGACTATTCTGTATTGCACGTGTGGAGCAAATCAGGGTTTCCCCAGCGGCATCTATCCTGCAGTGTGCTGATATTTATACAGTGAATAAAGTACCCATATTGTAGAATATAAGGATATTATAAGTCACTGAGGAGTTCGGCCTTGTGCTTTTATACAGGTCATGGAAATCCGAGGTTACTTCTAATATCCTTATATTTTTCAATAGGGGGTACTTTATTTATTATAATACACGAGTTTTAGTGATTCATGTGACAGAAATTACATCACTACTCACCGTTTATAACTGATGACATCACTAGTCACCATTTATAAGGCCGTTTATAAGGCTGTAAATAATTTGATTGTTGTGTAGTGGGAGGAAGATAAGAATAGAAGCTATAAAAGTAAGAAAGTAAAATGATACATTTTCAACTGAAATGTCTTTTTTGGCCTGCCTGAGTAAGAAAAAATGCCATATACAAGTCTTTCTTAAATCTTTTCTCCATATTGTGTTGTAGCAGGACTGCAAAATCTGATTGTTATAAATATCTTCTTTTCCTTCCTTTTCAGGTCCTGAACCAGCAGAATGGACCCTCGGGTAACAGAAGTGAGAGAGACTCAGAAGACTCCTCTCTAGCGATGCTTGCCATCCCAGTGTTATTATCAGTGGCAGTTGTCGCCATTTTTGCATTTGTTAAATACCGCCAACGCATGTAAAAAAAAAAACCCAATAAATCTGAAGGACCAGAAGCAGATATGTTAAATAGAAAAACGTGCTCATATATACATTTAATATAGATATGATTATCAGTAGCCGGTCACATAGATCCCACAATATGGTGTGTGTATCTACTGCCTGGATATTGATATCCTTTTGCTAGGGGAGATTTTAAGCCATAGGAGATTTCATGTACAATCGTTGTGAGTGTATATTCCTGTAGCTTCGGGAGATGAGCAATGGGAGATGCCAGGTACAATCATAGTCAGATACTGTTCCGTCAGGTCTAATGCTACGGCTTTGCCTTACACCATCTCTGTACTAACCACACTCACTGCTTCTGCCCCACTGTAATGCATTTTAATGGTTTGTACACCCCATCTTTATTCCTAACATTTAACACTTAACATTTTTTTTTTATTATTCCAAATACTAGCCAAAACCACAAAATAACAAATGGTGATTTTGCCGTCTTGCAAGTCACATGGCAGGCACAGTAGGCTTGGGTATTGCATTTTGGAAAATGCCAGATGGTTTGGGAAGGGCTCATCAAGTGCATGATTCAGGTTGGTTCTTTTATATTTATCAGCCAGAGATTGTGTTTTTTTTAGTACATCCGTAACCTGACATGCCCACAAATGCCTTTAATGAATGTGCTTAATAACTGGTACCTTTCCAGTCTGGGGATGTTTATAGTGCCTTATGGATTGGACTTGGCCATTAGGTGGGCTTCAAGTTTTTTGTTGTTGTTTTAAGTATTTGTACGGTTTCAGCTATTCAGATTGTGGAGGAGATGCTTTGAATACAGTTATAATGGTTAGAAATATTGGCATTCACTGCATGTTGATAATGATACATCCAGGATGGTGATGCTTAATGGCAATCTGGTAAAGAAATCACCATGTGCTTTAGTCTTGTGGTCCCTAGTGTTATAATGATATTGGCTTGGTGAGGATGCTGGGACATACAGCTAAGAGTTGTCACAATGTAGTTGCATGTGAGCGTTAGCAAACCTCTTGTTTCCCAGTGCTTGGTAAGTCGCAACCTTTTAAAGGGGTTGTTCACCTTTAGGGTAAGGGCACATGCTAAGATTCAGGGAGATTTAATCACTCGGCTACAAATCACCTCTTCTTCAGGCAACTAATCTCCCAAAAAAGCCTTCCCGCCTGCTAGAATCTAATCGTCAGTAGGATGGCACTCGGAGCGCTTCGTAGTTGCCTCACAAGGAAACTTTGGGCGTCTTCGGAAAATGAAGCGATCCGAGTGCTGTCCCGCCGGCGATTTAGATTCGAATTGGTGGGGAGGCAGTTCGGCTAGATTAGTCGCCCAAAGAAGAATTGGTTGGGCGACTAATCTCCCCCAGTAGCTTTGTGTGCCCTTGCCCTTAAATTAACTTTTAGTATGATGTAGAGCAGGGGTGCCCAAAAGGTAGATTGGGATCTACCAGTAGACCCTTAGCTGGTGATCAGTAGATCTCAAGACACTGTCAACAAACAGCTTGTCTATTCATGCTTTTCATTCAGATATTTATTACACTAAGGTCACATAAGAAATAGTTGTTTTTTAAATCTAGCAATATACAATTTTGCATAAATCAACAATAAAGTAATATTTTCCGGAACAGAATGCTAACAATGATTTTATGGACGTACAGTAGATCCTAATAGGCCAACATCACTAAAAGACCTCACATTAGCAAAGTACGGCCACTCCTGATGTAGAGAGTGATATTCTCAGACATTTTGCATTTGAGTGGGGGTTTGGAATGTTTAGCTTTTTGTTCACCAGCCCTCCACTTTGGAAACCAAGCAGTGGTGTGACTGAAGAGACTGGTCTATTAATAGAAGAGGCCTAAATAGAAAAATAACCTCACAGTGACAGATTTTTGACCCCCATGTGAAAGTTGCAACGAGTCAGAAGAAGAAGGCATATAGTTCAACAACTGTAAGACAAAATGACCAATTGAAAAGTTGCTAAGAATAGCTTATTCTATAACATATGAAAAGTGTGTTTTTTTTTTTAAAGTGTACTACCCTTTTAATGCTATGCAACTGACTTGTTCTCCAAAAGAAAATGTACATTTCCTGCAAGTCTGAAGAGACAACATGCCTATCCCAAAACCTAATTACATGGGTGTTTTTGTCCCTTGGACAGAGGCAAACGTCACTGAGGGGGTTATTTATCAAAGGTTGAGTTATGTTTTTCCAGAATAATTCAAGATTTTCAAGGGTAGTTTCAGAAAAAATTACAGGATATGAAAAAAACTTGAATTTTTCGAGATTTATTATCCGCTGAAGTTGCAAAAAGCCTGAATCAGAAAATACTCCAGCTAAAACATGTCAAGGTCATGTAGAAGTCAGTGGCAGAGGTCCCTTGAACCATTTGAAGACGTTTTTATTTTTATTTCTTTATTTTATTTTTATTATTGAGTTTTTATAAAGCAGCAGCATATTCCCCTGCATGGTGTACATTAAACATGTAGATGACAAATACTGATATGTAAGGGTTTGGGTCTATTTATCAGCTCTACAAGAGATATACTTTCAGTAGAATGCCTGCCCAACTATATTATTTTCCTGTTCTTTTAGACCTTTTACTCTTTTGGAAGTATAAACTGTCAGAAGCTTTGCCATGGCCCTGCTCTGTTTAAACTGCCATTACTGAGATTGCTGATTTGGATTAATTTACGAATTATCCCCCAGTATTTGTGAACCTGAATCATGCATCTTGACTGCCTTTAGAATAATCTTTTGTTTCCTCTACACCCTCAGGCCAGTTGCTACCACATAAGACATTCAAGGCCAGTAGTGGGCATGAGAACACGTGATGGTTCTGTTTATAGGCTGAAAGGGAAAGGTACTTCATTTCTTGGATTGAATCTAACAGTTTAACAGTGAGAAGAAAGTACCCATCTCAGATCAGAGTGGCATTATATAGGCATCTCAAGCAGAAGCCCAATAAATAAGCGTTATCATCATCGTAAATGTTTTTGACTTCCATTTAATCGGTCTTTAGTGCATTTAAGGGCAACTAAAGCTCATGATAATGCCTTATAAAAAGAATAAAAAGGAAATCAAGAATAGGCAGACCACTTTTTAAATATAAGCTTTTGTTGAGTGTATGACTTTTAGTATGTTATAGAGTATCTAATTCTAAGCAACTTTTCAATTGGGTTTTCATTATTTTTTATAGCTTTTTTTTTTTTAAATTATTTTGCTTTTTCGTCTGGTTGCTAGGAGCCATGGCAACCAAATTTCTTCACTGAAAAAAAAGAGCTGCTGAAAAAAAAAAAAAACTTTAAAAAAAAAATAAATCCAGTCTCAGAACGTCACTCTCTATGAACAATCCCTTTAATGGAGTTTAGTGTTCCGTTAGCTGTTATAATTGCAATACTGCTGGAGAATCAATGTAGGAGGAGAGGGGGGAATCCTTTAACCCACTGGTTTTCCTCTTCGTATACTGAATAGGCACTGCGACATTTATTTTATTCTTGTTATAGCCCCGAAATTTTGTATCCCTCTAAACTGTTTATGTATATAGAAACCGTAATTAATTACACACGTTGACCTAATTGTTGTTACCATAATAAATACGAGGCCCTGGTGAAAAAAATACTGAGAGCTGCTCATCGAATTTGGTTCTTTAACTACTCAGTGCTGCCTGCCATAATCGTGAGTACAGAAAGGAATTCAGACAGAGGGTGGTTTAAATTTAAATCGTCCTCTTCTATTGCGGAAACAGGGAGATAGAATTAATATGTGCACTGTGTGATCAAATGAAACACTATAATATAAGCTAGCTTTTATTTTTTCCTGTAATCAGTGGTGTTTTACGTTGGCCATAGCTTTTCCCAATATATTTTACAGTAGAAAATATTTTATTTTAATATCTATAACAATTCGTACAACTTTTAATATGTCCAAAGAGAGGTCCTAGGTAAGTTGCGGTATCATAATGTGAACCTACAATGAGCAGATAGTAAATAGTAAACATGGGGATATAGGTGAGATAAAGGCACGTGGGGCGCATTGTCAGCAGGGCATTTTGGTCAAAGTTATTTGTCTTTATGTTTTGCTTCTTAATGAAGATTCCAAGTTCTGTTTCTGCTTGCCTCTTCTGCATGGTTGGGACCTGCTGGCCTAGTGCACTGTGCATTCCAGAGAATACAGTTTCCATCCTTTTTCTATAACCCTGCTTGGCTTTAGCCCCACTAAAGCTGCTTTAAATCTCAGTGCATTGGCTTCTATCTAAGGTTTGAAATGAACACATCAATTACTCATGCCCCACCTTCTGGCTGCTAATTAACTATCTCTCTGCAAATAAATGAATTATGATAGCGTATCTGGATTACTGTTGGGACAGGGTTACTGGATCCCATATAGCACCAAAAAGACCCACAAAATAATCCTGGAAATTGGCCAGACTAGTCTGAATGCAGAAGGGAACCTGCACTGCCATTATTGACTGGCCTAGGAGGCAGCTGGTGCTTTAAGTGGTTATAGTACTGCATTGCTCTTTGCCCAATGACACTTCTGAAGAATACAAGCTGCTAACAGTTAAAGGGAAAGCACAGATGACATGCCTTTGCTTTGTACAATTGCACATGCGATGTATGTTATTGTTATGATTTGTCATTTGCATACGAAACAGTGCTTTGATGAAGGGGAGTAAATGCCAATGGATCTAACCTTTTGTTGTCTCTGCTTTGTTGGTGTGTTGACGGTTGTAGTTGCTGCACATTGGACACTAAATATGGGGACTATTTATCAAGCTGGGTAAGTAGAGTAAAACATTACCAGTGATGTTGCTCATATCAAACAAAAGCAGTGAACTGATTGGTTAATAACTGTTGAAATCTAATTGCTGATTGCAGAATCACTGGTAATGCTTCATTCCACTTTTTACACAACTTGATAAATAGGACCCTAAGGGGCCCATTTATCCTGTGTAAAACATCACCGGGGATTCTGCAAATAATACGGTCTTTGCTTTTGTTTTGTCTGTTGAAATCTAATTGCTGATTGGTTGTTTTACACAACATGACAGATAGGACCCTAAAAGTGTCTGGGCAAAGGGAGCCTTTAATTACATAACCACCTAAGTGTGATTAACCCGAATAGAAATACCTTCCCCACAAAAAGATTTGTAAGCAGCTCGACTGGAATAAAAGATATTTGTGTTTACCAGTTTCCCAACAGAAGCATCAAACCTGTCCCACTGCATACATGTCTCCAAATTTTTGTTTTGATCTCTGGCCATTCAAATGATCGGGTTGAGCCTTTTGATCATGGTTAAGTAAGTAAATCATTGATGTTTCCCCTTGGTGCTGCTCAAAAAAAAAATATACGGTATATATTCTGCAGCTTCTGCCCAAATCTTGACAGCTCAGCATAATGTTTGTAAAAAAAAAAGTAACTTTCATAGCAGCATGGTACATTTTCTTGATTTTACCAATATTTCTGACCACCCAGCCTGATAATTTTCTTTACACCCTATGCTCAAAATATTATAAGAATATTAAAGGGATTTTGACATTTCTCGGGTATCGAAGGGTGATATATGTTTATTACATGGTTGAGGTATTGTGAGTACTGTTTACTTTCTACAACAATGTTATGTTTATTGTCCTTTTACTGATGATTAAGCATGACTTAATGAATGTGAATTGAGGCTATGCATTAGCACCCCCAACTTACTGTATATATTGTACGTATGACAATATGGAGAGGAGATCTCAGAAATGAAATAAACAACATGCTAAATCTGCTGGACTTTTCTCTTGGAGTTTCTGATTTCTTGAGAAGGCTAGAGGCCAGTTCGTATTCTCATTACCAGTGGGGCTACAATGGAGTCTCAGGGGCCAAGGAGATACATTTTATTTATTCCAGCTCTCGTTTTTTCCAATGAATCTCTCACCTCAAAGTTTTAGTTATGGATTTCCTTGTTCCTCTGTGTTCTTAAATGTCCCTTCTTCTAGTGTCAGTGGATTTCACTTGCACAGCCCTTAGGAGGGACAGATTTTTAGACAAATTATTGCATTGGGCATCCGCTTTTACGCTGTTTCCAAAATATAGATACAGAGATTTTGGGGAAAAAAGTCTGCTGCCAGAGGGGCAGAGATAGGCTGGCAGCCTATTATCTATGCAACATATGCATTAAACTAGTATTTCACTTAATCTGGTTGCCAGACTCTGAACATTTAATGTTCCTCCATCATTGTAAATATATATAGAATTCAGTTTATGGTCTAGCTCACTGGTCCCAAAGCAGTGTTTTGTGAGGAACCTTTAGGCTTACACTCTGCTTTGAAGTTTCTCCAAATGGCCTTGAAGCCTCCAATTACTTAACTTGGTTTGACCCCCCAACAAAAAGGGACTATACTCATCTAGCCCAAACCTTGAGGCAATGAAAGTATGAGGCCTGGTGAACCAAACCCAACAAATCCGTAAGGTGTCACCATGATGTTTAAGATCCAGTTACGTAGCCTGGTACAATGTTTAAGATCCAGTCAAAGGGGACCCGCCACCCAAAAAAAAATGATTCAAAAACCTATTTTATCACATCAGTCAAGCAAAATTAACTTTAATTACACAATATAAATTATTTGAATCTTGTTTCCGTCAGTCTGGGAATTCATAATTATAGGAAGCAGGCAGGAGCCATTTTGTGGGCAGTGTTATTAAGACAAGCCTTGCATCATCTCAAAATCTTGTTTGTGCACCAGAATGGGGTCCATCCCCTTGCCCTGGTTACACAATTAAACGGTGAAGAGAACATGGGAATGTGTGAAGAGCAGTGACATCTAGGAAGTGCTGAATGGAAAGTGAAAGTAATTGTCTGTCCCACCTCTATGACTAAAACATAGAGGAGGGGCAGACTATATCTGATTGACAGCTGAGATTGTTAAATGATCTTACAACAGCTATGAATGCTTTAATAAAAAAAATAGAAGTTGGATTTCATGTTTAAATTGAAAAATACTTATTATACAGATTTTTGTGGCTGGGTGACAAGTCCCCTTTAAGTGGCCTGCTACAATGGATAATGCTAAATAAAAGGAGATTCACTTAACTCTAAACTAATTCTTGGCTCACAAAGAAAAAAATCTAACTTAAGATATGGCATTATACATCACTCTGTAGTAGCAACTGCCTGCTACCATAGGCAAGTTCACTTTGGTATAATTAGGGCACACATGATGGTTGCTGATATGGGGGGAAAATTTGTTGTCTTTGATTTGTACAGGGTTGCTGCACAACACAATCAGTTAACAAACGAATTAAGGCATGGAGTGGGACTCACAAAAGAGGTTTTAACTGGATACTCCTGAGTAAGTAGTGAAGAGCTACCTTGGCATAAATTAATGCATTTCTGTGAATTCCCCTATAGTTACTTTATTTTAACAAAAAAAACCAAAAACTATTCGGCATAATTCTGAAACCCCATTATTAATCCACATGTGTCTGATGCTGATGTTTGGTGCAGTTATACAGAGTGGTTTCATGGATGTGAAGGTAAATAAAAGTTCTTCATTTGACCTCTGTAGGAGATCATCCATTTTGCAAGATGTAATGAATCTAAAACTAAGTGACTATAAAGGATGTTTGCAACCACAACTTGGGAATTTGAGCCAACCTTTATAAATCACAAGCAACTGGAACATCTGCTTTTAACGCTTAAAGCTCGAGAAAACTAGATAGGCAGAGGGCTTGTATTTTAACGCTATCATTTTATGATAAATTCATTATTGTGTCTCCAGATTTAGATGCAATCCTTAAACCTTAGTGTAACTTCCAACTACCTGTTATTCATGCATTTAATTACTGTTATTTGAACGTTATCACTTTCCTCTGAATTCTCCTGGTGGCACTCGTCCAGCTCTAGCCCTTGTCTGACCTACTTAAGAAACTTAAAAAGGCAGCTGACCAAATCTATAGCGAAAAGCTTAGGAAGATTTTAGAGACCCTACATGCAACTACCTTAAAGCACATTTTATTTTATGCCACAGTTTTTTCATGTTACAGTTCTTCAAATAAATGAAAGCTATCCTTCTACTGACACACCATTCTAATATTCACATAACATTTATATGTGTGCTGTAAGTGGCTTCTAGCAAGGTTGTAACATTTAATACTTCTATATGTTTCTAATTGAAAACGGTGTCATTTTATGGAAAAAAATGGGACATTAAGCTTCCCAAGAAAACACTGTTGGGTCATAGGACCAAGATACAAAATGTTTTACCCAGGGAAGTACTAGGGGGCTTCTGACTAATGGGCTCTCCAAATAATACAGAGAAGTCTGTTACATCAGGTTGAACCCATTAGATAATAAACATGGGCGCATGCACACACACTCTCACACTCTCCTGTTGTGGATGTTATTTTTAAATTGACTGTATATCAGCTGTACATAGATGTTGGATATGGAAAGTATATCTTGGTGGATGCACTAAGGCACTGAAAGGAACCTAATGTATGTAGAAATACTGGGGATGTTTTGTATGTATCTCCTTCACTGTCTGAAGGTCGGGGGGGGGGACATAAATCACATTAATCACAATGTTTAATAAGCCATGAGTCACAAGAAACATAATTGGTGTGTACATGCCTAGTTCTACTTATATGTAGCATTTCTAGTGCACAGGCCCATGATCATTATGGTGTCTTAATCAATTATATCTGCAGCAGGGAATCATATCAACATAGCTCTTCATCAAGGATGATGGCTTCTGCTCAGGAAAGCTTTGAGAAGTCATCCATCAATAGTAGAAAATTGTGTTACCAATGGAATATTTTAGAACAGTGGTTTCACTTGTGTCTTGGGTTGCATTTGCAATCACGTATTCAGACCAAACTGAACAAAGTGGATTTGGAGATGGATTCATTGATGTGGCCACCTGCCTACTGGCCCCACTTACTGCAGGTTGGGTGATCATGGTGACTGACTTGTTGAACAAAGGGATATGTTGTACCTTTAAAAATAAATCCCATAATTGACAGCCATAGTTAATAAAATCTTTTAATCTAAATAAATCAAATGAACTCTTTATGTCTTACTTTGGAGGCAAGAAAAAAAATTAAGTAAATAAATTGAAGTTCCATAGAGACCTTTATTCCAAAATCCCTTAACATAACAGCTGTTTTAATTCATCCTACATTTGAGTCACTCTGTATCTCCTGGGCTATCAATAGCATACAGGCACTGCTGTCATTTAATGATAAATTCCCGCAGGTGTCTCAGCAGGTAAAACTACAGAGCCCAGGGGGTGCCTGTGCCTGGGAGACTATATCTCTGTATAACAGCTGGTAGAATTACAGAGACAGCCAGGGGACATGAATGGAAGATTACTTCTCTGTATGGCAGCAGGTAGAACTTCAGACACAGCCTAGGAACCATGTATAAAGAGAAATGCCTTGAAGTCAATGGCAAGGTGAAGTAGAATATACCCTACCTTGTTAGAGAAGCTCCAATATGCTACAACTGTTCTTCATAGAACAAAAAAAGCTAATTTCTTCCAAATTCTACTCACAGACAACTTCTTTGGTTGGTGTGGACATTAATATCTGCATTTATTTCCCCCTAACGATTATACATCATTGCCCCAGTGGAGCTTACAGTCTATGATTCGTTTCACATTCAGACTCCGGGGTCAGTTTTATAAGGAACCAAATAAACTGCCAATATGTTTTTCGAGTAAAAGTAACAAGAATTACATTCAAACTAACTAGGGATGCACCGAATCCAGGATTCGGTTCAGGATTCGGCCAAATCCTTCTGCCTGGCCGAACCGAATCCTAATTTGCATATGCAAATTAGGGACAGGGAGGGACATTGCGTGACTTTTTGTCACAAAACAAGGAAGTAGAAAATGTTTTCCCCTTCCCACCCCTAATTTGCAAATGCAAATTAGGATTCGGCTTTGGTTCGGTATTCAGCCGAATCTTTAGCGGAGGATTAGGGGTTCGGCTGAATCCAAAATAGTGGATTCGGTGCATCCCTAAAACTAACTATCCTGGTAAGGTTAATAGTGTAGTCCTGTATTTTTCCTAAAGGAATCCGTGATGTCAAAGTTACCCTAATTTCAAGTCTTCCCACCTCTATCTCCTGGCAGCAAGCTAAGTAAGAGTCTTGAGTCTTCCTTGTAGGACTATTGTGTTCGAGGTGTATGAATACAACTTCTGCTCAGCTCTATGATGTTCTCCAATTCAACAGAGCTCCCCCTGGTGGTAAGGGGTGGCAAATCTTTGTGTCCCTGAAGATGAGTCAGGAAGCATATCCACAAGGGTAACCCACAATGCAATTGTCTACTGGAGCTCTTTTAGTTAACATGCCTGCTCCAAATGCAACCCTAAAATATTTATTCTATAGGGCTTGGAATAAGAACAACTTATTTAAATAACTGTATTATCACTTCCATACTTTCAGCTTATTGGAAGTGATAATACAGCTATTTATCATCTTATTTGCATTTCTGTTATGTTATCATCTACTGCTCTTGTTTCCTATTGCTCAAACAGGCACATATAATATTTCCCTTTTCCATTAGCAAATTAAAATAATTATTTTTATACTGTTATTTCTTACAATTATTCTTGCACGTCTCTCCCCATAATATCCTCTAGTTTATGGGGCCTGTTATTCTAATCCAACCTAGTTTTATAGCAGATACAGCAGACGAAGGAAGTAAAGTAAGATTGGGGAAAGGGAGGAGCACATTTTGTTTTGCAAAGAGAAGATAGTTCAAGGAGCACATAAGTATAGGCAGTAAAAAACAATAGTTTTATTTATCTTTTAAAAACAGTCATAGATATAAAATGAAAGGGAAACCATGCTTGACAAGTTTCTTAGCTTCTAGCCACTTCAGAATTCTATTATTTCTGGTCGGTTAAAACTATCGGTTATTTAAGTATTCATTCTGGGGGTATACTTTTCCTATAATACTCTGAATACAAAATTCTCCCCATATAGAGTGACATATCAATATGGGTAACTGGCTTGAGCAACAAGGCAATGTCACAAACAGGATTAAAAGGAGGGGCTGACCAATAGGCATCAGTAGCAACAAGGTTGCGTTTACTATTTTACTTTAGAGAGACACCAGAGAAAGACAAAAGATTAATGTTAAATAATCATTTGAATTAAACAATTATGTTAAACGATTACAAAGTTCCTAATATATATCTACGACATGCTAGTAGATTTTTATGAACAATCTTCTAGCAACAAACTACTGAATTTTCACCACTTTCTCTGAATTTCTTTCAAAGTAACTTGCCATTTCTCATGTGCTAATGGATAAAAGCAATGTGAGAGCACTGGGGTTAGGGAACAATAAGCTCCTGTGAGTAATTTGCTGCCATGTCCAAGAACAGTGTAGGTGGGAGATGGCAATGAAAGAAACAGAATAATTAGTCAGTTTCTTTCACGGCTAAACATGTATCCGGCATAATGCCTTTATTACTAACAGTCCATAATGTTATGGAAACAAGAAAGCAAATGTCAGGCATCCATTGTGCTAATCTGTGTTCAGCCTGATTTCCCAGTAATGATTTCCACGTCTGTCCTGTGTGTATATTTTACACTTATAAGCACAGAGGTTTGGGAAATTTGCAAATAATGTATAGCACATAATGCACTCCCTATTTCATTTATGAGGATGTTACCAGCACTTTACAAGGTGCCTCAAAAAGTCATCAGTGTTCGCTTTAAGAGCACAATATCCATTTATATAATTGGCCTGAGTCTGAGTGCAGGAGAGGTAATAGCAGACTGGTGGAGGGGGTTTGCATAGATTTTACATTTCTGGCTTTCTCTTTGATTTATGCCGCATTTTACAGGTGACATGTGGGGCAGTGAGATCAATGAAAAGCAGCATTGTAGGCAGAAGGGTGTTTTTTGTGTTTGGCGAGGCTAATCATTTCCTACACACATTCCTTCATACTATCCCACGTCCAGTTTAATGTATAATGCCCCAGAACACAAGCCAGGATAACCAATTCCATGTATTAAGTCCAGCAAACACAAGGTTTAGGATAAATATAGTGTTCATTCCATGTAGAATGCCCCCCAGAGCACATCAGAATAAATATAATGCCAATTTCATGCATAATATCCCAAGTATACATTGTAGGCTACATGCATTGATGTTCTATATATAGATATATATATATATCAGCTCCAAGAGAACATTTGCCAGTTTCATGTATAATATTGTACCTCCAGGAACACTATTTATGTACAATACCTCCAGTTACACATAACAGGATAAATAAGGTGCCAATTCCATGTGAAATCTCCTTGTCCTGGGTCTTGCAAGAAAATTGTCGGCATTCGTTTGGGGATGCTTTGCCTATGAGCAGCATAGAAAGGGCCACTGCACTGTGAGGGCTTTGGGCAGGATTAAATACATTTCTACTTACCCCTGCTGCCCTCATGTGAGCCCTGCTACATTCTTCTTATGGTCACAGATGTTCTTTCTAGTGGTGTGAACACATAGAGAGATTCAGAGGATTTACAGAAGAGTCACACTTGGCACTAAGTTGGGTTGGTGGAGCTTTCACAGACCATACTGTAAATGTAGAATACTGCAATGTACAGTGAGGGTCAGGTTTGTGTTCTTCTGCACCTGCCAATGCATTATTTATACTATCTGGTATAACCCAGTATTAGGCCTTTAGTCTTTAAAAATTTTATTTCCAGAAGTCTCCATGGACTGCAATGAGGTTTGAGTAAGATTAACAATGATATACGTTTCATCGCTGAACTGACTCAGCCCCAGTGTTACTACAAGGCAGGCACAATGAATAATAGTGTTCCGAAGTGGAGGCATTTCTGACCCCAATCATTTTTTACATTGACACCCTCCCCATATTCCTAACACTTCCCTATTGGAAAGTGTCAAATGATGTGGCAAGTACTATTTTTCATGTTCTAACTAGCAAATAGAAACAAACAAACTGGGTTCCAATAAAGTGTCCTTCAAAAAACAGTGCTGCCTCTTAGCATTCTGGTTACAGAAACAACTAAAATGCACTAGGCTACTGGTACATGAAGTATTTTGGCCAGCATTGTTTTCTGATGGCAGCTGCAGTCAAAACACCCCATGTGCCATTAGCCTAAAGATTGCCATACACGCACCAATATTATCATACAAAACTAATTTTCCTATGATATTCGGTGCATGTGTATGGTGGCAGACGAGTCGACTGATATCTGCAGAAGACTCGGATATTGGTCGGCTCGTCGATCAGCCCAGGTGGAAAATTTCGATCGGGGGCCTTTGAAGGCACACAAACATTGGCCAAGTGCTGAATCGACAGACACAGGAAGAATTCTATTGTTTCTACCTGTATATCTGACGATTCAGCTCTACACGTATGTGTTGTAATGAACTATCTTTCTTGGAAAGATCATAATTGTTACGTCTATGGCCACCTTTAGAACGCTGATAACCCAGCCAGGCACACCCATTATGCAAAAAACCTTCCCAATATACAACAAACCCTTGCCCACTCTCTTGAAAGCCCCTTTCACAACCTGCAAATTTTTACATCTCTTGGGGGCCCCTGGCTCCAGTACGCTCTCTATCCCCCTTAAAGTGGCCCTGTCCATGATGTATATACTAACTTATCTACCTAGTGTTTCACAGTATAGTTTGTTCTTAGTTCTCAATCCCAAAGTCCAAGTGGCCCTGTGATGCTGGGTGCCTAGGTCAAATGCCCTTTTTTTCCCTACCCATGAACCATATATCTTGTAATATGTAATTTACCAAGGGCTTATTGTGCACCATAACTTTTCTAAAGAGGTTTTGGGATAAGTTCCACTGCTCTATCATTGTGCTGGCAGTGCATAGGGCTACAGTATGGCACCTTGTGTACAGCTGCCCTGTGCAACAAAGGTTTTGCCCTTCCATGCCATATCTTACCCTGCTCAGATTGTGCATTGATCAGCTATTGTACCTGCACATCTTCACTTGGCACTTTTGTGTCAGCGTCTGCTGAGCTTAGGATACAGATGGTGGCAGGAGAGCGAGACTGGTAGGAAGGGTAATTGTGATATCTATTTGGTAGAGGTATAGGATTACTAATGCAGCTGTGGTGCTGGGCAGCAGGAGCACCAGGAGGGGGAGCTGGAGTGCAGGGTGGGGTCATAGGAAGCTGCTGACCAGAAATGCACAGCAACTCAACTTCTAGCAGCTCAAGTTTATAGATGTCCTTTAAAATCTTTAGGATTTTTTAGTATAATTAAGAAACAATATTAATATTCATTGGAACTGTGCCATAAATTTAGGAACAGTTAGTGATAATTCATAGGGGAGTTTTGTATAAATAAAGGTATCCGTTATCCGGAAACCCGTTATCCAGAAATTACGGAAAGGCTGTCTCCCATTTTATCCAAATAATCCAAATTAAAAAAAAATAATTAACATTTTCTTTGTTATTATAAAACAGGACCTTGAACTTGATCCTAACTAAGATATAATTAATCCTTACTGGCAGTAAAACCATCCTACTGGGTTTATTTACTGTTTACATGATTTTCTAGTCGATTTTAGATCCAAATGACTGAAAAATCCGTTATCCGGAAAACCCCAGGTCCCAAGAATTCTGGATAACAGGTCCCATATCTGTATTCTGAAATATTCCATCAGATGGATGTGCAGCTGCCATTTCTGATGCTTACTGGCACCTCAGGGCATCCTGTGCTGAAAATAAGCCTTATAGACATAGAGATGCTTTTCATGCAAAATTAACAAATTTTTTTATTTCACCAAAATCTCTTATTTGATTAATGGAATAGTTTTCCCTTAAATATTCTAGCTGTGATGTTGATTAGTAGCATTGCTTAAATGAAGTCAGTTGATGTATTGCATTTCCCACAATTTACCTCTAGCAGATGAATATTTAATTGCACTATGCCATGAAAGGGTTAATGAGGAGACGGATATCAGAATGCCGAGAAGCAGGTTTACACAGGGGGATTCCATGTGCCGGTTGTACTTTGGGGGGGGGCGACTCTGGGCTGTTCCATGAATGGTTAGCATGCAGCGTTGGTGATGGAGCCTCGGTCCCCAGGGGGCTGTGGATTCTGTATGATGTAACTTGCTCCCTGCAGCTCATTCACATCTGCTTGGTAGCAGTAGGCATGGAGCCAAAACTCCACCCCCTATTTAGATGAGGTCATCCTGTCCCTATTTTTTTTTCCCTTCCAGATACTACACAGTTTGCACTGAATGAGCAGCCGCCTCATATCTATTCCACACAAGCTGAGTCTGTTGGCAGACCTCTACACCAGGCTATTTCCCTGTGGATCTTGCTGATTCCTTCAGCATCTTGTCACACTGAAGCCTCATTACTGTTATCCAGCACGCAGCATCAGGACCACAACTCCTTCCGACTATAAGCATCAGCATCTCCTGTGTTAATCCAGTATCTCCCAGTGCAATCTGTGTAGTACAGATCAACTAGCGGCAGCTGGACGAGGAGCCTGTAGCCTGTAACAGCCCAGGATTATGCTCAGCAGCATGTGCAGTAAGTGGACTGTAACCAGCCAGAGGAAGGAGCATGTTTGGGGATGCTGAGCTGACCTTACATTCAGTAAAGGTCATTGGTGTGCTAGGAGCAGATGTGTTGCAGGGCATTTTCTACATTGGCACCGCCTGAACTCATGATATTGAACTTGCCTCTGGATCAGGACTGCATCATGTACTGTGGAGCGTAGCGGTCGCTCCTCAGGATTTGCTGGAAACTCTGCTTGAATTGCCCTCGTCTCCAGATTTCCCCCATGAGCCGCAGTGTGAGACAGAAACAGATTTGCTGGGCAAGTTTAGGCAGTCAGAACCCCAAAGCTGTTTGACTGGAGACTGTAGAATGAAAACAGACCTGCAGACATCAACCAATTGCAGCACTGACCACAAGGGATCTCTACCCCTGGAGGAGCCAGAAGGAGCCACTCACATTCACAATGGCCAATGAACCAGTGATACTAAATGTCTATGACATGGTAAGTCCTGGCTGCTGATGGGGTTCATCACACCCAAACAGCCTAAAAGCAATGATAATGTTATTGTTGCTGCATGGCATCACTTCTGGTGTAACATTCTGCTGGCATGGTTGGTTCTAGTTTCCTACCAAATGTTTATGGCAATGCTTTTTTACACAACCTTAATCAGTATTGGGGGGTGAAGGTAGTTTTAAAAGTCATCTGGCAAAACAAGGAGAATATTATGCTTACCAAAGCAGCGGTCAAAGGGGGTGGAGTTTACAGTAAATGGGTGTGTGCGTTTGAGGTCAGGGACTAGAGGCATAACAGGGTTTAGGCATGGGGTTATGAAACAAATGATAGAACCATTTAATACACAAGGTCCATGAATATTTTATAAAATATATACTTATAAATGGTTCTTAGTGATGTCATCAGTTATAATCAGTTCTTAGTGATGGCATTTGTGTCACATGACTCACTGAAACTTGTGCAAGAATAAAAAATAACGTACCACTGTTATAAAATATGACATGGGCAGACATATTTTAGAATTGTGGCTATATCATCCCCTATATAATGCATAAGAGCCTTAAACAATCTGTAAAATATATTTTTATATATGCTGCTTAGTGATGTCATCTGTTACAAACAAGGCTTAATGATGTCACTTGGTACATGTAACTTGTTGAAATTTCTGTATTATAAGAAACACTATACTCCATATATATAAGAAATTAGACGTTCGAGTTCTATGGTCATGGAACTGGTTGGTGACTTCTAATATCCTTATATTTTACAATGGCAGACATTATTCCTTATATCAGTGGCTACTTCTGAGATCAGAAGTAGGTGATTATAATGTCAAGGTGTGGCTACGCTGCTTAATGTTGTGAACATTTCACTCCTTATTTTTCCACTCTTGGGAGTGGAATGCTTGGGAATGGGGTTTTAAATAAAAAACATTAAAATAAACCCAATAGGCTGGTTTTGCTTCCGATAAGGATTAATTATATCTTAGTTTGGATCAAGTAAAATGTACTGTTTTATTATTACAGAAAAAAAGGAAATCATTTTTAAACATTTGGATTATTTGGATACTATACCCGTTAGAGTGCTCAAATGTGTCTCCCCAAGACTGACCTTCTTCATGAATACACCCCTTCTGATGCTGCCAGTGTTGTATTCAGGGGAGAACCATATCTTTGCTACTCATTCTTGTCTAGGAAGGAAGCTGTTACTGTGACTGTTATAACAATTTGTAAGAGTACATACTTTAGAATGTTTCTAACAACAAAGGCTTATTTTTTCTGAACTTCTGTAAGTAAAGACCTTATGGTGCCTCATGGGAAATGTAGTCATGTCTAGATCAAGAGTGTGCATCATCACTGACTGTTGCTTCTAGCATGAGCTGTTATGATGAAGCCATCACAGTGCATTATAAGTCCCCATACTGTATATAGGCTGACTTGATAGCTGACTTGGTGGGGACAAAAGTTGTAGCTTGTTGTGATGACAGTGAGAGAATTAGGATTTTAAGCAGCAGTGTATTTAAACAGGTGGACCTCACCCAAACAATGTATTTTGCATAATAAAATAAATCGTCATTTTAAGCCAATATAGATTCATGATAAATTTCTGATGGTTTTAAAGTTGTTACAGACACAGATGAATCAAAAGTGGTCTCACTACGTTTTTCTGTTTTGTTTTCATTCCATCCCTGCACTCTGCTCTGTGCAATTATATTCCTTGATCTATTTTGTATTCTATTGATTATTCCAAAAGTTCATCTAATGTTGACTTCGAAACACCTACCCAAGCACAGGATTTGGGTGTAAAATCCCTTTAGTTTGTAAGCTCTTTTTGCACCTTTTGTACCGGTATTGGTTGTGATGTATGTAACTCCATATGTTCTATGTATATAATTCATGTGATTTAGTTGTATAATCACATTTACTTTACAGCGATGCGAAATATGTTGGCACTATATAAATAATAATAATATTAATAATAAAATGCACCTCCAGTTCCTAGTTTGGTCATCACATTTCCTTTTCTTGGTCTCCATGAAGAGTGGCTATTGCTGCTACCTGCTGATTATACGTTACTAGCAGTATTTACCCACTAAATCTCCTACAGCATGTGTGCTTGTCCTACACTCAGATAATATTGTATATCCAATAACTTATAAAGCTAGGACTTTATCTACTCAGCATTTTTTTCCACCCATGAATGTGGAAAGTGGTTACAGAAATAACATAAAAAATTCATATTGAAAGTTACATCAGTTTCACTGCAATTTTGTGTGATCCTTAGCTTCCCCTATAAGAAGTACACATTTCCCTGAAAGGATGTATTATGTAGCTAACACTTTCAAATAAGTGATAAATAATTGAGCCCAGAGCAGAACAGGGAGACAAAGCATTTGCGTGCGCCGAGCCTTCGGTTGACATTGATTTCATTTTTATCTCATTTATGTGCTCTGGAATCAATAGAAATAATATTTGTGTGGCGGAATTATTACATTGTTTGAAGGTTTGAAGTTTTTACTTAGAAGAAGAGCCCATGTGCTGGGTACAGGAATTACAACCATGTGTCTTGGCATCTTGGAACTTATGACATTCTGAGAAGCCTTAATTTATTGGCATTGCCATGCATTTTTTCCTATATACTCACACTCCACAAATTTGGTGCTGCAGAGAAAAGGTTAATAATTTACAACTTTTACAGTACTGATATGAATTTGGGGGGCAAAGACAGATAGGAATGTCGACTGGTATGAGTTATAATATCTATAATATAATATTATATTATATTAGCTATAATATAATATATATATAAATGACAGTAAGAGCGATGGCACACAAGGAGATTTCATGGGTCTGAGCAAGCACATTTTTTATTAGTCCAAAGAGGGAGGGCTAAAAGACCAAACAACGGTTTTCATTGGCTCACGCACCTGTCAAATCACATATTTGGATATAACTCAACAAAGAAAGTGCAACACAGCAGGCCCCTCACGTGTTGTTGGTTAAACCCCACCCAACCCCCCAAAAAAATGCCCCGCTGCGGCCACACAGATTGCCCACTCCAAAGGCTGTGGCTGGTAAAATGAGCATACTAATGCAGAGGCAGATTTGTCTCTTTATAGACAAATGAGTAGATCGTGTATCCCAACAGAGAATCTATAAGGGAATCACACAGAGCTGTCCTACATTTTAAGTGGTAATGATAAAGCCATGCATATTTGCAATTAAATAAATACAAGTGAATGATTTGCAAGGCAGGAGGTAAATTAGGAAATCAATCATTCATGTTAAGGCAATGGGTATCAGATTCAGAGGGCAGATCTAGAATTCTAGAATCACAAGAATATAAACTCTGGTTTATATAGACGGTAGTTACTGATCACTGTAACTTGGCAGTGAAATGCTTTCAGATTATTAGGGTAGATAAAATATGCTAAGAAAGTAGGCCTTTGTCATATTGTATGACACAAGCTACAGACTAGCTATAGCTACAGATATAATCTGGTTAAGGTTTTTGTACGGCAGCTGTTTAGTTTGGTATTCAGCAGTTATCTGGTTGCTAGGGTCTTATTTACCCTATAATAAAGGGGTAAAAAGGGAGGGAAAAAGGGGAAAATGTCCAGTATTGTAAACTTGTGAACAGTTACCAATATTACCAGGGGGTCCAGGTGCTCAAGCCCCAGACCTTCAGCTTGGGGAGGTAATGTCATACATTTTCGATTCAATTGTAGGGTGACACAAAAATCAGACTTCACTCTAAAGTAATTTATTAAACAAAAAGGAACATCTCAGGGGGTGGCCTTGTGCATTTCGTGCCTTATGGGCACTTAAAGGGTATTCTGTACAACCAGTGATATTTAGATGGGAACACACCAATCAGAGAAGTGTTTTGGAAAGGTTAGATTGCCCAGGAGAAACATAGTACACATAGAATCAACATGTTAAAACTTAAAAATACATATTTTTGCAGAAAAAAGATATGTTTTACACCACAGAGATTCTTTTTGCAAAATAATTGTAAATGCTATAGTTTTATGGTTAAGGTGATAGTTTTAGTATTTTTCAGATTACTTTAAATACTTTTTACCCTAACAACCAGGCAGTGGTTTGAATCAGAGACTGGAATATGAACAGGTAAGGCACTGAATAGAAAGATATGTAATACAAAGTACCAATAACATCAGGCTGCCTTTTCAAAGCTAGAAAGAGGAAGAAGAGAAAGGCAAAGAATCATGCAGATTAATTGCAAAATTGCTAGGAATAGGATATTCTATAACATACTAAATGTTTAATCAAAGGTAAACTATCCCTTTCAATGGTCACCCTGGTTCCTGAAATTGTATGCATTTGTGCCATAGACAATTGGAAGATCTCGCCTTCTTTTATAACTCTGATAACTCCTGGAGCAGTTGTTTGTTTGTGTCTATTATGCATTAATTGGGAGCCACCGCAAGAGAGGGTGCCAATGCAAGTTTCACCAAGTCTGTAAATGTCATTGGCCAAAAAATGAATAACATGTTATGTTTTAGGTAGCCGAGGATGAGTAGAGTATAACAGTGCTTTTATTAGCAGAGTCATGCAGGCATTACACAACAGTAACTTTCACTTTCACTTTTAAACTGAAAGGAAGTATGCACAGTATAAGTCTGAGCACAGTGACATCTACAGGCCATCTGTATAAACACCCCATACTCCCCCTATAGTAGGAAAGCATTTGGGCAAATGTAATAAACAACATCAATGCATCTTAAAGCAATAATATACATTATTCACAATTTTCTGATTCTCTCAGTTCGCCTTATAGGTTCACTTTCTTCAGGCCTATTGCAGTTGACATCAGGAGTTGGAAAATGTCCTTCATCAAACGGAGCTTCTACAAAGTCATATCTAACAGGAGCAAGACGACTTGCATTCCATATGCGTCCATCAGACAGTTCATATGTATATGGTCCTCGCTGGCGTCTCACTTCAAGTGGTGTAGTAAATTTAGACTGTCCTTGTTTCAGTATTCCTGGTTTCTTAATTCTGACTAAATATCCAGGCTGAAAGTACACTTCTCTTGCACCACGTTTTCTATCAGTATAAGCCTTGTATTTGGCTTGTTGACGTTTCACAATGTCAGCAGTAGATGGTTTTGTAGATGGTTTTGTAGACACAGTATTTTGTGGAAGATGTCTGCAACATGTAACTTAGTGCGCATCTGTCTGCCATGTAATAATTCAGCAGGAGATGATTGGGTTGTTGCATGGCGTTAGTTATGTAGGAACTCTGTTGTAAATACTTTACAAGATTTCCCTGTAAGATTTGCTGTCTGTAGTGCTTCTTTCAGACTTCTGTTGAATCGATTTCTTCATTTGCTTGTGGGTAATACACTGAAGATTTCCTATGCACAATATTCCTCTCTCTCAGAAAGGATTCAAACTCATATGAGACAAACTGTGGTCCGTTGTCTGATATTAAATCCTTTGGATTACCTTCTCTGCTGAAGACTGTAGACAGAAATGTTATTACTGTAGCTGTTTATATGAGAAACAAATGCAATTTCAGGCCATTTACTGTAATAGTCTATCAAGGTTATAGCAAATCTACATTCTATAGGAGCATCTGCA
Source organism: Xenopus petersii (assembly GCA_038501925.1). Lineage (NCBI taxonomy): Eukaryota > Metazoa > Chordata > Amphibia > Anura > Pipidae > Xenopus > Xenopus petersii. The sequence goes on along the minus strand of CM076686.1, from coordinate 38,932,226 downwards.
AATGGACCGACAATATCAAAAGCAAGTTTTTCCCACACTTAATACTGTGACATTTGTAGTAGTGACTTCATGAACATCTTTCCCAGAACTACGGCAGATCTTAGCAAAATGTCCTACTTTTGTGCATTTGCGGCACCGTTTAGCTTTTGCAGGACATGTAACATGATTTGCAGTATGTTGTGTTGAACCACAGCGAAAGCAGTATTTTCTGTTTGTATTTGCTGTATGGTTTTGCAGTGTAGGTGAATCGGTATCGGTGAATCGCTTTCCTTACACTGTATTTTGCCTGTGACTGTGCATTATTAGGCCACAGTGTTGAATTCACAATCTGTACATTCCCAGAAGTTCCCTGACTGAGAGTTTTAGCCTCTGCCACTGCTGTTTCAATTTGGCTAGCAACTGTAATAGCCTTTGCAAGGGTTAAATCCTGCTCTAGGAGCAGTCTCTCTCCAGGGCCGGAACTAGGGGTAGGCAGAGTAGGCACGTGCCTAGGGCGCAAAGCTGGGGGGGCGCCAGGCATGTACCTGCTCTGTCGCCTACCCCATGTCCGGACCCGTCTCTCGCAGGTTGGTGAGTGTAATCTTCCGGAAATTGCGCTTCTGCGCATGCGCGCACGCCCTTTCGGGCATGCGCGCTGGAGTGCCGTTTCGCGCATGCGCAGTTTCACGCTCACTGAGCCGGCGCCGTGGCCCGCCAGGTTGCCTAGGGTGCCTGGCAGGGTTGGCCCGGCTCTGTCTCTCTCTAATGAGAGGTGAGTTTGTTTTATCATGTAATGCAGACATAGATAATAAGCCATAGTTTACTCTGCCTGTTTGGTTAAATATCTCCCTTGGCATCCAAAACAGGTATTTGATGCCACTTTCAAACGGCAATATGTGTTCATATGTTTAGTAGCTTATACACGATTTGCAGATATAGGCCAGTTGTTTTCTGGATATACTGTATGTCATTTTATTCTATGTGCAAGTGTGCAGTAATGTTGCTGCCCCTATCCCAAGGCAGTGGTTTTCAGATTTTTTTCCAGTCCCCCTGGTGTTCCAACCTTTGGCCACGGGACCCTTAAATAATAAGGTTACAGATATAGATAACTATTGTTTTATTATTCATTCAGCCATAGCTCCAATAATATATAAGATCGCAAATACGTTTTCACCCCAAATCTTACCCTTCAAGTTGTTCACCTTCCAACACTTTTTTCAGTTTAGTTGGTTTCAGATAGATCACCAGAGATAAAGACTTTTTCCAATTACTTTCTATTTTCTATTTGTGACAGTTTTTCTAATACTGAAGTGTAAAATTTCATTTTTCACTTTCTTATGTTTTTCTAAATCAGCCCTCGGAGGGGGGTCGCTGACTCTGTAACTGTTCTAAATTGATACAGTTAGTTGATACATTTCTTATCTTTCTGCTACTAGAGACAGCTTACAATTACAACTAAAAATTAAATACAAAGTATATTGTCTAAACCCATATAGTCTTAACAGGGTCTAAACCCTGTATCTTTCTATCATAATCTTAATTATAACGCCAGTGAGTTGGCTAGAAGATATTTATGCTGACATAATGTGATGGTCAGCACCCTAAATCCAGAACCAATGCTAAGCACCCTGTTCACAGCTCTTGCTTCTGCCTTTAACAGACGCCTTTCACCTCGGGAGGAGCCCTCGACTAATCGGATGCCGCCAGGTTTTAATAAGATAGGTGCCAAGCTAAGGATTCTAGACGAGCAAAGGGGCACGACGGTAAAGTAAAGTCTTTTGGGCAGAAGGTCTCAATGCAAGGACTAAACAGAAGGCGTAGTCAATCAGGCTGGGTCGGGGCAGGCAGAGTACAAGCAGAGTCAGACAGGCAGGGGTTAAACCAGGAGATCAATCAGAAGTGATGCGGAAATAGAAGAGTCATTTACCAGGCAGGGTCAGGATTGCAGAAGTCAGGATCGTCCAAACAGGCAGGAGTCACAACAGGTATCAGATATCAGACAGAATACAGGCTCAGAAGCACTAGGAAATCACTAAAAATTATCCAATAATGGGCAAGGAATCTACACACTGATTTCCCTTTTAAGATGTTTGGATTTCGTGCCATTGAATTTTGCATGTGCCAATATACAGAGGAGACACGTGGCGCGCGCGCCCTTAAGCAGCGCTCACAAGGAGGATACGTGCAACATGGCGGGTGTCCCCGCCAATGGGGCTGCAGGCGTCCCTGTCGACCCCCTCCCACTAGACCACCGGGGTGAGTTATTACACATAACCTGGCAAATACCAGATCATGCAGGTTGATGGCTTATGCAAGTCATCTGAATGTTTTCCAGCAGTCAGGATATTCTGCTTAATTCTTCATTAAATGCCCTTCAGTCTCTAGGAGCAAAACTGCTGAAGCAAATCCTATCAGCTTCAATAGGTGTCATAGGAAAAATAGCACTGGGAACAGGTGTTTCCCAAAATATTTATTGCCTACAGAAGCCATGTTAGTCATCAGTGCAGCACAACATAGCAAGTGGTCTCACAAGGGACAAGGCAGGCTTTTAATAACGAGAGGAAAGGACAATGAGATTTAATACTTTTCTGAGATTGCACTGCATATACTAGCCCACAGCAACACAACAGAGCATCAACAAATAAAGTGTATATTTCCCTTGAAGTTTACCCGTTCCTTTTCTTTTTGTGCACCAGCAATAAGATCACCCCAGAGAATATATAATCCGAACATTGAAATTATATTATCATGTAATGCAGGAGACCTAGATAATAAGCCATAGTTTACTCTGCCTGTTTGGTTAAATATCTCCCTTGGCATCCAAAACAGGTATTTGATGCCACTTTCAAACGGCAATATGCGTTCATATGTTTATTGGCTTATACACGAATTGCAGATATAGGCCAGTTGTTTTCTGGATATCCAGTATGTCATTTTATTCTAGGTGCAGGTGTGCAGCAATTTTGCTGCCCCAATCCCAAGGCAGTGGTTTTCAGATTTTTTTTCAGTCCCCTTGGCTGTTGGCGTCATGTTTTTATATGGTCATGAAACTCCTCGGTAACTTATAATATCCTTATATTTTACAAGCCGGGGTACTTTATTCACTATATTATTCATTCAGCCATAGCTCCAATAATATATAAGATAGCAAATAAGTTTTCACTCCAAATCTTACCCTTCAAGTTGGGCTTTCATTATGCATTTACTGTATAAAATTTTCCCTAAATTTTCTATATTTTCTCCTTCAGAATGAGCCCCATGACAATGCTCCAAGTCCCCCCAGGGGGCCAACCCCACAGTTTAGGAGCCACTGTCCTAAGGCATGTTATTATATGATTATCCTCCTACTCTGGTAATCATGTATTTCTATTTGCCAAAAAGTATAAACACATAATTACGTGTAGGCATGTTAAAGGTATTACACCAAACTAGGCTTACAATTTCAAAATGTATTTTTATTAATACACAGTCATAGACTTGGCCTTGGTGCTGTAAACTTGAAGGTTATATCCACTGAGCTGTTAACTAAACAAGTATGGTTTAATATCTGTTCTCCAGAACTTGCATGCCATGTCATTGGGAATTCACAAAAGTGTCTGTAAATACACAGTTCTTGGTTGCTAAATTGTAAGAATGATGTAAACACACAAAATTCACAGAAGTTAGCTTATAGCTTTATGGTTTTGTTGTAATGCCGCCAAATTTCAAAAAGTGTCACTGAAAATGTAATGTGTGCGCCCCAACATGTTTCTCTATACAGACTTAAACCAAATTAGCCTATCATCATTTCTCCCCTGGACATTTTCATTGTGGCTGCGACATTTTGGAAGAAAAAAATGTGTGTAAAATGTTGCTAGAAGGGGAAGTGGGACCTGGACACAATGGCCATTACTTGGCATCACTAGGGAGGAAGATGAATCACTGGATATGTACTATTGACAGATACTTCAATACTTCTTAATGACCTAACTAAAAACAAAGTCAGAAAAGCTAATTTCTTTCCTAGTGCGTATTCCCTCAGGTAAGGCCAAGTACAACAAAACAGAGTAAGTCTAGAAAGGAGTGTTAAAAAGACAAGTGGTTTATTATATGAAGTAGATGGGATAGAGTGAAAAAGGGTACTAGGGTAGATAGAACCCGACAGGGGAGATTGAAAATAATGTAACATTTATAATAGAACAGTGACTTATAAAGTTGGTGAGTTTTTGATCAAACTAAAATACCTAGTTTGTTGGATCCATTCCATTCAGAATCTTCCTGGAACTGAACATTATGCCCCATATTAGTTACCAACTTTGTGTTTTTAAAGAAACTGGCGGGGTCATTTAACAGAACCAATGTGCTCTTCAGGTAGATTTCCCAATATGTGCCCCCTATGCAGCACCCCTTTCATCCTCGACTATGGTGAGGCCCATCCTATATCCACTGTTTTCTAAGAGCATTAACAAAGATAAGGAATGATTAAAAGCTACAGTAGGACCTACAGCCATCTTCAGCCACCATATTCAAAATCTTCACTATTAGTACATGGTCGCTATATATATGGTGGCTACAAGTGATGATAATTTCTTTTTGACAAATCATAGAATTGAATACCAAAATGTAATTAAAGGCACATGTTCATATCATACATGTACCAGACCAGCTTGGTTAGGGTTGCTCAAATGTGTTTAGTAGAATAGAAGAAAAATCAGCACCCCAACCTTTTCTTTTTCTTACAAAGCCACTGTATTATAATGCGGTATGACGAAGAAGAAGATCAGACCAATGTCTTGGAACTGCAATTAGCAAGAGAGAAGCAAGTATGTGAGTTTATTCTTCTCAAAAACTCTTCATCTTTGCTTCTGCTCTTGACAAATCTCTGTATCTATCACTCACAATTTTTTGTACAGTATGTCATTTATTGGAGGGACAAATAAGAGAGAGGATGGGGGGAAATGTTGGTAAGAAGTGAGAGAGCACGTGGCATATACATATATCTTCTAAATCAAGAACTGCAAGTTCACACAGGGAGCAGATAACTGTGAATAATAAATAGTTGCTAGGCGCTGTATTTGCTTTTGCATCATCACTTACATAAAGACTATTCTTAGTTAAGCAGGTCCTGGTGGCAGCCACGTGACTGCTCTGCTAAAACATTCTCACAGCTTCTGGTTCCTACATTAGAGTGAAACTATTCACAGCCCCCACTTTGAGGTTTCCCAAACACACCATTTGAGCTCATTTGAAATCAGGATTTATACTGTGATTTTTTCTTTACCTTCTGAACTCCGAATGCTTACTTTAGATAGCCCTTCACTCTTAGATTGAGCTTATGTATAGAGTCAAACTTACTGACCACCATAGGGCTAATATTCTGACCCCTAAACCGAACCATTTGGGAATTCAGTATTTGGTTCTGTACTCTGCTATAGGCTTGCATTTGATAAAAAGTACTGAAAATGAGTGCCAATGAGTATGCTTGGATGTGCTCACTACTGTTCAACTGTCCTATAGTAGGTTATGGGCCAGAGGTGCACCTTGATCAAATCAACAGGGCAAAGTGTCATACCAGGTATGGTTAGTAAAGGGTAATAATTAAAGTAGTTCACTTACCTTTAATACAACTATTTGACTTATTGAAACACACTTAAACCACTGAAATTCTGCAGTCAGGAGGAAGAGCTGATCTCGGTGATCAAATTATGCAATTCATGCTCACTAACTATATCTCCATATATTTTAGAGCAATGTAGAGGTTTCTCTAGGGAGCCGTTATCTCAGTATTTACAGGGAGATTCTCTGGATATAGGTAATGACATTACTGCTTTTTCAGAAGACAAGGGAACCATCAATGTTCTCTGGCTATTTCTTTGTCAACAATGGGGATGCTTGTGGGAGCAAAATGTAATTCGACTTATAAATTAATTTCATGTCATACATGAACCAGTTTCTCATCTAGCCGCACCTAGAATATATAGGCCTACGCTCTGTACAGTGGATCTCATAACATTTTTAAAAAATGCACTAGGGTATGGCATTGTGTACACAGATAGAATAGGGCAACAGGAGCCATGTATGCAGTACCATAATAGGTTAATATCTCACAGGGCCAAAGCCTTCATGTAAGGGGAAAAACTCACCCTGGTGTTCTAGGGGTGCGGTGGGGACGCCCGCCACGCCGCTCCTCTCCCTGTCCTGCTACTCATGGCGCACGCGCCCGCGTCTCTTCTTCTTTATGGACGCGCTGGCATGATGACGTCAGCGCGCAGAGCCGTGCATTGGCGCGAAATTCAAATGCCTAAAAGGAGATTTTCGGCTTGGATATCATTGGCCGTGATAGGATTGTGTTTCCTGGTGCTTCTGAGCCTTGTGCTATTCGTTGCTATATCCTGAACCTGTTTGATATCTGTTGTGACCCCTGCCTGGCTATTTTGACTATTCTGACTTCTGGATCCTGACCCTTGCCTGATTACCGACTACCTCTTCTGATTAACCCCCTGATTGACTTCCTGGTTTGACCCTTGCCTGCCTGACTTTGTTTATTCTCTGCCTGCCTCGACACGGCCTGATCTGACTACTCATAACCTAACGCCTTATACTACGATCTTCTGTCTAAAGACTTTGCTTTACAGTCATGCCCCTCTGCCTATCCAGAACCCTCATCTTGCACCTCTCGTTTAAGTCCTGGTGGCATCCAAGTAAGCCGAGGGCTCCTCCCGAGGCCCAAAGGCGGTCACACTACTGGTGAAGCACGAGCCGAGACCAGGGTGCCTGGTGTTTGTTCTAGTGTTGGGTGCCGACCGTGACATTTCATTTATTCTTTTTCTTTTGTATTTGTTTGATAGAATGAATGTATTATTGTTTCCTCTTTCTTTAGTTTTCCTACCTTGATGGTGTTACTGGCTTAGTGTGCTGTTTTAGGAGTGTCAGTCTCCATTATTCAAAGTCTGTCTAGCCACAGCCTTTATTATCACTTTCAGTTCACTCATTGTGTATAATTGAAGATACCAGAATGATGTCACTATAAATATTCCCTTGTTTAGACAGAAATTTGCAGTGAAATGCATTCTATATTATATTGGTTTTATGGTTTACATGATACATATAAAGCAACAGATCCACAAGAGCTAAGAGTCAGGAGAATAGATTGGCTATACATATATTTCCTGCTTTATGTATGTGATATTATAAATAAAAATGTATTTTTATCTATTTATATATATCCTTTCGAAAAGAATGCTTCTATTGAGCAGTACACTTTGGATCCAATTTATAAGCTTGTGTTAAAAAGCAATACAGAATACACATTTCTGTGGTCCTTTTATTCATTATCAACCGTGTATCTAAAAAGCTTTGAAGTCGTTAGGATGCAGATAGTAAAAAGTTGTGTTAAAATCAGCGCAAGTCTAGTAAGGTTACAGAGAAACTTATAGCTAGGCAAATTCCATAACATACCCAAGTTCTGTAAATCCTCTGGATCATTTTATATGTGAATTTACTAGGCTTGCACTGGTTTCTTCCCATCCCTGGGTACAGCTGCACTTTACTGAATTTATGCCAAACAAAAAGAAACATGATATTGGTGCTAACCTACATGCTCTATAAAAGGTACCGGTATTTGATTTTACTCCTTTTGGATGTAACATTTTTATACCTTTTTATAAATATGGCCCTTCCTTGGCTTCCGCATGAATGAGTGAATACAAAGAAAGATGAAATACGTGGTCATCTTTGTCCGTTCTTCCCTATAAGTATTTATCCAAATGTATTAACTGTTATCCCTAAGATTATCTGTGTTTATTTATAGTAAAGGTGGCTGCCATTTTACTTGCTGTGATGAGTTCAATGTTACATCATCCCTCGACTTTAACACATTTCAAACTAAAAAACTCGGCCAATTTGAGCTCTTCCTGAGATCCATCTCTACTGAGACACAAACAATGTTAGTCCAAAACTCCACCTGCTTTTGATTAAGATCTGCCCCCTACAAGTCACTGTGTCCTTTTAAAGGGGATGTTCAGTATCAGACTGGCCCACCAGGATACCAGGAAAACTCCCAGTGGGCTCAGGTGTCAGTGGGCCTCTTGCTTCTAACCATTTGGCCTTTTTCATGGTCATTCCCTGTTTATTTAAGAGGCTTAATAATTGAAGAATATAGTACACTATGGCTTGATAACAGACTAGGAAAAAAAATAGGTTGTATGAGGAGAGGAGGAATAATAGTTTGGAAAGTGGGCCCACGGTCTAAGATTTTCTGGTGGGCCCCTGGCATCCCAGTTTGACACTGGGAATGTTCATGTTTAAGTTAACTTTTAGTATGTTATAGAATGGCTAATTCTATGGAACTTTTCAATTAGACTTCATATTTTTATTTTATATAGTTTTTGTATTATTTCCATATGTCTGACTCTTTCCAGCTTTCAAATGGAGATCGCTGACCCCATCTAAAAATAAATGCTTGGTAAACTAACTTGGGGAACTATCCCTTTAAACAGGGGTTCTGGGTGTTTAAGGGAAATAAGCATTAGTTACAGTCTACTTTAAAAGTGAAGTCAGATCATTTATTGCTGGGAGGAAGTGAAAAAAAATGATGAAGAAGCCTATTTTTTATACAAATGGCCTGTAGGCGTCACTGTGCACAAGAGTTATACTGTTTATACATAGTATTTTCTATACTGCTTAAAGCGTTAGAGTTGAAGCTACTGTTGAAGTGTAATGGCTGCATGAACCTGTTAATAAAGCACTGTTATACTGTACTCATCCTTGGCTACAAAAATATAACACAACTGACCCACTGCCCACTGACCTGCAGTCTACACAGTATCCAAAAGTACCCTACTCTAGTGTGCAGATAGAATAACCAAACAGTGTTACCTATAATCCTGTGATTATATGTAAACACCACCCTTGGTTGAACACATAAAAGTAGACTGCATTTTTTAACATGATCAATATACTGATACTGTAAGATTATTTTGCCACTGTTATCATTCTGTATGTGTTTCTACATATAGCATGCTCAGTTTTCACTTAGTTTTCCAAAAGGTATAGAGTGAAATAGACCTATTTTATCAATCTATTTAACTTTGCTGGTTTACCAGTACCCTGGGCAGAATGAAGGCAGAGTGTGAGAAATTAAAGGACACTAAAATAAGCAACGTGCCTTGCAATACTATTATTATTATTACTATTAATAGTATTATTACATGCAGGTCTGTAGCTAAGCTATGACTTCAGAAATATAATCTTACACAGTCACTATGTACATTTCACATCAACAACTTCATCTCCTCCTGGATCATGGGAGACTGAAGCTGCTATAAGTGAGCCATGACTCCAGAAACAGCAGCCTCAGCTCTGTGTAAAGCTGCTATAACTTCTCTACATTGATTGATGGGTCTGGGACGTTGAATAGGAGTCTGCAGCTGCATGATAAAAGGGCTATGGGCTGATTGATAGACAGGCAAAATGAAAAATGGGCATGTTTAAAGAATATGAATTAGGTAGGCTCAACGTATGCATAAAATGGGTCTGTTATCTTACTGGAAAATACTGTTAATCTCTAGAGTTCTAGAAGCTTTAACTCTGGCCAGTCTGTGAATAACAGACCAATGGAAGGCACAAAGATTCATTGTCTAGAAATAAATGTGCTATTGACTAGTTGTGTTGCTTCAGAACTTATGTATGAAAAACAGCAGGAAACTGAATGTACAAACAATTTATGAAATGCAATTTTCTATTTGTAACTATTAAAGCTGGTGCCATTAACAGTGATTTTGCTACATGGCGTTCAGTATGCAGGAATAATTCCAGGGTACTTAAGGTAATCCAGACTGGTCCCATTTTTTATTTCATAGCCCTGGTAGCAGGTCTTTTGAAGGAGCCAGTAGCACCCCTGCATTCAGATATTATGAGACCGTATAATTTAGATTTTATTTTGCCCTGGGATTTTAGTTTGTAATGCAAATTAGCATTCCTGCTGCTGCAGAGAGTGTCTATCATTACTATTGATTGTAATTATGTATTTAATTTAGGCACGCAGACGGAACCACTTTTCAGCACCCACGAATAAGAAATTGTACAAAAAGCCAGGATGCAGGAATTACGTTTCGTTAGATATATATATATATATATATTTGATCTTAATTAAGATATATTTAAAATATTTTATTATCAATGCCCTCAAAGGCGCAACTAATGTTTCGGCTGACTCCTCAGCCTTTCTCAAATATATATAATCGCTTGTAGGCAACCGCACTCTGATCCGGATTTTGGAATTATTGTTGGTGCTGGATCAAATTTTACTTATAAATTTCCACATAGAGCCGCACTCCAATTGGCTCTATGTGGAAATGTATATATATATATATAGACACATAGATATTTGTCCATGGAATTGAGCTTTGATGATACTAAATACTGCAATTTATCCATAATGTGCCGCTAATTGAATATCATCAAGTTTGCATTATCTCAGATACAGTGGCTTTTGGAGAGCCCAAGTTCAGGGTTTTTGAAGTAACAAAGAGACCACCAACACCATAATTAGCTGCCTAAGCTTGCTAGAAATTGTAGTCATTGCTCTAGTGTAATTTTGTGTTCTGAAAATTAGAATTTTGCTAGCTGCCATGGGTGTGTGTGTGGCGATTTCATAGTCTCATCACTTCCAATATGCAGCTCTCATTACATTTGGGATCATGTTCTCTGCTAAATGAAAAAACTGCAGCGATAATTACCTCTTAATAAATAAGAAAGGGATCAAATCATCCTAAACATCAAAAGGGCACAGACAAATAAATGCTGATCTGAACAGCAGAACTGATGCCAACATCACATATTATTTTACAGCCATGTCCTGATTATAAAGCCTGATTATAAAGCCTGATTATAAAGCCTTCCAGGGGTGGGGTGGATGCCTAGACCCAGAATGTGCTAGAGTCTTAATCTAGAAAGGAGGCGTTTATTGGCACAGCACTATTTCTCAGCAAGAAAAATAACATTAACATATGTTGCCAATATTTAGAAAGCATATGCAGTATTTGAAATTGCAAGCAGGCTGTCATTTATTCATGCTGCACAGAGCTTGAAAACGCCATCGAACAGTCTTAGAACTATGGTGTCCATTTACTAAAACTTGTCTATAAACCATCGCCCATTATCGCTGGGAATGTTCTAGCAACTCCACTCACATGTTTACTAAAGCGCAAGAGACAAATTTGTCTTTCGATAAGTGGCGTTAATTACGCAAGTGTAGCCGATTCAGCATTATTTCTGGCAAGTTGCAAGTTTTTATGGCATTCATTGAGGTTAACTGCATAATCTGCTATAAATCTTGCGGATTAAATTTATAAGTATCATTCTTCCCCAGTGCAATCACTCATTTTTGCTGATATTTTTCATCTCTCCCACTATATAATTTCTGGCTTTCTTTTATATAACGCCACTCTCCACGAGGCAATAGAAATTGGCAACAATTTTGTCTATATTTGACGTCAATTCATGCCTTGCAAGACAACTTATGTAGCATGAATGCGATAATAGGCGTTAATATATACTTGCACCGCAAAATTCACAATGACAGAAGCTCGTGCACTTTAGTAAACCTGCTCTTCAGGTTTTTCTGGCATGTTTTTTGGCACAAGTCATAATTGCTATCTATTGTAAATGAACACCTATGTGCTTAGCCAACAAAGTCCTGCTTTCCATTCCCAGAGTCCCTCAATGTCCACTCGGTCCATGATGATCAACAGAGCCGGGGAAGGATTGGATCCACTTTTCTCAGCTTCCAAAAACACCCCGGCCTTAGGATTTTAAAAGTGCACTTTTTAGAGCAACAACTTGTTTCATGGAATTTCAGGGTTTTTTTTATTTTTGTTTGCAGTGTAACCTTATTATACTTACATTCTGATCTGGTGAACTGTGCAGAATTTAAGACCAGTAAGACCAGTGTTGTTAGGACTAAAGCTTCATGGAGACCATATATTCTTTTTGCCTAATGTTTCTGAAAAACAAACTCAACTTACACAGAATAACTTACTCTTACTATATACTATGCCTCTCCTAGCATTCAGATTTGCATTACTGAGACAGATTCTAAGAATTTAGCTGGCATGTTGTGTTCATTTATGTGGAAAATTAATTAGCCGGACAAACCTCATATATTAGAAAACATGTTTGCATTTAATTACGTTAGAAGACTGCTGGACACTCAGTCTGTGGGTTTTTATATCCCCTCTTCCCCAGGTATCTTTACTACAAAGAGCTAAAGGTTACTTTTCTCTGCTTATTTACCACTGCATTTCCATGCTATCAGACTATTAATTACTATTAATCTTACTACAGTTACTAATGTCAAACGTGTTTGCTGAAACAGCTGCCAAACCCAAACTTCACTGCAGAGTAGAGCAAGAGCAACATCTGAGCCCTATGCACTGACAAGCCTTACAGAATTTATATAGATATATATATATATATATATATATAGTAACACCAAACCTGAAATAAACAGATCCAAAGAATCGTTATAAAACCCAGGTTACTGAAATACTCAATAGACTTCTATGTATGACATCATCATCAGCCTAGCTCATGAACACATGATATAATTATAAACTGGTACAAATAATTGTAATAAGTTGTAAAGTACTGAGCTAAAGAGATATGTCCACTACAGAGTCATCGGGCTTGATTTGTAAAAATTGGTACTAAATTTTACAAGTGTAGTTGCAAGTCGCAACCAATGAGCAAAACTTTTTTAAATGTATACTAAGTAAAGACTGCTGTTGGAAACACTTTCCCAGGTTAGTAGCTATGATCTTACATGGGACATTGTTATTGTGATACATATGTCCATGCCAAATCTTTCTAACAATTTGTTTTCTCTCGTTTGCAGTACTGGATCAACGAATACACCTCAACCTTGGGAATTGGAGTATTTCATTCAGGAATTGAAATTTATGGAAGAGGTAAAATAATGAAACTGATTGTTAACTAATGACAATCACAAATTTACTAGTGAACTGTATGGGCGTCTGCAGAAACTTTTCCGGGGGGGACACAAGAAAGAAAACATATTACACAAATTACTTGTACCCATATTTTGGTTTCCACACAAACCTAAATGACTATGAAGATTTTCATTCATCCAGGTCATGGTATATCTAGTATAGGTAAATCAAAAACAACTGGCTGAGTAATCAATGAAGACATTTCACTACTCATCTGTGCAGCTTCTTCAGTTCAACTGACTGGTGTGAGAAGTTCTCGGCATATAAACTCTTCCACTAATCCAATCACAATGGCCATTGGTATGGTATATATATATATATATATATATATATATATATATATATATATATATATATATATATATATATATATATACACAGAGCTATACAGAGTGAGGCAGAGAGTTATTAGAGACAGAGAGGTGAGTGTGTGGGTAACTCATCAGAATGAGAAGGGAAAGGGTAAAAGAGCACAGGGGATAGAGTGAGGCCATGGATAGGTGGGGGATACAATGGTTTTAGGCTAAATCCACAGGCAGCCTGTACCTATAAGATTCAATAATGATTGTAGTTACACAGCTACACACAGGTTCATTATAGTCTCTATAATACACACACAGTTTGTCAGACCTTCTTAAACACAATTGCCCTTAAACACATCAGGGGGCAGATTTATCAAGGTTTGAATTTCAAAGTGCTAAAACTTCTAAATTCAACCATCGAATTGAAAAATTCGATAGTCTAAGTTTTTTTTTCAAATTACAATTGTTCAATCGATCATAGAAATCGTTCAAATCGAACGATTTAATCGATCGATCGAAAGATTTTCAAAAAAAAAACTTCGACTTCTAAAAACTTAGACAGGTCTTGTCTATAGGTTCTAGGAGGTCCCCATAGGCAGGTTTAAGGTGGCAAAGTGTCGAAGTCGAAGTTTTTTAAAGAGACAGTACTTCGATTTTCGAATGGTCGAATATTCAAAGTATTTTCAATTCGAATCGAAGTCAAATTTGAATTTGGCCTATTCGATGGTCGAAGTACCCAAAAATTACTTTGAAATTTGAAGTTTTATAATTCGAAAATTCACTTTGACCTTTGATAAATCTGCCCCTAACACTAACAGTTCATTTTACACACAGACATAGATGCACACAAAGGCACACACATACACTTACATTCATACTCTAAGCTTAACACACCTGACAGATTCACATTCCTCTGCCCTGGGAAAGAAGCTGCTTCATCAGCAGTAGAAACACAAACCATAACTCCCAACATTTTGGAAACAAAAAGAGGGACAAAAAATGTGTTGCGTGTAGTGCAGCAAATGTTTTTAACCACACCAATTTTTTTGGCCACACCCCCTAATTACCATGTTCATTTTGCAACATTTGCCAGGTTATAAAAGTTTGAACATATTTCTGTGTTTTTTTTTCAGTTTTGCTAATGAAGGTGAATTGCCCTTTAAGCTGTAAGTCTAACTTCTCCCAAGGGACCTGTTATCTAAATTGTTACAATTACTTACTTGCTTTTCTCAAAATTGTTACAAAAGTATCTTATCTGCACCTGTGGCTGTTCTGGGCTCTCTGCCAAAAGCCAATTTAGTTAGAAACATTGTATATTTTTTAAGCCGTTCAGTGCAGAAAAAATCTGGACTTTCCAGTGCAAACAAGGGACTGTGGGTCAAAAGCCGTACTGTCCCGCTGAAAACGGGACAGTTGGGAGGTATGCAGAAAGAGTTGAGAAGCAGGAAGCGTCTCACAGAGGGAAGGGGTGGAACTAAATCCAGACTTCGGCTCTGAGCAGTAGAATAGGCATTGGGAAGGTCTATTATTTAAAGCGGAGCTGACCATAAGATGTAAGCCTTTTTAAACTTATTCTTAGTGGTAATTTTATATATATATATATATATATATATATATATATAAAATCGCACTTAATTCATCACACCATCAATTGCAAATGACCCAGGTGCTATCCACGTTTGCCGTAAATAGAAAAAATCCAAAAGATATAGATTAATTAAATGTCCAAACTTTAATTAATTTACATACTTAAAATGTAGTCCGACGTTTTGGTCTATTCCTAAGACCTTTCTCAAGACCATGGTCTTGCCCCTATATGTGGACGACCAAGGTGAATTGACATTCTCTTTACCTCAAACACCTAGACAATTTTAGTACTTTTATAATAGTTAATAATAGTTATGAGCACACATTTGAGAGGCAGGGGGACCGGTGTATTTCCTGATAGCTTAAAGGAGAAACAAACCCCTTATTAAAAAAAACCTACCCCACATAGACCCCCCCTCCCCCAGCCTAACTGCTACCCTGGGCAAATGCCCCTAACTTTTTATTTACCCCTTGGTGCGAATTCAGGGATCGGAGTTCACAGCAGCCATCTTCCGGGTATACGGTAATCTGAGAATGAGACCAGTGTGGCAGTGCATGCACAGTTGGAGCAGTTTCCCGGTTTGCGTCAACTGCGCATGCACCTAAATTGCCGGACATTGCTGAATCACCGGAAGAATACACAAAGACCCGGATGATGGCTGCTGTGAACTGCGTTCCCTGAATCTGCACCTAAGGTTAAATAAAAAGTTAAGGGGCATTTGCCCGGGGTAGCATGGTAGGGTTTTTTTTAATAAGGGGTTTGTTTCTCCTTTAATGGGAATGTTAACCCAAGAATTTTTTTTTTCCAAGCAGGTTTGAATATACATTCATTACAAATTTTCTATGTTTTTTAAGTTATTTGTATATGTATTGATATTGAATGCAGTGTTTGTCTGTCCCTTTCTATTCTCGGCCCTGGTGGCTCAGACTGTTGATACAATGTAAGACATGGCAAACAGGCCCGGATTTGTGGAAAGGCCACCTAGGCCCGGGCCTAGGGTGGCAGGATTTTAGGGGGGCAGCATGCTGCCCAACCACACCCACATTGGTTCAAAAACACTGGGTACAATAATTTTTTTAATTTCCAGTGCGACAATCCCCATTGCTCCAGTCCAGATTATGAAAATTTGCACAAATAAAGGGGAAGGGACAGGGGCGACTAATAGCAGTGGGCCTAGGGGCGCCCACTATGTAAATCCGGCCCTGATGGCAAAGGATTAACAGACCTGTCTTTGCTGGGGAACTAAGACTTTTGCAACATTGTTTAAAAAGTAACCGCCCAGAGTTAAACAAATGCTGCTTTCAATAGCAATTGTTTTAACAAATAATTTTAAACACACTGAAAAAATTTTTATTGGAATGTTGCTTAGAAATATGTTCTCTTTTATTAGGCAAATGTTTATTTTGGGGTTGACTTGCCCTTTCATTGTTGCAATTTTGTATATTGTTTTTGATCACTTCCCATTGCAACAACTTGATTTAGCTACTGGTGCTTTAAAAGTCAATGTATAAGTGCTAGCTTGATATTGACTTTCACATCCCAGCTGCAGAAGCTTTCACATTTTCATCAGTCGCTATTGTGTGGAGTGGGTATAATAAGAGCCCTTGACTTTCCCTGGAAAGCGCGCTAGGCAAAGCATGAGCCACATACACACGCACTAAGCTTTGAATTCAGGAGATAATTTTATTCTATATAACATGATGCTCTCTTCTTGGCTGAACATAAAAGCACACACTGTATAAACCAAAAGGAATGAAATCCCCGTCTCTGATATAAACATTGAGGGGCCGATTCACTAAATTCGAGTGAAGGGTTCGAATTAAAAAAAATTCGAATTTCAAAGTTTTTTTGGGCTGCTTCGACCATCGAATGGGCTACTTCGACCTTCGACTACGAAAATCGAACGATTCGAACTAAAAATCGGTCGACTATTCGACCATTCGATAGTCTAAGTACTGTCCCTTTAAGAAAAACTTCGACCCCCTACTTCGGCAGCTAAAAGCTACCAAAGTCAATGTTAGCCTATGGGGAAGGTCCCCATAGGCTTGCCTGGGATTTTTTGATCGAAGGAATTCGATCGATCGATCGCAGGATTTGCGCAAAATCGTTCGACTTCGATATTCGAAGTCAAACGATTTTAGTTCCTAGTCGAATATCGAGGGTTAATTAACCCTCGATATTCGACCCTTCGTGAATCGGCCCCTCAGTCTATCCGTTCCCTGTTTTATAATTTGGACCTGAACCAAAGACAGACTGAAGGAACAATGTCTGGAGAGGCTGGAGAATAAAATGCAGCGCTTTTAATATCATTTGAGAGAAACTGTAAGTTACTCGTTTCCCTCTTTCTTAAAATTTTTGGTGTTCTCTGAACTTAGAAATACATCAGAATTGCATCCTCCTGGGCCAACAAACTCAACTGCACTTATACGGCTTGGGTGGGGGGAACTTTGTCACTGAAACAGGTATCAATATGTACAATGTACTGTAACAGCATTTGACCCACTCATGAACTAATATATCTGCTGCCACTGCAGGAAGAAACATGTCCCAGACTATTAAAGGGGACCCGTCACCAAAAAAAAAAATATTCAAAATCCTTTTATCACATTAGTCAAGCAAAATGAACTTTAATTACATTATATAAATTATTTCAATCTTGTTTCCTTTAGTCTGGGAATTCAAAATTATAGCAAGCAGGCAGAAGCCCTTTTGTGGACACTGTTATTAAGACAAGCCTATCTTGTTTGTGCACCAGAATGGGGGACCTGATGTCCATCCCCATGCCCTGGCTACACAATTAAATGGTGAAGAAAACAGGGGAATGTGGGGAGAGCAGTGACATCTAGGAAGTGCTGAATGGAAAGTGAAAGTAGTTGTCTGCTCCGCCTCTATGCCTGAGGCATAGAGGAGTGGCGAACAATATTTGATTGACAGCTGAGATTTTTTAAATGAGCTTACAACAGCTATAAATGCTTTAATAAAAAATAGAAATTGGGTTTCATGTTTAATTTGAAAAGGACTTTTATTATACAGAGTTTTATGTCTGGGTGACAGGTCCACTTTAATTCCTGTATTAAGATCTGAACCCAGTTCTTCTTCGGGAAAGTCACCCAGAGAAACGCCGTAAACTCTGAAATGCTCTCTTTAGAATAAATCAGTTCATTGATAACCCACAAGGTGCTGATTAACTGGAATTCAAACAGATTTCTGCATGTGAAGTTGAGTAAAAATGACCATTTTTCCCACATGGGTATATATTATTTTAATTTGTAAAAAGTAGTGTTCAGTGCAAATGTAATTTGCACTCAAATGTGCATTTTCCTGCCATGTATAAAGCTATGAAGTTCATCTGTTCTGATGTGCCATACACTTTTATAACCTATGGAATTTTTTTACTGTTTTCTTGTAATTTTTCACTGTGTGTTAATTTCTCATGACATGACTTCCAATGGGCTTCTATTGAATGGGCACACTAAACCAACACATTTCTTAAGTGATAGAATTATTTCATAAAAGAAAAGTGTGCCCATTGGATAGAATAGTTTAATCTTTGTTTTCGGCTTTCATTCATTTCATTGTTTTGGAGATATTATACCAGGATCTGTCCTGTTCAAAGATTACCTTTTAACTTAAAGAAACAGTAACATCAAAAAATTTAATTGTTTTAAGGTAATACAAATATAATGCAGTGTTACCCTGCACTGGTAAAACTGTTGTGTTTGCTTCAGAAACACCACTATTGTTTATATAAATAATAATAACCAGGCCCGGATTTGTGGAAAGGCCACCTAGGCCCGGGCCTAGGGCGGCAGGATTTTAGGGGGGCGGCATGCTGCCCAACCACACCCACATTTGTTTAAAAACACTGGGGATGCACTGGAGATACCATAATTTAATACATTTCCCGTGTGCCAATCCCCATTGGTCCTGTCCCCCTAGAGGGGACAGGGGTGGCGACCGGTAGTGGGCCTAGGGGCGCCCACTATGTAAATCCGGCCCTGATAATAACAGCAGATAAGCTCTGTAGAACATAATGGTGTTATCCACTATTGAACCTGTGCCTTTTTCCAATATCCGCCATTGCTACTCAGCAGCTTATTTATATGAACTATAGTCGTGCTTCTGAAGCAAACACATCAGTTTTACCAGTGCAGAGCAACACTACATGATATTTTCATTACTTTAAAATTCTTTAATTTTTTGGTGTTACTGTTTCTTTAAGTGAACTCCACACCTCTGGGGCTGCAGCCAGACGTGGATGTTTCTTGGCTTGTGTATAAATAATGTATTGTAGGATTAAGCATTTTATCATGCCATTTTTTAAATGTTTTATTAAAAAAGAAGCAAGGAAATCATTCATTGTATATACAGTATCTAAGTATTCATTTAAAGGGGCAAGGGTACCTTGGATATGACGTGGTGACATATAAACACATTTTTTTTTAACACATAGAGGGTTATTTATCAAAGGTCGAGTTTTTTAGAGGTTTATGTGTTTTTTTTTTACTTTGAATGAACTCACAACTCGAATATTTTCCAATTTAAGAAAAAAAAACTTGAATTAATCAAGTTTTCCGCAGGAAAAAACGTGAATTGCTTTAATTAATCAAGTATTCGAGTGAGACCCATTAAAAGAAGCCCGAACATCATGAAGACTTTTAACATCTTTGACTATTAACATAGTTCAAGGGACCTCTGCCATTGACTTCTCCATGACAGGTTTTAGTATTTTTTGGTTTCAAACTAATTCCAGCTTTGGGGTATAATAAATCTCCAAAAATTACAAAAACCAAAAATTCAAGTTTAAAAAAAAATCTGAAAATTAGAGTTTTTGACCAAAAACCACCCTCGGCAGGAAAACATAACTCGGCGTTTGATAAATCTGCCCTATAGCTTTGCATAAACTAGTAAAAATTTACCTTGGAATTGGTTTTCCAGCACCTTGTGTAATGACCTTCTTGTACATTCCTGTAAGGCGACTAGAACTAATTATTGCAAGGCACCGCAGGACGCAGTTAGGAGAAGTCAAATTACTTTTCCCACTTAAGTTGTTGAAAAGAAGACTATGCAGCATTACACATCCTAACAGCTTTAAACATAAGAACATTTTGCATTTTATCTATTTAAGATCCCCTGTATGGTTTGTCTTTTTAGAGGTAAAGGAATATTGGCCTAGAGCATAGTATTTGTGCATGGATAGAGAACCAGGGCCGGATTTGTGGTGAGGGCCGGGCCTAGGACGGCAAAGTCCTAGGGGCGGAATGCGCCCAGACGATCTATAGTGAGCACCGGGGGTGCGCAGCTGCCCAGTGCTCCAGTGTACCAGCGCTCACCAGAAAGATGCGGACGGCGGGCGCTTGGACCATGTGGGCTGGCACTAGGACCACGTGGCCCATTGCTAGGACCGTGCAGCCTAGGGGCGCCGCCGCTCAAATCCGGCCATGTAGAGAACTGGCTGAAGGATAGATTATAAAGAGTGGTTTTAAATGGTCTGTCCTTGGCCCTTTGCTTTTACCTTTATTAATGACTTTCAGGTGGGCATTGAAAGTACTGTTTCTATTTTTGCTGGTGATATTAAATTGTGCAAGCTATCAGTTCTATTCAGGATGCTGCCACTTTGCAGAAAGAATTGACTGAATTGGAAAACTGGGCAGCAAACTGGCAAATGAGGTTCAGTGTTGATAAATGCAAGGTTATGCACTGTGGTAGAAATAACATCAATTTGACCTATATACTAAATGGCAGTGTGCTGGGGCCTCCTTAATTGAAATGGATTTGGAAGTTTTTGTGGATAACAAGTTGTGGCAGTGCCAGTGACTACAAAAGCAAGTAAAGTACAATCCATGAAAAGGGCATTCAATTGAAGGATCAAAAAATTATTTTGCCTCTTTATAGGTTTCTAGTAACCTGGAGTATGCTGTGGAGTATTGAGCTCCAGTCCTTAAGAGGCATATAAATGAGCTGGAGAGAGAGAGAGGGGACACAATAACTATTTTTTGAAATGTGTTAAAAAGATTTCTTCTAGGCAAATATCATATTTTTTAATGCATTTTGTAATGATATATATCAATAAATTTAACATATGCTCTTTTTTCTCATGGTAGAATTTGCCTATGGTGGGCACCCTTATCCATTTAGTGGGATTTTTGAAATCACGCCAGGCAATGCCGCAGAGCTTGGAGAAACATTTAAATTTAAGTAAGTATTCCAGCATGACATCACCATCAGGGCAAAATATGAGAATATTTAAAGGGACTTAATGTACATATTCTTCATTTGCTGTATTTTAATAGTCATCATAGTTGTGCTAGTGTGATACATCCCATGACCAATGACCAACAACCATCTGGCACTAAAGTTAGAGCTTTTGTGCTCTGCATCTTTACTCTCTGATGTAGCCCATTTTTACTTGTTTTAATAGAAATAATGAAATAAGTCCTCCTCCATCTCCACCCAGTTGTGGTCCATGGCTTATAAATATTATACCTGTACATGGGGTTTACCTGTGAGTGATGATTAGAAGCTGGCTTCTCTTCACCCCGCAGTTGCTCTGAAGAACCAATGAGGCTGGAAATGAAAGTACTTTCAATTTCACAGTTCTGCACTAGCTTACAATAGTCAGCATGCACATCCAGCAAAATCCTTATTTATTAAACACATGTTGAACAAAAGATGGAAGAATTTCATTATAGTTACAATATGTCTGGCATGATACAGCCTCTGACCTCCCTGGAATAATCTTAGTTTTACTGGAACTTTCAATGTGAGTAAAATGTATGATCCATTAGAAAACTCCTAACCGCTTACCTTAGCAGACAAAAAGTGATTTCAAAGTTTGTTTACGCATATATATCTAAGTTACACAGTAATTCTGTTATGTTCTCTGCAGGAGGCTGAGAGATAAGACAAGTCTGTTCTTGCTGCCTTACACAGAACTGCTTTTTCTGATCGGGTGGTTGTGGGAATATTAGCCTGGAGAATACAAATGCTTTTATTTATTCCAGTTGATCCTCTAACAAGTAGGAATATATATTAAAAAATCCTGAATATTAGAATAAAAAGCAACAGTCATCAGGCCCGGATTTGTGGTGAGGCCACAAAGGTCTGGGCCTAGGGCGTCAATACTTTAGGGGTAGCATGCCGCCCAGCCACATCCTAAGGAGCACTGGGAGCTCAATGCGGTTGGTGCTGGGACCATAGGGCCTCGGGGCGCCACTTTATGAGATCTGGCCCTGACAGTCATCGATTGTGCTCCAAAAAACGTTGAACTAGCCAAATAGTATAAGGGTGGTGGCACACAAGGCTACTGGGGGAGATTAGTTTCCCAATGACAAATCGCCTCCTCTTCGGACGACTAATCTCACCTAAATGCCTTCCTGCCCAGCTAGAATGTAAACCGCCGGCGGGATCGCACTAGGAACTCGCCCGAAGTTTCGGGAAAAAGAAGCTCTGGCCCACCACCGATTCACATTCTAGCCAGCGGGAAGACATTTCGGGGAGATTAGTCGCCCGAAGAAGAGGAGATTTGTCGCTGGGCGACTAATCTCCCCAAATAGCAGCGTGCACCACCACCCTTAAGCTTGCACGATACAAGGCCTTGGACTAGAAATGCAAGGAGCTAAATTGTTGCCCAGGGGTCCCCTACCTTTTTTTTACCCATGAGCCATGGGAGACTCTGTTTGGCAGTACACATGGTTTGTATGCAACGAAAGCTTGCCTCCAAGTCTGGAGTTCAACTATAAGCACCTGCTTTGATACCACTGGGAGCAACATCTTAGGTTGTGGCAGACGGGAGAATCTCCTTTTCTGCGGCGACTAATCTCCCCATACTGCCTTCCCGCTGACTTGCATACAGCTAGTAACTTCAGAAATCCAAATCGATACCACTGTCGATTTGTATTTTAGCCAGTGGGAAGGCAGTACGGTGAGATAAGTTGCCCCCGCAGAAGAGGAGATTTGTCTATGGGTGACTAATCTCCCCATCTGCCACTACCCTTAGAGGTTGAAGAGCAACAAGTTGCTCATGAGTCAGTGGCTGGGAATGATTTTGGTGTTTAGTTCATGCACATCTCACTGTCGTAGAAAGGCACATTTGAGTACGGTTCAGCAATAAATATGAGAAGACATGCACCCAAACCATAGGCTTTTTACAAAGAGTATTTCAGACAAGCGTACATATGAAGGATATAGATTTCAGTTGACACTGTATATCTGAGTATTGTTAGTAAATCTCTTTATCATCTATCTATCTCTTTATCATCATTACATTACAGCTGTAACAGTCCTTTTTGGGAAGTAACCTCTGTTTTAAATAAACAGGATGCTTGGGCTAAAATTTGGATTGCTCTGATTTTTATAATTTCAAAATGTAATTTCAGTTAAATTTCCCTATTCATCATTAACTAAAACAGGCCAGATCCTGGATATAGGCCCTCAATTTCTTTGGATAATAACCAGTCTTCTGATAATCACCTACAAGCCTTCTTCCCTAAGACAGGGATTTGATACAAATGATTCGTATGCATGCCTGCCTGACGTTTACTTTTCCTGCAGGGAAGCTATTGCCCTCGGGACCACAGATTTCACAGAAGAAGACATTGATAACATAATGGAGGAGTTGGGGAAGGAATACAAGGGAAATGCCTATCATTTAATGCACAAAAATTGCAACCACTTTTCTGCGGTGTTGGCAGAGGTTTGTAAGTCTTTTCTACCCCCCAATTACTAACTTATTCGCATGCAGGGATTCCTATCTCCAAAGAGCCTCCATAAGAGCAACTGTGTCCGTTTGCACTCTCTTGCAAATAAGCCTGCAGTAGTGTGATGTGATTATGGAATACATTGCACATCTGGTGCTGCAGAGAAGCCTTAAACAAATTACACTCACAGATTAGATCTCTGGTGTTAAAAATACTCTCTTACAGCAAGTATTTATGTGGAAAACAAGCGAAAAGAGAGGAAGGACAACTTGACAGCACATTTTTATAAGCACAATTATCATATTTAATGATAATTCAGGATATTATTCTATCTCAAAGCCAACTCTCAGGACTTTCATAAAATAATGTATGTAAGGACTTACCCTGGTGGTCCAGTGGTTTACCCGTTGGCATGCGGGGGCGCCCGCCATACCTCTAGTGGGGAGGTCCGCCGCATGCATCTATTCCCCTCCAGCCGTGGTATCCCGTGACCAGGGAGCTTAGCTTGGGTTCTGGATGTAGGTGTCGAACGTGACACTGTACAAACTTTTTACAGGTGCCTCTAAGCACAGGAGTAAGTTATTTGCACATTTCTTGTTCTGCTAGGATGGCAATATTTTCTGAGACCAAAGGGTATCATACTTATAGATGAGTTCTGTTGGAATGGGAGTTTAATCTGCTTGCTTTTAATGGGACACAGACATTAACATACAGGTTAATATAATTTATGTTGAATAATGCACCCCTAGTTTTATTATGTGTGTAAAACTGTTGTTAAAACCTCTATATAAAAATGGAGGCTTTCCAATCATAGCACAGTTCAGGGATGAACTGCAGTGATAATGACCTTCCAGGAAACCTCAGATAAAGGGTCCATTCATTAGCTGATCTGACCTCTTCATTTACCTTCTCCTGTAAACATTTATCTTTTGAATCTTTTTCCCTTCTGTTTCTCTTGTTCTTAACTTCTTCTTTTCCCTTCTATTCTGCTCTGCTTTATTTATTGCCTTTTTCTATTCTGGTTGGTCTTAGTCTTCCTTATCATAGTCCATAGTGTCTTCTCTCTTCCTTTCATAATTCTTATCTCCTTTTCATTTGTCTCTTTAACACCAAGTCCAGGGATTCTTGACCATGGGTTAGAAACCAAAACAGGGATTTTTCACAATACATTATACACTATTATTAATTATAACAAGGTACATCATTAAGTCCAACCTATTTCATAAGTCATGAATGTTAGGAAAAATGAAGAAACCCTGCCCTATTCCCTTCTAGAATTTCACCACCCTCCTCCACTGATTCTTTTTTTACTTACCCTTTTGTTTTAAAATTGTATTGGACTGGAGGTATAGCATCTGCAGTGGCCTAAGGTATGGGAAGAACCATGGTGCCATGAAACTTGGGTCTGTTGAAGGAACTCTTGGTATCCTAAGTTTTCAGAGTGGCCAAAAAATCTAGGCAAGTTTAACAGAATATTTTGTGTTCTTTGCATTTTCAGATGCTGTGTGGGAAGGAAATCCCAAGATGGGTGAACCGCCTTGCCTATTTCAGCTCGTGTATCCCATTCCTTCAGAGCTGCCTTCCCAAAGAGTGGCTAACCCCGGCTGCCTTGCAGAGTCACATTAGCCTTGGACTCCAAAGAGAAGATCAGGGGGACGCAACAGACGATGACTCTCCATCCACCTCTGGAGCCTGTGCATCAACAGGAACGACTAGAACCTGTAGACACACTAGAGTCTAACTGATAGAATACATCCCTATGGACAATCAGTTTTCAGAGATTACTGTAAACCTTACAGCCTGACAAAATCTTTTTATTTTTATTGAAGGGTTAACCCACTGTTGCTGCTCCGTATTCTCCTTCTACTGAGTGGGATTCTTTGTGCTGGCAAAGAGTTTTGCCAATGGATAAACACTAAAAACTTGGTAACTTTTTAGATTCATTAAAAAGTGCATTCCAAAAATATTTTTATTTTTTGTGCTTTCTTTCTTTCTTACTGTGTATTGTAGCAATTATTTCCAGAGTTCCCTTTGTTCTTTTGATTTCATTTTCAGACACTGATTTTTTTTCAAGATACACAACTGGTCTTTGTATTTTACTTATTTCCTGACCCCATTCCCTCTTATATTTTCTAAAGGGTTATGTGTGTAGCCAAAATGTTAAGTGCACATGTGTTGTAATGTGTGTGCATTCACAGTTTAGAGGGAACATGGCTTTATCATTAGCCTTATCCTTTATTTAAATTGCGCTCTCTGCACTAGAAGAGCCGAATTACCGGGTTTAAAACTGGAAATTCTGCTCTTAGTTGAGTGCCTCAACTCTCCTCATTGGCAGAGCGCCCCTGATTGCATCTGATTACTATTCAGTCATCTAGCATGTGTATTTTAAAATAAGGTGTGGAGAAGAAGTGGAAAAAAATATTCACATGTTTTGTGACAGTCTGTAGTATATACTTATATACAATATTTATCTTTTAAAATGTATGCTGTGTAAAAAGTTGCAGTTTCCAGCCATTAATTAATTAGCATAGATTGCCACTCTTGCCATCACCTAGAAATTCCCAAAACACAGTTTTAGACTGTATTTACACTGTTTGGATAAAAGGTGATGGTAACAACCTTAAAGTTGAAGGTGAAGGAGCACTCCCCTCATAGAGTGCGTGGCCACCCAAAGTTGTATAATTAATAGTTAAAAATACTATACTATATTAGTCAATCTGTTTTTTTGTCTACCCTCAAGCTATTTGAGCACTGGTCCATTTATATTTACATTGTCTGATTGTTACATCTGAAGGCGAATGGATATTGGGCACCGACAGAGGAAGTGGACCACAAGACCAGAATTAGTGCATGGAAAATAGAGATAAGCGATTTCCATAAGTAAACCATAATCAGGTGACCATTGGAGCCAAAGTGATTGCACTGAGCTCCTGCTTCATTTATCTGTGTCCACACAGCGTCCTTGTTAGGACAAACAATCCAACAACTCTTCTGGTCTTTTTTACTGGAAAGAAATATTTTCCTATTCCTTATTTTTCTGCAGATATTTTTTTTTCCTGAGCTCTTGACACAAAACAAAGCTGATAACAAGAGGTCATTTTTCTGCTAGCTTAATCAGTTGGACCTCTCAGCTTACTGTGCAGTCAGCAGTTGGCGAACAGTTTGTGAGAGAAAAACCTCAAACAGAGCTTTACTGTAGTTGCCAATTACCAAGACAGAAACGTATCTTAGAAAGAACAAATGTGGGTCTTTATAAAAACAAGAACCCATATGTTATATAAAAAAAAGCATTAGGTCAATCAGAAGTATATTAATTTTCAAATTATATTTCATTTCCTAACTTTACTGTTACATTAATTACAAAATAAATAAAGCCCCTAACTAATAAGGGGCAATTTTAAACTTGTGTCATAATGATAAAAATAACATTGGCTACTGCACCATTATGGTTGGCATGGAACATTGTCTACCATTGCTAGAGTGGTTGGTAACTAGGTCAGTAACTTTTAGCTGTCATCTCCTCATCATACTTGTATAGGGGGGTACATGTAAGAATGACAAGCACCCATCTGCTTTCCTGATGTTAGTGAGAAAAGAGTTTAATATGCAAAAACTATCCAAGAACGTTTGTGTCTTTACCAATATATTTTAATGACCAGGTTCTGTAGATTGACCAGCTAATCAAGCAGATATGTTAGAGATGGTGCAAATGGATTTTATGGCAATGGGAAGCAGTGGAAGTAATAGTACATTAGTTGTCTGAGAAGGCTTTTATTCATCCAGGTGATAATATACAGTATTTAGTAGAGGTAAGTCCACATTCTCAGGTTGTTTAGGCGGTACAGGTTTGGGACCTGTTATCCAGAATACTCGGGACCTGGGGTTGTCCGGATAACTGATCTTTCCATAATTTGGGTCTTGATACCATAAGTCTACTAGACAGTCATGGAAACATTAAATAAATCCAACAGGTTGGTTTTGACTCCAATAAGGATTAATTATATCTTAGTTTGGATCAAATACAAGGTACTGTTATATCATTACAGATAAAAAGGAAATCATTGGTTAAAATTTTGATTATTTGCATAAAATGGAGTCTATGGGAGATGGCTTTTCCATAATTCTGAGCTTTCTGCAAAACGGGTTTCCGGATAATGGATCCCATACTTGTACATGGGTTATGTTACATCAAGGAACAGACTGAAACGGTAGCTAAAAGTTGACATATTTACCAGTTTCAAGTTTTATAAACAGATTAATACTTTTGAGGGAAAGGATAAAAAGTACTTTTTCTGTGAAAAGTGCCCGGTGGAAGCGCCTTCATTAAATTCCTAATTACAGAATGACTGATTCCTTGACCTAAATGTGAACCTATTCATTTTCTGTTGCGAATAAATGAGTTGTCCTCATTACAACATTTGTCCAAGGTCATACTACATCAGCGAGGGCTTTGAATTTCGCTGCCTATAAATAAATGTTGGTTGTGATGAGCCCATGACAGCAGTCTAATCAGGAGTGATTACGCTTGGAGACAAGGGCAGACTGTTATCTGTAAACTAGTTTTGTGGATGAAGAAAAGGAAACAGCATGTAAGGTCAATTCTCATTTTCTGCTTGAATGTCTATTTAGAATATGGAAGGCAATTAACAAAATTCACTGTGCCAGTAGATGCTATGAGTATATGAAATATGTGCACAGGGCACAACATAGAAGCATAGCTAAAAAAACAAAACACATGTCTATCGTGTTCAACCTTTTCTGTCTATATAAAACCTGGCTAACTGTTAGTTGATCCAGAGCAATGCAAAAAAAAAAATTTCATCTGAAGCCTCTTCAATTTGAAAAATTCCTTCCTTACTTAAAGGGGAAGGAAAACTAGTTGGCGCAAAAACCCTCCCCCCCTCCCGTGTGTTGCCCGCCCTCCCTCCTCCCCCCTGGCCTACCCGTCCTGCTGGGCAAATGCCCCTAACTTGTTACTTACCCTTCTGCGCAGGTCCAGTCTAGGGAGTTCACAGACGACATCTTCTTCCACGCAATCTTCTTCCTGCTTTGACCGGCGCATGCGCAGTAGGAGCAGTTTGCCGGTACGATCTACTGCGCATGCGTCAAAAGTACTTCGCATGCGCAGTAGATCCGTACCGGTGAAATGCTCCTACTGCGCATGCGCCAAAATGCCGTTACATAAATTTTTTTCCAAAGTGAATCAGATGAAGCAAGTTTACTCATAATGGCAGAGGACGTTAATCTTCCTCCAGACCCAGTCATAGATACTACAAATCAAGCATGTCTAACTCATGCCACTAGAGGTTACTACAAAAGAAAATTAGCCAATGCCACTACTAGAAAGTTGCTCCATACAGAAGGCCTATATGACAAGTTGAGAACCCTATACCCCACAGCAAGGGATTACACATATTATTCCCCGGCATATAAGGAATACTCTAGGATAAATATGTTCCTCACAGATGCTACACTACTAGAGCAAGCCACAAATATTTCTGTAGGCCCCATTTCATGGTCAGACCATGGTCCATTTACTATGACCATTGATGATAGAGCATATACACACAGGGCCCAGGGCTGGAAATTAGCACCAATGCTTTTAACTGATCCAGAATTCCACAAAGCAATCCAAAAAGCAATCCAAGATTTTTTCAAGGAAAATGACACTCCTGATATCATGCAGGCCACCATATGATGTGCACATAAAGCCATAATTAGAGGGCTACTAATTCAACAAAACAGTCATATTAAAAAACAAAAGATTCCAATTAAAAAGGATCTCTGGGAAAAATTGATCGATCTGACAGCCCCTAATAAAAAAAAGTCCTATTGGACAGAGGGCATCTCAGATTCAAGACCTTAGGGATCAGCTAAAGATGATGTACTTGGCTAAATGTGAAACTGCCCTTAGATCCTTAAAAGTAGAGCACTACTATAAAGGTAACAGGGCCTCAAATTATTTAGCTAAACAGGTTAAACAACAAAGGGCCAAATCCTCAATAGTCAATCTTACACACAATAATAATACACTCTACAATCCAAAGGACATAGCCAATGCATTTGCTTATTATTATACCAAATTATATAACCTAAAAGAAGATAGTACATTTGCCCAACACTCCACAGCGGCCATCCAACAATTTCTTGCTAATATCAATCTTCCCAACTGTCCCTAGAGCAGCAGTAGCAGTTAAATACCCCCCTTTCCCTAGTTGAAATACAAGAAGCCATAAAGGCTTTACCCCTAAATAAAGCACCTGCCCCGGACGGATTCACTAACGCATTCTATAGGGAATTTACAAACCAGTCTTAGCTTGTTGTTCCAAGAAGCACAGGAAAATGAGACATTCCCTTCTGGGATGCTCACAGCAAATATATCTACCATTCCAAGAGCGGGCAAGTCACCAGAACGGGTTCAAAAGTACAGGCCAATAGCTCTCCTAACATGGACGTGAAGATCTATGCTAAAGTGTTAGCCACGCGATTACAGCGAATTCTGCCATCCCTAGTGAACCCGGATCAGGTCGGTTTTATCAGACAAAGGCAGACGTCAAATGCTACTAGACGTATGATAGATCTTGTTCAAATTGCGCAACACAAGCATATTCCAATTATCTTTAGACGCTAAGAAGGCCCTTGACCGAGTTCACTGGATATTGGTAGAAGAGGCAATGAAACACTTCAATTTAGGGCCACAATTTATAAAAGCAACTTTCGCCTTGTATTCAAACCCCAAAGCTCAAGTTAATGCAGCAGGGTTCCTGTCCCGTAAATTTGCCCTTACTAATGGTACCAGACAGGGTTGCCCCTTATCCCCGCTAATATTTGATCTGACCATGGAAATTCTGGCTCAAAAGATATGGCAAACAAGACGAATAGAGTGAATCAACGTAGCAGGGAGGGAGCACAAAGTTGGGTTATACGCCGATGATGTTATAATTATGACAACCAATCCACAAACTGCAATCCCGCATCTTTTACAAATTATAAAAGACTTTGGGGCCATCTCCTATTACAAGATAAATTCAGAAAAAACACAAGCTATGTCGGTAGGTCTAAACTCAGTAGTGGTAGCTAGCATGGTACCCTAGTGACAACCTTAAGCAGAGAGATACTACAATACAAGCTGACTTATGTATCATGGTTAGGACGAGTAGCCGTTGTTAAAATGTTATTGTTACCTAAGATTCTGTACATGCTTCGAACAATTCCTATACTCCCCCCAGAAATTTTTTTTGTCACTACAGAGGTTGATACTGGACTTTATTTGGGATACGCGTTGCCAAAGATACTTTATATAGACCAAGAATTTCAGGGGGCTTAGGGTTGCCAAATCTCAGGGAGTACCACAAGGCAATAATTTTGGAGGTAAAATTATACTGGACAATAACTAAGCCTGATAAACACTGGGTTGACATTGAGAAGCAGGCTGTACTCCCTATGGATCTTGAGGAGCTCATATGGTCCCAAAAACCCGCTAATTCATACAGGAGTAACTTTACTCTGCAAACTATCAAAGACCTACTTGTGGTCTGGAAGAGAACCAGGAAACATAAGCTGTTTAAATTTAAGGTGTCCCCATTACAACCGATTGCTAGTCTAGAGAAAGAAATACTGAATTTGTCACTGCGAAACTGGAAACAACAGGGCATTAGAAAGTTAGGATCAATTTTACAAAATGGTAGTCTGCAGTCCTTCACCAATTTAGTACAAAAATACGCAATACCTAATGTGGATCACTATAAATATTTGCAAGTGAGACATTATCTTACTACACAGACAAGTTTCCTTATGTAACAAAAAAACATGGTGGGAGACTTTATGCCTTCAAGATAACCCACTCAAAGGAATGATATCCTCCCTATACAAACTCTTGATATCGGCGCTGTCCGAGACTAAAAGCAAACAAACGATCAAATGGGAACATAAACTTCAACGGCAAATGGAGACCACAGACTGGGAAAGGGTTATTCAGAACATTAAAAAAGCTACCAGATGTGGAAATCACTTGGAACAACATATCAAACTTTTACTTAACTGGTATCTGACACTGCACCAATTAGCGCATATCTCCCCTACCACTTCTGCAATGTGTTGGAGACAATGTGGAGCCATTGGCACACTTACACATATATTTTGGGAGTGCCCTAATATTACACCTCCGTGGAAAGAGATTGAGAGACTCATTACAACAAAGTTGAATGTTACAGTAGCACTGACGCCGGCTACAGCCCTGTTACATATATTTCCAACAGGTCTAGAGAAAGGAGAAGAGTTTGTGCTGCACCATATGTTGTTCGTGGCTAGAGCTTCAATAGCAAGATTATGGAAAACAATATCAGCACCATCAGTAGCGCAGGTTCTCAAAGATGCGCAATATAACATGACTATAGAAGAATTGTTAGATTATGACATCAAATGGTCAACCCAAAATACACCTTTATGGAAAGTGTGGAGACATACTCAAGTACTAAAAATGTATAGACAAATGCTAAATAATCAAGGGGCAAATGTTAGTACAACATGAGCTATTTGCAAAAGGCTCACATTTCGAGTAATACGGTTTAAGTAAAGTTTAAAGAAGTGCCTTTTCATTTTCCTTTTTTTCTTTCTATCCCTTCCCGTACTAATTCCCCCACCATTCCTTAACAGTGTACTGAGAAATGTACAAAGAAATGTATGAAAAGAATGTATGCTGTTTAACCCTACTTAACT
This sequence comes from Xenopus petersii, assembly GCA_038501925.1. Lineage (NCBI taxonomy): Eukaryota > Metazoa > Chordata > Amphibia > Anura > Pipidae > Xenopus > Xenopus petersii. The sequence continues at coordinate 38,899,951 of CM076686.1, read as the reverse complement.
TTTGTTAAATCAATAAAGAATATTTGGAAATTAAGCACCTCTTCTTCAGTGTAAACAACTTCAACTTCAGTCATTCTTCGTAACTAAGACCTTCCATATACTTTACCAGCTTAGTTGCACTTCTTTGGACTTTCTTAATATCCAGTTTAAGCCCTGGAGACCAAGTTACCTGTGAACACAGGAACTGCAAAAAGACGACAAACATTTCAGTTAAAAAACACATTAAAAAGAGCCAGTGGACAAAAGGAAAGAGAGAGCAGGAATGGCAACTGGCAACATTGAAGGATCATGTGAAGTGATTGGTTTGAAATGCAGGTCTGTTTTAACAAGTGGGCAAAAGAAGAATTTACCCAGGGCCCATTGGGACAGGAGGCAATCAGACATTTCATCTGGATAACCTTTGGCGTGACAAATTCTCCAGAAATAACAGAACCCTCATTTTAATCAACTGTAAGAGCTCTACAGTATGGATATTTAATGTATTTTTCTTTTTGCTGTGTTTCCGTTTTGTAATGTATTCACTTCCACGGCTGTTGGTCCAAGGTGGAACCCCTGGAAATCATTTCTACTTTAGTAAGCACAGGCAATTTTTTAATTGTCTACCTTGTTGTATTGAAGTTCACCTGATTGAGGGTAGTTATAGTATACATTTCTTGGGGCAGAGGGGGCCACACCACTGAGATCTTTGCTGTGGACCCACTGGTACCTTAAATTGGCTCTGATGAAATGGGTAACAGAAAAAATAAAAGTGTAAACTAAAAAGGGACTTCACAATTTATTTATAAAAGGTTGACATTATTTTAAAGTTCCTTACTAAGCCCCTCAGATACTTCCTTAAAATCTATAAAGAAAGAAAGCTAGTGAGCCCAAATGTGTAGTGATGAAATTTTCATCAGCGTTTTGCTTCAGGAAAATAGCATTTCAACTCCAGTACATTTCACTGCAGCATCATTAGCTAAATTAAAGGAATAATTCTATTTCTCTGTCATTAATTCTTTCTTCGATAATAACTTCTTAAAAAGATGCCAAATGACTTTCTGGTGGCACTAATTTAATTAAGACATTTTATTATTGGCTACATAATGAGTCATTTTCTAGTAACAATTGAAACAAAAAAAGAAGTTAGAAGGCATGCTTCTAAAGCTAATTACTTATAATTATGTTTGGTAGCATTTACAATTTTTTTCAATCACGTCAGAAAGACCAAACTTTAATATATGATCTAGCTCTATTTACAGTCAACTGACGGAGGCATGCTGTAAGTTGAAGTGTTTTAGGATTTACTGAAAATAAACAAAACAGAAATAGCAAATAGCAAAAACATAGTGGTAAGAAGAACAGAGTAGAGTGTGAGGAAGATAAAAAAAATTAGTAAGAAGTACAGATGTTAGGTAGAGGATTAGAAGTGATCTTTATGAAGTTAATTGGCAGAATGTGGAGAATTAATAGTGACTGGGAACATTAAGAACATTAGAATTTGGTGGTGAAAAGAAGAGGGCCTAAGTTAATGTTTATGCCATGTTTATGTGTTGCTAGAATGAGCCAAATCTTGTTCTGCTTGGAACCTGAGATATTACCAGGGAAGAGACACTCCATGTATTGTTACAATAGGAACAGGTTGTTTTTGGTGTAGTTCTTAAAAAATATGTTTGGTTCCTCCAGCTTAAAAATAATTTGTTTGACTAGAATGAGAGATTGAGAAGTTGTGTTTCCTGTGCCATTGCTTCTCAAGAAGAATAATACTAGGATGGAGGAAGAATAATACTACGAAGACTTAAATATGAAAACCCAGATTAATATTACAATATTACCTGGTGTAAAAAAGAATACCCCTTTTTTCATTTAGCTATCACAAGCTAAAATTACATATATGTATACATATATATATGAAAGTGCTTTTTCAAGGACCTAATAAGTCATTATGATTTTTAAACAGCAGGGTTTTCTCATACAAACCAACATGTCTGTTTTATGTACATTGCACTTTTCTGATTAAATATGATTATATTTTATACATTCCCTACAGAGCTCACATGATATATGCATCGTTTGAAACATACCAGTAGTGTTGTTACCTGTTCACATCAGCCTAACATAGATTTAAAAAACTTAAATAAAAAGCTCAGGCCCTGCAGGATTTATAACTCACTGCTATTAAAGGGCAGTCTGTTCCATCTCGATCCATATTAATCACTATAATTAACTTCCCTAATTAGACTCACTGCCTGATGATTATTTAGAAGCCCTAATCACTGTTGGGGCTGTGGTGCCATGCTTTGATGCCCAGAAATGTATAACATCATCTCACCTGACCCACAGATCGTTGAACAGACTGTGCATCGTTTCAAGCTTCAGGGACCAGAAAGGGTTTGAACATAAGATGGGAATTATCAAATGCGTCTAGCTGAGACGCATTTGAATAACTGATGTGATATAAGTTTTGCAGGGGTTGTTAGATATACAGAAGCAAAATGTATGGGCCAGGTAGTAACGGGTAACAGAATCGATGGAAATAAGAAAATGGTGGTAATTGGGGCCATTAATGTGTGTGAGCAACATGGAGCCTGGCAAAGTATGTTTTGACCTGGACAGCCCTCCCTCAGGAACTAATCGTGATCTGTTTCAATCTCTAATACATATATATATATATATACAGTATATATATATATATATATATATATATATATATATATATATATATACACACACACAGGGCCGCCATCGGGGGGTCACAGGGGGGACAGTTGTCCCGGGCCCGCAGGGTTTGGTGTCTAAGGGGGGGGGGCGGCCATGCTTCACTTACTTGATTAGCCGGGCCCCCCTGCTTTCAGCATGCTGCACAGCAGCTCTGTGCACGGAAGCTTTTCTTCTATTAAGATTTGCTGTAACCTTATTGGTCCTTTAAGAATAAGTCCCGGTAAATCTGCATTGGGCAAAGCACCCAATACGCGAGTGAGCATGCGGTGAAAAACGCCAGTGTGCATGCGTGAAAAAACACGCGAAAAAGACAAGTGCGCATGCACAATAGGGGGTAGGACTAGGGGGTAGGAGAGGCACAGAAAGTGCGTGCTTGGTGCCCCTCCAGCTTTGCGTCCTAGGCACGTGCCTACTCTGCCTACCCCTAGTTCTGGCCCTGCCACACATTGCACCGTTTGCTGTTTGCAGCCGGCCAGCTGAGAGGCTGATTGTTAGGAGAAGTACAGGAGAAGGCGCTGCACAACTTTTTGTCCCTCTTTCTTAAACTTAAATGTTGGGAGGTATGCTTTGAGTGATGTGGTAAAAGTAGGTTTGCCACCTTTTCTGAAAAAAATACCGGCCTTCCTATAATCTTGCTGTTTTTCCTTTAATAACTTTGCATGAAGCATTATTTTTACCGGCCAGGCTGGTAAAATACCGGCCAGTTGGCAAGCCTAGGTAAAGGAGAGGTGTGGAATTAAAACAGCTAATCTGTATGTGAAGTGCAGCAGGCAGAGAAACATTCAGTCAGGATCCTTGCTTGTTGCAGTAATTTGAAATTCTCACCCTTCAGGCACACAGGCTGGGTCCTGATTAGGGTTGCCACCTTTTAAAAAATTTTTCACCGGCAGGTGGAGGGGGCGGGGGTAAAAGGGTGGGTTGTGACGTTAAAGAGGGCGGGGTGGTGACACTCTAACGGCTGGGCAGGTCGTGATGTCAAAGGGGGTGGAGCCAAACACGCACATTTGGCAAGAAGCCCTGGAAAAAAGGGTTTGTTTTGAGCAGGCTGGGAGCAGGCCACGGGCTTTTTTTAGGTGTATTACAAATTTACCGGCAGCTACATTGCTGGTAAATTTGTAATACTGGCCCTTGCCTTGGCTGGTGTTTTACTGGCTAGGCCGGTAAAATACTGGCCGGGTGGCAACACTAGTCCCGATAGTGTGTGTGTGTGTGGGGTTCTTCATGCTGGAGCTGCTCTATACTAACAGACCAAAAGGCAGGTTGGTACTTCCCTAATCTGTAGATTCCCTTTCTCCCCCCCCCAACAATCCGTGCAGATGAATGCTGGATACAAACCCCACTTAACTTCTTCTGCCTTATGGTGTTTTTTATTCACTTCCTAAATATTCCAACAGTTATCAAAACTGTTGCAAAGATTTGGCTGTCTCTCCTCTGTTTTCCCACAGTGACACCATTCACCCTTTTCTTCCCTTAAACAGCCATTCTGATTTTTAATCTTCAAAAAAATAGACTGGCACTATTCCATCCTGCTGTAAGTTCTGGAATATTTACTGCCTTTGTGCCATCTTCCTATGAGTTATGGGGTATTACACACAGAATTGCCTGTGTGCCGCCTGGCTATTAGTTCTGGGGTATTTACTATTTTTTATTCATGAAATAGTATAGTTCGATTTGGAATAGTCAGTTCAAATTATATACTTTTAGAGTACATACTTAGTTTACCACAAAAAAAACACCCACCCACTTTTTATTAATTTTTAGAATTGCATTTATCAAAAGGTGAACTCTAACTTTGACCCATTGATAAATACATTTCTGAAAATTCCATAGAAAAGAGTAGAAAGTGGGTGAGTTGTTTTTTCACTTGCATATTATAAGAAGCAATGTACCCCATACTGTAATGGTAAACTATGGAATCCTTGTCATTTTTAAATAAGATGTTCAGCTTATAATAAATGGCAACTCAACAAAATGGTTAATAAGGACACACTAGATTTGCGTGGTGCCAGTTAATAACATTTTACTGTACTATAATGTAATAATAATAGTTAATTAATAATTGTTATATAAAATTATATGCACATCATTTACAGATTTACCCTAATATATGTGTGGATGAGTACAAAATCATTGTGTGTTTACACGTGGTCTGCTTTGATTTTTTTGCCGGGCTGCTTTTTACTCACAGTACAAGGCCTTGGATAGGGCCGAAACGTCAGACTGAAGTTCTGTAAATAAAGACCAATTTTATTCATCTATAAGTCCTGAGAGTGCGGATTCTTTTGGAGTTATTGTGGAAATGTTGTAATTTCTGCACCCAGGCATACTTACTAACTTTGTTGTGAGTGCTGGTAGCCCCGTATATATCCATAGAGATGCCAGCAGTCTCGAAAAAATCGAATTACTTGCCTGGTTGCAGGCATGAAAAAAGTGTGTTATTGCATGTAAAATAAACTCGAAAAGAAGTCCGCACACTCAGGTCTTGAACAAAAAAATATATTTAAGTTTATTACTGGGAGACTAACGTTTTGACCAACAATCTGGCCTTTTTCAAAGATTGCTGGCTGATACGTTAGTCTCCCAGTAATAAATAAACTTAAATATATTTTTTTGTTCATTAAGACCTGAGTGTGCGGACTTCTTTTCGAGTTCTTGTAAATGCAATAACACACTTTATACTTTAAATCCTGGTGTTGCTGGTCTTTCTTAAATATATATATAGTATTGCATAGTAATGAATATAAAAACGTTTACACAAATTACATTAGGAAGCATGACTGATGCCATCTCTTGAAGATGGTGACCTGGCTACATGGTGCCTCTGTATGACAGAGTTGCCACAATAATGTAAATATTTGAACAATGTGATAATTATGCAGAGAACAGCAGACCAAAGGATGGCCATTTCATTGATCTGGCCTTCACAAAACTCTCAAAACTTACCTTATCGCCTATTCCATCTCACACTCCAACAGCATTGCTGCAATTGATATTCTGGTCCTTGTTACCTTTTTATCTCATTCTCTGTCCCTTATGCTTACAAAACCTCTTCTTCATTTCAGCTTAGTGTGAGGTTCTATACTCTTCGGACAAATATCCTGAAATGACTCAAAAACAAACCTCCTTCGCTTTTTTATGATTACTACTGATAGCATGCTTATAAACCCTGCAGTTCAACATACCAACTTGGTGTAATCACTTGTTCTTTTCCCTCTCTAGTTACACTGACAGCACTGTAAAAACCATTGCAAAGATCTACCTATTTCTTTATAAAGCAACTTGTCAAATTATATGCTTGTGATAGAATGTTAAAGGATAAGTAAACTTTAAAAATAATTGAATGTAAAATTGATGAGGGGGCTATTCTAAGCACTTTTGTAATGTGCATTCATTTTTTATTTGTTTTTACTTCCAAGTTATTAAAGTATTCATGTACCGTTAACATGAATGAATTTTGTTACATCAGCGCTGCCTGCTGGTCATTTTCCCACCAGTCTGACCAATAAATATTCAAGGAAGTTGTCAGGAGAAAAATAGAGGGCTGGTTTGATGGTTTTTTTTTCTGGTTAGGAAATATTTGAGAATGGTTTCTCATTTTTATTTCCTAAGCAGAAGAACATCAGCGCAGCCTCTTTCTTTATCCTGACAATTTCCTTGACTACGTGGTGGTCAGACTGGTGGGAAAATGACCAGCAGGTGGTGCTGTTGTAACAAAATTCATTCATAGTAACAGCACATGTATGCTTTAATATCTTGGAATTTAAAAAATAATAATAATGAATGTACATTGCAAAAGTTCTTAGAATAGGGCCCTCATCAATTTTGCAGTCACTTATTTTTAAGGTTTACTTATCCTTTAAGATGAAAAACATTTTGATAAGTGAGTGTAATTGTTGGTTAAAGGGGAACTCAGACTTCCAAACCAAAATTTGATAAAAAGGCCCACATAACACAGAAACCCCTGATATACCCATCACAGTTACCTGCTTCTTCAAAAAGTATGAATAAATGCCATTTTCTAAGCTGTAATCCAGCTAGTAAACAATTATCTTTCTGCACCATTTGAAATGCTGGCAGGGCAGGAGGTTCTAAAACACTGATGTTACAAATTGTAACAACTTCTCCACAGTTTACAGTCATCATGCAGGAACTACATAACCCACAATGCATTGCACTGTGATGTTCTGTTCCATATTGAAATCACATCTGCAGGGAATTGTGGGGTTTGGAGGATGCAGGCTTAGGACAGATGGCTGTTGATACAAAGTAACAGTAGTCAGCCAGCTCAGCAAAGTAGTCAGAAAGATCAGCAGGAGAGCAGGGGGCTAGGCTAAGGGAACTGTCAGAAACCATTAAAAATCATGAAAAGTCTGCATATTTTTTAATTAATATTAACTCCCATTCATGCCCATTGCACCCTGGTCTTACCCCCTGTCATGCTACCTGCACCACTGTTTTGGACAGAATTCAGTTAACAAGAAGTTTCGGGTGCAAATTACTGACCAGATGACGGCCATGTTACTGTACTGCATGTGACTGGTTTAGAGAGGGTTTAAATCATGGTAACTCCTGAAAATACAGATGAGTTGACTGATGTCTGTACATTGAATATTTGGCTAAACAGAAGACTCAACAAACAATGACTTCACAAACATGTCTCCTGTCCAGATACTGTATCTAGCATTCTTTCTTGGAAACATTAACTTTCTGATGCTTCTTTTTAACTGTATATCAATATCATTGATTTTTACAGTAAATATTTGTAAACAGAGCATGCTAATAATTGTTCCCCAATATCTTTAGTAGGAATCCTAGGATATTATTGATATCTTACTACCTGTCACTAAAACTATTGTTAGGCTGTTATGACAGCTCAACTATTTGTGTGCCAATAGCAGTACTGTGTATGTGTTAACAACATAGATTATAAATGATCATGCTCCCTGTCATGATACAGACCTGTAATAGTTCATAAAACAGGCCAAGGTATCATGAAAAAACATTTCTTCACCTAAATCAGACACATAACAGGCCTCTTTTCTATGGTCAGAGGGGTCAGAGCTATAATGCCCTCCTCCAAGCCCTGGCTGATAAGAGCCATTCCATGTCGAGGGGGGAAAGCCCAAGGAGGGAGAACTTAAAGTTCACAGCAAGGCCCCCTCACAGGTGATGTGAAGGTCACATATAACATATCCTAAAACATATTTATCCTCACAGAACCCATACTTGTTGTACCAACAGTATAAAAAAACTGGTGATGGGTCCAAGGTGATTTCAAGTTTCCGGAGGGGTCCAAACATGACTAGGTTTGGTACTCTGTATATCACATGTAAATATCTGGGCAGGAGCAGGTCACACAGTATTGATGTTTAGTATCTATGGAATCCATGAGAGAACTAATAACCAATGAATATAATATCGTCTCTCTCCTATGTTCCTATAGGGAGTTATGGTCATTATATTCTTGGTCCAGTTCCTACTCACAGGAGGTCATAAAAACTCAATCTGTGTCCTGCTAGGCCACGCATTCCTGAGGGAGGGGTGAGTGTGCAGTCACCTGATGCCCTGAAATCACTGATAAACAGTCAGCTCTTCTGACTTTAAGGTGGCCATAGATGCAAAGATCCGCTCGTTTGGCGACATCGCCAAATGAGCGGATCTTTCCCCGATATGCCATTAACGAGCATGGCTATATCGGGGGTAATCTGACCGTTCGGCTGTATGGCGATGCGCAATGGGCTCTGGTGGGATCGGTCGGGTCAAAATCAAACCTGTCCAATCGACCCAACGACTGATCTCTGCCAGGCAAAAGACATCGGCACTCTCCACACACGATCCGAAAATAGTATCTGTGCATCTATGGCCAGCTTAAGAATTGAATTTACTTAGGAGGACCTATTGTGATTTCTCCTTGCCTCCAGGACCAGCAATTCTATACCTTTGGAGTTAAGTATAGGTTTTCCATGTTTTCCCTTTTATTTTATATTTTTTTGTTAATGATAGATGGTGTCAGCGAATGAATTTTATGGGTGTTGGGGTGCTTTTGTGTTAGTCTAACCTGTTTGCAAGGTGTGTGAATGACTGAGTTAGTGACCCCTGATAGCCACACCTAAAGTCACGTGTGGCTGGAAGTACCGTGTCCGAGACACTCCTCTACTAATATTTTTAACGGTAAGTCACCTCAGAAGTTCTGTGACCTTTATAAAATCACTGTGACTTTGTCATGGAATGCCATAAAAACGACTCGTTAAAGCTATGTATAATTAGACACCAAGAAAAAAGGACGGCACTCCGGATGCCTATGATTAAGGGAGTGATTTCCGAAACACGTAGGGCGTTGGATCCTTGTATGCGCTTGGAATAAATGTATATTCCATGTACTGGGGTGCCGTCCTTTTTTCTTGGTGTCTAATTGGATTTCAGCAGTGGGGACACTGCGGACAGAGCACCCGACTGGAGCAGCAAATAGGGAGAGTGAACCTGGAGCGGTCCTTCTTTGTAGAGCTAAAGCTATGTATATATCAGTCCATGACAATGACTTGTTAAAGGGGACCCGTAACCCAAAAAAATAATTCTAAATCCCATTTTATCACGTTAGTCAAGCAAAATATAAATTATTTGAATCTTGTTTCCTTCAGTCTGGGAATTAATAATTATAGCAAGCAGGAAACAGCCATTTTGTGGACACTGTTATTAAGGCAAGCCTTGCATCATCTCAGAATCTTGTTTGTGCACCAGAATTGGGGACCCGATGTCCATCCCCATGCCCTGGTTACACAATTAAATGGTGAAGTGAACGGGGGGAATGTGGGGAGAGCAGTGACATCTAGGAAGTGCTCAATGGAAAGTAAAAGAAATTGCTTTCCCTGCCTCTATGCCTAAGGCACAGAGGAGGGGCAGACAATATTTGATTGACAGCTGAGATTTTTAAATGAGTTTACAACAGCTATGAATGCTTTAATAAAAAATAGAAAATGAATTTCATGTTTCATTTGAAAAGGACTTTTATTATACAGCTTTTTTTGTCTGAGTGACAGGTACACTTTAAAGCATTATACATTACAGTAGGGCTCCATTTTCCTATATATTTTCTGCATAGTTTAATATTTGTTGAAGGACATGGAAACCCTTCACCAAACGAATTATCAGCGTATCCCCAATCGTTATGATAATAGGCTCTCCTTCCAAAGGTCACACCGTATAGACCTCAAATAACATCAAATGAAAATAGTCAAGGAAGCCATAGACTGCAGAGCTCTGCTGCTTAGTACTTTATTATACACACGACATGTTTCGGATCACATGGACCCTTTCTCAAGTGTAACAATCACATGGTCAAAACACATCTTATAGCCTTAATTACCACACAGTGCTCCTCCTCCCACCAATTACCTCATTAGTCCAAAGGTAATAGTAACAATAACAAGTGTAAAAATAGGTAGAAAATGTAAAACGTAAAAAAAAATGTAAAAGGTCCAGGGCCAGATGGTATTCATCCCAGGGTAATTAGCGAGCTTTGCTCTGTGATTGCCAAACCTCTTTACTTAATTTTTCAGGATTCATTGAGATCTGGCATAGTACAGAGAGACTGGAGAATTGCTAATGTGGTGCCTCTATTCAAAAAAGTATCCCGTTCTCAGCCTCAAAACTATAGGCCAGTTAGTCTGACGTCAGTGGTAGGAAAGCTTTTCGAAGGGTTAATAAAGGATAAGATACTGGACTTCATAGCAAATCATAATACTATGAGTTTGTGCCAGCATGGTTTTATGCGTAATAGATCTTGCCAGACTAACTTAATTTCTTTTTATGAGAATGTAAGTAGAAACCTCGATTCTGGGATGGCAGTGGATGTGATTTACTTAGACTTTGCTAAAGCATTTGATACAGTGCCACACAAAAGGTTACTGGTTAAATTAAGGAATGTTGGCCTGGAACATAGTATTTGTACCTGGATAGAGAACTGGCTAAAAGATAGACTACAAAGAGTGGTGGTAAACGGAACATTTTCTAATTGGAGGAGTGTTGTTAGTGGAGTACCGCAGGGTTCTGTACTAGGTCCCTTGCTTTTCAACTTGTTTATTAATGACCTGGAGGTGGGCATTGAAAGTACTGTTTCTATTTTTGCAGATGATACTAAATTGTGCAGAACTATAGGTTCCATGCAGGATGCTGCCACTTTGCAGAGTGATTTGTCTAAACTAGAAAACTGGGCAGAAAACTGGAAAATGAGGTTCAATGTTGAGAAATGCAAGGCAAATGCACTTTGGCAAAAATAATATAAATGCAAGTTATACACTAAATGGCAGTGTGTTGGGAGTTTCCTTAAATGAGAAGGATCTAGGGGTCTTTGTAGATAACACGTTGTCTAATTCTGGGCAGTGTCATTCTGTGGCTACTAAAGCAAATAAAGTTCTGTCTTGCATAAAAAAGGGCATTAACTCAAGGGATGAAAACATAATTATCCCTCTTTATAGGTCCCTGGTGAGGCCTCATCTGGAGTATGCAGTGCAGTTTTGGACTCCAGTCCTTAAGAGGGATATAAATGAGCTGGAGAGAGTGCAGAGACGTGCAACTAAATTGGTTAGAGGGACGGAAGACTTAAATTATGAGGGTAGACTGTCAAGGTTGGGGTTGTTTTCTCTGGAAAAAAGGCGCTTGCGAGGGGACATGATTACACTTTACAAGTACATTAGAGGACATTATAGACAAATAGCAGGGGATCTATTTACCCATAAAGTGGATCACCGTACCAGAGGCCACCCCTTTAGACTAGAAGAAAAGAACTTTCATTTGAAGCAACGTAGGAGGTCCTTCACAGTCAGGACAGTGAGGTTGTGGAATGCACTGCCGGGTGATGTTGTGATGGCTGATTCAGTTAATGCCTTTAAGAATGGCTTGGATGATTTTTTGGACAGACATAATATCAAAGTCTATTCTGATACTAAGCTCTATAGTTAGTATAGGTATGGGTATATAGAATTTAATTAAAAGTAGGGATGGGTGTATGTATGGATGCTGGGTTTTCATTTGGAGGGGTTGAACTTGATGGACTTTGTCTTTTTTCAACCCAGTTTAACTATGTAACTATGTAACTATGTATAAAAAATCCAAGAAATCTCCAGTGAACAGGTAGTGTCCAAGTGCCAAAGTTCCATGTCCTCAAATTCAATCTGTAATAAAAATCCAAAAGTCCAACATAACCTTATTCCACTGTAAAACTGGTACCTCCTTTTTCTTGGTTAAAAACAATTCGATATAAATATAAACACAAGAAAGGTGGTACTACCCATTTCTGGATCTACCTGTCCTGATATTTAGAGAAAACATGCATAACTGTGCCTTTCCACAATCGTTCTAAATAAATACATTATTCTAGAATTTACACTTTACAATACGATTCACGTATTAAGAAAATAGCTTTTCCCTTACCTTACCCCAGCTGAGAGGATAGGCATCATTTTATATGTGAAACAAATAAGAGTACAACATTACATTTCTTATAAAAAGCATTTTAAACTCCAGCCATCATTAAAGGGGAAGGAAACCTAGTCGGCGCAAACCCAACACCCACCCACCCGTTTGTTGCCCACCCTCCCTCCTCCCCCCGGCCTACCCGTCCCGCTGGGCAAATGCCCCTAACTTGTTACTTACCCTTCTGCGCAGGTCCAGTCCAGGGAGTTCACAGATGACATCTTCTTCCACGCGATCTTCTTCCTGCTGTGAATGGCGTTTTGGCGCATGTGCAGTAGGATCATTTCGCCGGTATGGATCTACTGCGCATGCGCCAAAAGTCATGCGCATGCGCAGTAGATCGTACCGGCGAAATGATCCTACTGCGCATGCGCCGTTCAAAGCAGGAAGAAGATGTCGTCTGTGAACTCCCTGGACTGGACCTGCGCAGAAGGGTAAGTAACAAGTTAGGGGCATTTGCCCAGCGGGACGGGTAGGCCAGGGGGGAGGAGGGAGGGTGGGCAACAAACGGGAGGGGGGGTGGGGGGTTTGCGCCGACTAGGTTTCCTTCCCCTTTAAGCCCTACTGGGGCTAGTGAATTCAATTTTGAAATCCATTTGGTTTCACGTTGTAGCATCTTTTGCTTGAAATTACCACCACGACTTAATGGTTGTACTACCTTGAGAACCACCCATTTCAATTGCCCATGGCTATGTTTTGCCTCATTAAAGTGTCAGGCTACTGTCGTATCTGTTTGAGATCCTTGTTTATAATTCCTTATGTCCCCTTTATGCTCCTTGATCCTAGTTTTCACATTTCTCATTGTCTGTCCCACATAGACTAAGCTACACGGGCACTTCAGCATATATATGACCCCTTTAGATTCACATGTGGCATAGTCATTCAAGCTAAGTTTTTTATCTTAGTGAGATGATTTATACGTGACCTTTTAATAATCGAAGCACAACAAACACAATTCAAGCACGGAAAAGTACCCTTCTTCTGTACTCCCAGGAATCTCTGTTTTTTTCTAAAGGTAATTCTGATGTAGTGAATGGAAACCCTTCACTGCAAGTCTTTAATATGTTATTGGCAACCCTTTTGTGTAACTGATTGCCAAGTTATGTTTTCAAAGTACCCCCTATTTTCCCAGCAGTGCCATCTCTTAACAAAATACAGGAATATCCATCATGAGTGCCATTTTCACTTTTCTAACGTCACTAAGATGGCCGCTACAATTCTTATGTGCATGCTTCAAAGTTTCCCCACTTGCTGGTCCAAGGGCATCATATATATTAGTGCGCTGTAAAGAAAATGCTCACCCCAAATCGGTGCTAATGCACATGCACCACTTTCTTATCACAGCAAGTATGCAAACTCCTAGTCTTGGTCTTAGTGCAGGAAAGGTGCATTACGTTTTTTTTAAAAAATGTACTCTGTGATTTTTTTCTAGACTTCGGCATTTAAACAGACACAAAGCACAATAGAGGCATACCTATCCACTGATTTAATATCTTTGTTAGACTTTCCTTGTACTTTAACTAATGCCACTATTTTATTCTGTTACCATTGATATTAAACTGAAGTTCCCCCTGGGTTATATACTAATAAAGGGCAAAAATGATAAAGGATAAAACATAGTGTTCTTTTATACCCAATCTGTTAGCCAGTAATAGCAAAGGTGACTGTTAAGATAAAGAAATGCCAAGAAAGGGTATCAGATCAAAAAGCAGCTAGTCACAAATGTGTCTTCCAAAACAGATTTCATATCCACTGTATGACAAAGCTGAAGTGTGTCTGGTAACAAACAACACTAGAAAGAAGGCTTGGTTTCAGCATGAATCAGTCCAAAGCATACATTTCCTCTGACAACTAATCCTGCAAGCAAGCAATTTTATTTGCATGATTTCCTAAATGGAATCCAGTCCTTTTAAAGACTTGGCATTCAGCAAAACATTGAAAACATAGATCCAAAGCATTCACAGCACAGCCTCAATCAATAAGCCATTTCGGAGAAGTGAACCGAGACACTCTGGAAGAATGGTATGATGTTCATGGAGCTCCCTCTATTGATCGAAAGAGCGATTTGTTCAATGTTTTTGAAATACCTGTGCAGATTTATTACATCATTATTGTTCTAATACATGTTTAGTCTCAGGATGAACCGATCTATAATCTACCTGTCATATTTATATCATTATTTTTCATGAGTTCAACTACTTCTTTTTCATCTATTACCTATCGGTTACTGTATCTTCATTTCACCTATATTTATGTTTTCATCTGTTTATCTTTATCATTTTAATTCTTAGCTTTTCATCTATCATAATCATGTGTATTACATTTGAATACATCTCTTTTTTATCGTCTTTATTCATCTATCATTATTTTATCCTATATTATCCTCTATTATCCTCGTTATCTTTATTAAACTATCATTGTGTTATTGCAAGTAGAACCCCCGAATTTACGTTTTTCAGGGGACCAGGGAAAAAAAGATGTCAAATCCAGGAAGATGTAAAATAGGGGAAATGTATTAAATAGGGATGCACCGAATCATGATTCGGCCAGGATTCTGCCTTTTTCTGCAGGATTCGGCCAAATCCTTCTGCCCGGCCAAACCGAATCAAAATCCGAATTTGCATATGCAAATTAGGGGTGAGGAGGGAAATTGTGTGACTTTTTGTCACAAAACAAGAAAGTAAACATTTTTTCCCCTTCCCACCCCTAATCTGCATTGCAAATTAGGGTTCGGATTCGGTTCGGTATTTGGCCGTAACGTTCACAAAGGATTCGGGGGTTCGGCCGAATCCAAAATAGTGGATTCGGTGAATCCCTAGTATTAAAGACACTTGGGGGCACATTTACTTAGGGTCGAATATCGAGGGTTAATTAACCCTCATTATTCGACCGTCGAAGTTAAATCCTTCGACTTCGAATATCGAAGTGGAAGGATTTAGCGCTATTCGTTCGATCGAATGATTTTAATCCATCGATCAAACAATTTTCCTTCTATCAGAAATTGGCTGGGGACCTTTCCCATAGACTAACATTGATGCTCGGTAGGTTTTAGGTGGCGAAGTAGGTGGTTGAAGTTTTTTTTAAAGAGACAGTACTTCGACTATCGAATGGTCAAATAGTCTAAGGATTTTTACTTCGAATTGTGAGATTCAAAATCGTAGTCGAAGGTCGAAGTAGCCAATTCGATGGACGAAGTAGCCAAAAAAATACTTCGAAATTCGAAGTATTTTTTATTCTTTTCCTTCACTCGAGCTAAGTAAATGTGCCCCTCAAATACAAACACATACCTCCCAACTGTCCCTTTTTCGGAGGGACAGTCCCTCTTTTGACAGCTCAATCCGCAGTCCCTCATTTGTACCGGAAAGTCCCTCTTTTCTCTCCACTGAACAGCCAGAAAAAGAAACAAAGTTTCTCACTTAATTGGCTTTTAGCAGAGAGCCCAGAACAGGTAACAGGTGCAAATAAGATACTTTGTAACAATTTTGAGACACAAAAACACAGTTTAGATAAGGAGAAATATTTCCAAACTTTCATAACCTGCCAAATTTTGTAAAACGAACATGGTAATTAGGGGGTGTGGCACAGAAAGGGGTGTGGTCAAAAAATGCTGCGCTACAGTGCAGAAAAATTTTTTTTTTGTCCCTCTTTTTACTTCCAAAATGTTGGGAGGTATGCAAACGTATGTCATTTTTTTTAATTTCAAAACACATGTATTACCTTCTCCATCTATCATCTCTCTCTATCTAACTATTTATCTCTCATCTTATAATCATAATTGTTGAATTGTATTTCAGATAGGAAAGCACACTGTTAACGCACACTTTTGAAGGTTGAACCACTCAATCCGGAACTTTTGAGCGGGGACGTTGGTTTCCGCGGCGGCGATTCCGTAGGACAAGTGTTGCTGCGCTGTGATTCGCCGGTTATTTTCCGGAAGTTTTGTATTTTGTGTGTATGGTGTCGCTCTTCCCCCAAGGTGATTTGTGATAAAAGTAAGAAGGTGACATGGCGAGCTCGATTTGGCGCAGCCTGAGAAAAAATAAAACGTTCCGGTACGGGGCTCCTATGCTGGTAAGTGTCACGTGGGACTCTGCTCTAAGCTCTGATGCGCAGGTAGAAGAGAGCAACTTTTACTTGCTCATTTCTGTGGGGATTTCAGGTACCTGACCAGTGTGAAGGTGAGAGCACTGGCATGTTTTGTGACTTTCCACCCTGTGACGTTTTGTCTTTTTTTATAAAAAATTCACACAGAGAAGTTGTCACTTTGGTATGACTGGACTGAGAGATATCCCCTGTATCTACTACTCTTTCATCAAAACAAATAGGATTAAAACATGCGCGTGGGTGCCTAAAGGATAAGGGCAGGAATCATTGCTGGGGGTGGGGTCGGGAAATGTACTGACAGGTTACTTGCCCCCTGTGATTATGATTGCTTATGCTAACCTGAGAGCCAGCCTAAAGCTGGCCACAGACGAAAAGATTCGTACGATCGGACTTTCCCATCTCCCTACCTGCCACTAACCATTCAGATCAAAGTCTTACCATTCCGACCAAATAAATTAGTTAAAGGACCAGTAACATCAAAAAAAAATATTTAAAAATTTGTTTGTGCACAATGAAAAATTAACACCAAGACAAATGAAACTTTTAAAAAGCAAAGCCTTTATTAAGAATAAGAAATAACTTACAGAAAATCCACTTCCTGTCTTCTTCAGAAACGGCGAAAAGGCGACCATCCACACTGCATCGATCGATTTCTTCTCCCTGGCTCCTCACTGACAGGCATCCTCCTCCCGGCGTCCAGCAGCAGCTGTTTATCAGGCTCTTCACTCCTTTCCCCTGGATCAGCTTCCCTGCTCCGCTCACCTCCCTCTCTGTCTTCCCTCCTCCCCTGCTCCACTACTCTGAGAGAGACATGCGGCGCCTGATTTCAACCCAGGCAGAACAGAAAGGCGGACGTTACAGGCAGTGTCACAGGCTCTCCTCTTCACCGTTCATTGGCAGCGATAGGGTTAATCCCAGGCCAGTTCCCACGTGGGAGGGCTTAGGCAAGGATCGCTCACTGCTCAGTGAAGGAGAGCCTGTTACGTGCGCCTTTCCTGGATTGTAATCAGGCGCCGCATGTCTCTCTCAGAGTAGTGGAGGAGGGAAGACAGAGAGGGAGGTGAGCGGAGCAGGGAAGCCAATCCAGGGGAAAGGCGTGAAGAGCCTGATACACAGCTGCTGCTGGACGCCAGGAGGAGGATGCCTGTCAGTGAGGAGCCAGGGAGGAGAAATCGATCGATGCAGTGTGGATGGTCGCCTTTTCGCCGTTTCTGAAGAGGATAGGAAGTGGATTTTCTGTAAGTTATTTCTTAATAAAGGCTTTGCTTTTTAAAAGTTTCATTTGTCTTGGTGTTTATTTTTCATTGTGCACACGAATTTTTAAACATTTTTTTTTGATGTTACTGGTCCTTTAAAGAACAGATCAGCCGATGTTCTGCCCCTGACAGCAATCGTACGATAGACAAAGCTAGTGACAGTCTCCCACTGAAAATCGTACAACCGGCAATACACGCAGAGATATTATCCACAGCCGACAGAAATTTACTAACCTTTCCGATCGATCTCCGCCGGACGAAAAATGACGGGATTCTCCACACACGTTCCAAAAATCGTACGAATCCTCGATTCGTACGATGAGATCTTTGCGTCTATGGCCAGCTTGAGTTTGCTTTAATTTCTGATTTTACTCTACTGTGCTTGATAAAGGACCTGGAGCAGGTCAGAAACGTTGCAATTGTCACAGATCAAAAGGTGTCCGTGCAGGAGATAAAAGAGAAACTCAGGACATTTTAATAAAATGCTGGCACTGCGGGCTGAGCTGTCAAAATCAATACTGACCCGCAAAAAATAGGACAGTTAGGAGGTAAGAGTGAGGCTTGCAGCATGGCCCTGTTTAGTGGACCCTGTGTGTACCAACAATGGGATCTAGAGTAGACCCAAATTTGATTGATATTAATGTATTCAAATTAACTGAGAACTGTTGCCATTTACAATCATATTTTTTAAGTGGTTTCTGAGATATTACAGCAACTTTCTTCTTTCTTAAGGGTCAGATTTACTAAGCTCGAGTGAATGGTTCGACTTGCAAAATGTTTGAATGTCGAAGTAAATTTTTGGGTACTTCGACCATCAAATAGGCTATATTCGACCATTCGACTTCAATTCGAAGTGAAAATCGTTCGACCATTCGATAATTGAAGTACTGTCTCTTTAAAAAAAACTTTGACTTCATTAAAGCTACCGAAGTGCAATGTTAGCCTATGGGGACCTTCCAGAACACTTTTCTAAGGTTTCTTTGGTCGAATAAAAATCCTTCGACCGATCGCTAAGAATCGCTTGAATACGGTAAAAATCCCTCAACTTTGATATCCGCAGTCAAGGGATTTCAATTCAAGGGTTGAATTTCGAAGTTTTTTTAACTTCGAAATTCGACCCTTAGTAAATCTGTCCCTAAGTGTCAGAGCCCCTAGGGTTAAACACAGATATAGCAGAATGATGACCCGAAGCCAAACAATACTTTAGAAACAACATATATGTGTAAGGTCCACTTATTGTGGAAAATGTAACTGTAATCACATAGTGTGAGCTCGCTGCTGCTGTTCCTAACCAATTAGTTTGGCCCCATCATTAGAAATGCTAATTGAATTTTATTTTTTATAGTTTTATAGTTATTTGCCTTTTTCTTTTGACTTTTTGCAGCATTCAAATGGGCGTCGCTGACTCCCTTAAAAAAACAAATGCTCTTAAGGCTACGAATGTAATGTTTTGAATTTGGATTAATTTTGGATTGTATTTAACAACTATCTTTGTCCCTGTTGAACAGAATCCCTAATATTCGTTAAAGGCTGGTGTTAGAATTGATACAATTGTTGCTAATATTACAAAGTCGCTGCTGATATAAACTCATGAAGTCTAAAAATGTATCCAATTATAATAATTCAGAATCTGCTCCTGGATTAGTGAGCTGCCAAAATGAAACACCAGAGACACACACATTATTAGACTTTAAACTTTAGTTTTGGAAAAACGATAAAAAGATTAAAAAAAAATGGAAAGCAATTGAAAAAAGTCTTCTGGGGAACAATCTAAAAACAATTAAACTGAAAAAAAGTGTTTGGTATGCGAACAACCCCTTTAAACATTGAGATTGCTTTGACTGCACTCATAAGAACAAGACATTGAATCCAAAAGAAGGTGTAACATGCAAATCCCTGTATTATTAATACCCAATAAAAGCTAAATTATTTGCAAATACTAATAGCAGAATTTAAAATCTCCACCATCACAATTTATTAATAACTTTGGACTAATTTGGGGGTGCAGTTATTGTGTCAGTATGGCTTAAAACACTGCCATCATTTTTAAGTTTACTACCTCTGCTCAGCCCATTGTTTTTTGTGGTTTCTGGACTCTAGTTCTCTTTCCTGTCCTAAAACTGCACTGTGCATTCAGCTGTTATGTTTAGAAAAAAATTATCTGTTTCAGTGGCACAACTGCACATGATTAGGTCCCCCCACAAAATCACCTTAGCAGGTACCGGTATGCACCATCAATCATGCACACATTGCGTTGGCTGCCTGCTCTATGATTGCTTATTTGTGGCGGCTGGCGAACCTTAGTTAAATGATGAAGGCTACTACAGTACAGCAGATCCCACTTGGCTTGTGTCACTACGCTTGTGTGAAAAGTTTAATTATTTCTTTGTTTTCATGTGTGTTTTAATTCCTTTATGTAACCCAAAGCCGTTCGGTCTTGTCCTACAGCATGGTTTCTCTGTTTAAACTCAGGATCAGAGAAAGTGCCTCAGAAGGCATATGATCAATAGCCCTTTATCTGAAAACCTATTAATATTTACTGTACTACTGTCTGAGGAGGTCTTTGAATGATTAAAGCTTTTGAAAATTCCTACCAAGCTGCTAGAGGCTTTTCCAACAAACCCAAGCCAGCGCAAGATGTTTTCTTTGTATTCCTTATAAAAGTTATAATATTTGTGTGTGTGTGTGTGTATATATATATATATAGATATATAAAATACACAAAAGCCATGAATATCTTGTAAATTATATCCTTATAAACGGTGAGTTCTGATGTCATCAGTTATAAACGGTGAGTTCTGATGTCATTTCTGTCACATGACTCACTAAAACTTGTGTATTATAATAAATAAAGTACCCCCTGTTGCAAAATATGAGGCTATTAGAAGTACCTTGGAGTTCCATGACCTGTATAAAAACACTCGGCCTTCGGCCTCGTGTTTTTATATGGTCATGAAACTCCTCGGTAACTTATAATATCCTTATATTTTACAAGAGGGGGTACTTTATTCACTATATATACATACACACACCTTCTACCTATACTCCTGTCATTGTGTCTGCTTGTTAAACTGTACACTTATCCGAGGGGCAGATAAAAAGCATCTATAATTTATCTCACAAAGTAAATGGCAAAAAACAAATTTAAAGGAGAAGGAAAGGTTAAAACTAACTAAGCTTTATCAGAAAGGTCTATATAAATATACCAGTATTGCTGCTCTGAGTCCTCTGTCAAAAAAACTACTGCATTTCTTTCCTTCTGTGTACACATGGGCTTCTGTATCAGACTTCCTGTTTTCAGCATAAACCTCTAGGGCTAGGGCTTGAGCATGCTCAGTTTGCTGCTCTTGATCCCTCCCCTTTCCCTCCTCCCGTCCTTGCTGTAATTTGGGTCCAGAGCTATGAGTGAGCAGGGAGAGACTCAGGCAGGAAGTGATGTCACACCAAGCTAATATGGCAGTTGCTATCTTAAACAAACACAGAGAGCTTCTAGAGCTGTTTACTCAAGTATGGTAAAGCAATCTGCAGAATACAGTATTATAGCTTGTACTATTGTGGCTTATCTATTAGCAATAAACTGTTTTGGGAGCGTTCCTTCTCCTTTAAAGATGTCACATACACTAGGTCCTAAACAAGTATCTTGATGCTGCCAATGCACTTACCTATACAGAACTCATCATTTGGTAAATATAATGCTTAGTAATGGGGTAGTGTAGCTGAAAAAAAGCTATCTCTGGCACTGCTGTTACCCTGAGAGAGAGACTTTACAAATGAGCATTGAATAGCAGATGTTTAGCAAATGCTGAATAATTATTTGTGTATACAGCAAACGTATAGCTGAGCCCTTCTATTCTGCTTCAGCAGAAAGACTGCTTGGAAATGCTGATGGATGTGTTTGTTCTATGTACGGGTTAATATTAGCTTCGCACTATTTCAGTAACGCATAAAGAGAAATGTCTTTGTTTCTTTTTTGGGTCCTTTCATGACCTTTCAGTTTGTGTTCCTGCAGCCAGATGCTTAATTAATGCATTTGCTCACTCTTTCATGTTTTCGCAGGGCACAGTTACACGATTAAACAGGTGGTGTGGGGATGTGAAGGACAGATGTAGCAGCCTACACTACCCTGCAGGGTACAACCCACATTCTAGCCAAAGATTTTTACATAAATGAAAAATTGTTAAGGGTGCTGTGTACATATCATATATTTGTCAGCATGTGCTTCAGTAACATTGGTTACATAGTAACATAGTTACATTGGGTAACTAGAATTATTTTTTTAACTTCTTTCTCTGTTTTGTCTTTAACATTTCGGCTGTTGTATTTTTCCAGCTTTCCAGGTCGAAGGTAGAGGGCAGTAGGTTCTAGGTCATGCAGGAATGTTGGGGCCCCAATCTAAATACAACTAACTAAATACAATTATGTTAATCAGGGATATTAGTATTTGATACAATTGGTATAAAGACCATAAACTGTTGGCAAAACTCTGATCTGAGAATGGAATGGAAGTGCTAAGGCTGCAGGTACTGTGCTATTTTATCATAGTTGGGCTCTATGGAGAATCCTGACCTTGAGGCTCTTGTGTTGCTTGCTAGACTGTGATCATCAAAATATGGATAAGGCAGACATCAGAATGTATTTGCAATTAATGGTGGCCTGTGCCAAATGATAGCCACATACTATGGATATTGGTTGGTTCAGGGTTTTGAAAATGTCATCTGCCAATGCTCTATATCAGCCAGTGCCTAGGCAGATATTCCGATTGGAACTAGCATTGCCGCCTTTTTTCCTTTGCAATCCAGGCAGGGGGCAGCGCTGGTGACGTTATGGGCTTGGGCAATGACATATAGGGGCTGGTCAGTGACATGTTGGGAGGGGGCCACTGACATTTAAGGGAGGGGTGGTGGACTGTGATTGGACATCAATTGGGGCGAGGCCTACCTGCTTTGCACTCATTTGAAAATGGGATAGGCAGTTTTGAATTGGACAGCTAGTGTAAAAACCTGACTGTCCAGTTAAAAATCAGACAGGTGGAAGACCTAATTGGAACAAAAGAAAGGAGGCCATACAGTGTGTGCTCATTGTACAACTCATGTGTCCGCATCCCCCAGTCCTCACTCCTTGGCACACCTCCTGCTGCTGTTCATTCTTTGACACGGTGGTCTCTGATCCAGCCAAATATACATATAGCCAAGTTTGTTAAGGAGTATCTCCACGCAGCAGTTCCTTAAAATCAGCAAGCTTTATTCAGGTTACATTTAAAACCGTTGTTAGGGAATAATCCAAAGACCGGAGATCACCGAGGTAAAAGGAATAATCCAAGTTTATTATTTATATAATAAACATACACGAGCTCCGTGGGTTCTGATACACAAGTAGGTCAGAACTGAGAAACAAAAGATTGACCACACATTATATACCCTTCAGGAGAGGAACTTCAATGGGAAAAGGCCTCCCTAGGGAGAAAAGGGAGTATTGCCAAGTATCTATCATAGTGTCTCAGTGTACCATTATCTAGTGTTAGCTAGCTATGTCAACGAGAAGGGAGTAACATAGTGGGAGAGCTTCAAGGCCAGGGCACCTTGTTACTGAGAACAAAAATATAACAGTAATACGAACCTTCTCACAGATGTTACACATAACCTTGAACAGTTTCTAGAAGGGCCTCATGGGCACTTAGAAACTGTTCACTCCATTAAGGGGGGCCAAGCAAGGCCTGCAAGACTTTTCCTTCCACAATCCCCCGTTTTGTCAGTCCTTCTGACAACCATAATACAAAACAAACAATTAAACATAGCATACCTTATAAATGCAATGCATACAACCTATATGAGAATACATCTGGTATATAATGTTCATACACTGTGGTGGTTCCTGGAAGTCAATTTTAGACTTTTAGTGTTCTTAGGATAGACCAGAACAGGTTTAGAAGAACTTGCCTTTAGAAAAGAGTGAGACAATAAGGAGGCACAGCAAGAACAACAGCAACAAATGATGTTAGGTAGACAATAGATGACTAGAAGGATGACACCAACACAAATGAGGACATACAGAATGGTATGGAAAATCTTAGCACTGATATCTTGGAACCATGTGGATGGGTCCAACCAGGGGAAGATGGATTGTTCCTTGTGATTGGTTAAAAAGGTGTCCTTCCTCTGCTAAACCTTTATCAGGTGCTTGTCATCAATGTAATTACAACTGTACCTAACCCTCCTTGACTAGCTGGAAGATAATCTAACACTAAACAATGCGGCAGAACTTCCTTGTTCAATTGTTGAAGTTCATGACTTACTATCTTCAAACTGTTGTCATATTCATTAGTAATGTTATCAAGCAACCACATACTAGACATAAGGCTAAAGGCTTTCTTAATGCAACATCTATTTACCTCAGGGGAAGTTAAAGAGAGCTCTTGCCTTACCTTTAAAGATGCACGCTTCATTAGGAAGTGTGCTGGAATCTGAGCTATCTTAATATCTTTAGCTTCCATATACCAGGTGGGATGAAGCAATTTAGCAATCATACATACACCATGGGAGCCTTTTGGTAGCCACGGATAGGCACATTTACCACAAACAAAGTAATAAGGTGAAGGTAAAGTGTAAGGAGGTATAGATGATTAGCGGAACTGTTGATACAAAGGCCATCAGAACATAAGTGTACCAACTTACCAATCTCCTTGGGCGACAACGTTTTATGAAACTGGAGAAGTGTCAAATTACCTCAAGGCCTGTTAACTATATCCTGACAGGATAGAGATTCTGCTACGTATGTCATACTGTGAGCTGACAAAGGATACTGTATACATATCCATCAATCAGTAATAGTGTGGATGCTGCTATAACATACATTTTAACAAAAGCATTATCATTAGGCTCAAACAGTTATGCATATAAGTCTCTTTTTGACAACCTTAACCTGATCGGTTGTCGACACATTTGCCTCAGAAGTTGGTGAGGCTGCTGTTGTGTTGCCTTGTGAGTTGTCGTTGCCCGCCGGCTTTATGAGTGCTGTCATCAGCACAGCAACGAAGATAATGATGTGCAGTACGGAGACACAGATGATAAGTCTTTTATATGGCTTTGGGCCAAAGCATCTGGCACACAGAGACATGATGGTGCTGCTGAGGATCTTCACCCGATGGGGACCTACGTCTTTTGCACTGCACGTTAGGGTCCCTGGGACTTAGGTGGTGGAGGGAAAGAGGCGTTATTATGTCCTACAATTCCCCCCCACTTACACCGCAGGTGGAAGTTGAGATTTCTTACAGTGAGACGCGTGGATCCAATGCGCTTTCCCTTCAACTTTGACAGCGGTCTCTGTGGTTAGAAGTATATGGAACGGTCCTTCCCAGCGGGGCTGAAGAGCTTTGGCAACGTGCTTCTGCACTAGGACCCAATCTCCTGAAGTGAGTGCATGCGATCCTGGAACATCAGCTGGATCTGGTAATGAAGAATAAACTCGAGAACACGATTTGGTCAGTTCCTTATGTAACTGAGAAACATATTCAGTCATTCTTCCATAGTTCATGCAAAGAAGATCAGCAGGAGGAAAGTATTGAGCCATGCGGGCTGGTCTCCCAAACAATATTTTGTGTGGGGAGAGTTTACTTAGCCTTTGGGGAGTGTGCATGACAGACATAAGCACTATATCAAGGGCCGCTGGCCACACAAGTTTAGTCTCTGCACATACTTTATTTAGCCTGCTTGTAATAACACGAATCCCAATGTCTTTGTGCAGATTAATTTCACTACCTGTCCCGTGAAACGTGTACCTTGATCAGAGGATAATACCTCAGGCAGTCCATAACTGCAGACAATCTCTGCACTTAACTGTTTAGCTATAGCTTCATCTGAAGCATTGACAATGGACCCAGGGAATTGGTCAACACAAACAATTACATAGTCATAGGTACAACATTGAGGTAACTGTAGGAAGTCTATCTGCAATACCTGAAATTGTTACATTGCTTTAGGTCAGTGTTTGATAGGGGTGGAATAGTCTTACCTAGAATATATTGCAAACAAATAAAACATACTTATACATAATTGGCTGCAATAGACGAGAACCCGGGGGCAAACCACATTCCTGACACTACATCACATATCCCCCCTTAAAAAGTGTGGGTGAGATCATGTGAGGCAGCAACCAAATATGGTAACAGAGCACGGGGTGCAACAGGGCAATCACCTAAATGCCAAACAAAAAAAAAACATCAACATTCGGAGTATGTGTACATCTGGCTTTAAGCCAATGTTCCTTCTCCTCAGGTTCCATTTGGTCCTGAAGGGCTGATAAAACAGCACTAGAGGGAACAGGTAGAGTTGGTTCTTTTACAACACATGCTTTAACCATTTTATAACACAATGCTGCTTGCTTTGCAGCTACATCAGCATAAGCATTATCTTGTGCTACAGGGTCAGAGGACCCAGTGTGGGCTTAGTACTTAATAACTGCAACCTGCTTTGGTAGTCGGATTTGGCACTACCGGATGGGCTGCAATAACAACTTTGTGAACTGCTCTGAGATCCTGAACAAAACACCACTCATTCTTGCCGGGCTTTGTAATTGGCAAGATGGGCATATGTACAGGGCTAATCCTATGGTTTAACACTCCCTTATCAAGTAACACTTGAATTACTAGGCAAATCCCCTATACCTTCGCCCTGGACAGTGGGTACTGTGAGATTTTGGCGGGGGGGTCTACTTGTATGGACACTGGTGGGATGGATGACATGAACCCAACATCTGTTGGTGATAAAGCCCACAAATCACTTGAAACACATTGTAATTTAGGAGGTACAGTATCTTCCTCCTCAGAAATTTCCTTTAGTGACAGAAGATTAGCAGTATCTAGTGCATTGGTCATCTCAGACACTTATGGAGGCAGGACAGGCACAAATACTGCATCCGGATTACAGTATATGGTGCACACTGGTTTAGAAAGGATGTCCCTACCTATGAAACTGTCAGGGATGGAGGCACTTAAAAGAAAGGCAGCTTTTGTGGATACAGGACCAATGGACACTTCCGATGGGCTTGTTTCTGCCATAGGGATAGAATGTCCTCCAACTCACACTGCCGTGACTACATTACCAGATAATGGCAGGTTTGAGTGAGTCTTTAAACTGAGCGGGCAGCACCAGTATTCACTAAACAAAGTTAGGGTCTTTTAATTAATAAACACTTCAATTAGGAGGTCTGGATAGTGATTAGAAGTGTTTGGAAATACTGGTACCGGGGCTGCGTCGCACCTTCAAGCAGGATTTATGAGGGGTGCATTGGAATGTGAAGGGGCTGCATCTCCTGCAGGGAAAGGGCTTTCTTTGGGGATATGCACTTATGTGCGTAATGCCCTAGATTATTACAATTAACACAAACAACTGTCTTTTTGTCACGGTTATCTGACCTGTTCTGCTGTCTGTTAGTTATTGTTTCTGGAGTTTTGGGAATTATCCTGGAAGTTGTTAGACTGCTGAACGAATACCACCTGCTGGGGCTTAAGACAGGAGTTCTCAACTTGTGGCAACGGCAATTATCTTTTCTAACTTCTTATGCTTCCAGGCAAGACTATGTATGCTGAGGTTACTTTGAGGATCATTTAGTAGTCCTACCACAAAGGTAATAGCATACTGGACAGCAGACTCTTTGGCATCTTGGTTAAATTTGAAAACTATTTCCCAAGAAGCTTCCAAAAGAAAAAAAAAAAAAAATTTGGTGCTTACTATACTTTTCAGAGCATGTAAACAGACTCCGACTTGGGCTGGGTCAACAGGGTTAGTATCTCAATACATTTTGTCTAACATTTGGTAATCCCCTGGACCACACACTTTAAATACAAATAATATATTGGTCTAATTAGGCTTATGAGCACCATTGACACACAAAAGTTCCTGTGCAAATTTGTGTGGATTAGTATGGGGCTGTGGAACATCTTGAAAAATCCTTCTAAGATCTGTGTGTTTTTAGTTAGACGCACTTCTGCAGCGTCCCCCGTCGCCCCCCTTTTTCTCTGCTTTGTATTGTACGGGCGGGGTAGAGCTTAGCTGTGGGGCTGGGGACAGCCTGCTCGTCTGTATCTGAGCTATAACTTCCAGAGAACATTTCTCTGAGCTGTTTGTCTTTTTGGTGTCAATTTTTCACTGTTCTCTATTATCTAACTTAACCCTTCTGCTATCAACTTTTCTTGTTCCTCTCTTTGCTTTCTAGCTTCCTTTGATTCTTAGGCACTTTCCTGACTTTCTAGGACACATACTTGACCATTTACCTCTTTTGCTGCCTCTCTCTTTCTCTTAGCTATTACGGGAAAACAACCCATCATAGAGTGGGGAGGCTGACGGCTCTATGTATGCCTTATGAGTTACAACCACTCAAGTCTGTGGGGCTAAAGCTTCTGATATATCACTGCTGTGCTGCGTATGTACTTAAATGCTTGTACTCTTGTCTGGTGATCCCATGTATCATTGGGAGGAATGGCAAATGACTTACTCTCTGTAAGTGTACTCCACTTAGGCAAGTAAGCCACTACATCTTTGCCTCTGTTCACAATCCTCCCCACTAGGGCGAGATGCTCCTAACGGAGTCTTACACTCATTCTGGCCAAATGCCTTAGTGAGCCTATTTCATCTCAACTAAAAAAATGCCCTCTTCCCTCAAGTACGCATACTATCTTGGGGTATACTGGGGTCTGACCAGGTAAGTTAGTACAATTCTTATAAGCAGCAAAAGTATAGAAAAGTTAGAACTTTTTCACTTTGCAATTAGTCCCCAATCACATGCACATTCATACAGGACACATGGTTAAGACAAACATAGATACCTCGCGTGATCACCTTGGGTCAGGCTGCTTGCACAGCAACACCCTGTCCGTTTGGAACCGGAGAAGAAAGGAGACAGAACAAGGTATGCTTACCCTGTGTGGCCACTCCTGTCCCGTTAGTTCTCCGGGTCCTCACTGTGGATGGGTGAAGTCAGTGTCTTGAGCCTGCCCGCATTATCTCCACCAATTGTTAGGGAATAATCCAAAGACCGGAGATCACCGAGGTAAAAGGAATAATCCAAGTTTATTATTTATATAATAAACATACACGAGCTCCGTGGGTTCTGATACACAAGTAGGTCAGAACTGAGAAACAAAAGATTGACCACACATTATATACCCTTCAGGAGAGGAACTTCAATGGGAAAAGGCCTCCCTAGGGAGAAAAGGGAGTATTGCCAAGTATCTATCATAGTGTCTCAGTGTACCATTATCTAGTGTTAGCTAGCTATGTGAACGAGAAGGGAGTAACATAGTGGGAGAGCTTCAAGGCCAGGGCACCTTGTTACTGAGAACAAAAATATAACAGTAATACGAACCTTCTCACAGATGTTACACATAACCTTGAACAGTTTCTAGAAGGGCCTCATGGGCACTTAGAAACTGTTCACTCCATTAAGGGGGGCCAAGCAAGGCCTGCAAGACTTTTCCTTCCACACCGTGAACAGGGACTTTACAAGAATCATACTTCCTGTCCTATGACAATGCGATCACCTGGCGCGTTTCATGCCTCCCTCTGGCACTTCATATGAGGACTGATGAGATACTCCTTAACAAACTTGGCCATACACTGTGTGCTCCCTTGTACACAGTTTATGCGAGACTGACTTTCCCTAATTGTGAGCTTTCTGGGTAACAGGTTTCCAGGTAAGGAAGTCCATATTTGGATATATAGTTATATGCCTTTTTATACGAAACTAGCAAACAATAAATCTTTGCTGAAATTGACTCCCAATTTGCAGGATTTGTTAAGTCAAGAAGGCTTATTCTAATACATCTCTTTCTGACTTTTTAGCTCTTAATCATCGGTGGTTCATTTGGCCTGAGAGAATTCACCCAAATCCGCTATGATGCCCAAAACTTAAAAAGAAAGGTAAAGATTTGAATTACTATCAGAAAAAAGTGTTTGATGGAACTTTTGATATAAACGGTGAGTTCTGATGTCATTTCTGTCACATGTCTCACTGAAATTTGTGTATTATAATAAATAAAGTACCCCCAGTTGCAAAATATGAGGATATCAGAAGTTACCTCAGAGTTCCATGACCTAGGCCTTCGGCCTCGTGTTTTTATATGGTCATGAAACTCCTCGGTAACTTATAATATCCTTATATTTTACTTTATTCACTATATAATACACAAGAGCCATGAATATCCTGTAAATTATATAGTGGATGAAGTACCCCCTTTTGTAAAATATAACAATATTATGGGTTACCAAGGAGTTCCATGATCAAATAAAAACATGAGGCCGAAGGCTGAGTTTTTTTTTTTTTTTTCATACAGGTCATGGAACTCTGAGGTGACTAACATCCTCATATTTTGCAACAGGGGGTACTTTATTATAATACGCAGGTTTCAGTAAATCATGTGAAAGAATTGACATCACTAAGCTCCAATTATAACTGATGACATCACTAAGCACCGTTTATAAGGAAATAATTTACAGGATACTCATGGCTCTTGTGTATATCCATCCAAAAATGTATGAGAAAATGCCTACCTGATGCACTCTTGTTTTATTAATAACAAGAATTGCTTTCTGAGGTGGGAACCAGATTATAATGTTTAATAATATTTAACCAAAAGGTAAGATTTTGTTGGAACTTTGATTAATACAAAATTTGGTTCTGGTTTCCAGAGTTAGCAGCAAGTAGAAGGTGGCTATTATTGATTTCACGTGTTCTGTATCTTCTGAAAATATAGTCGCTCTACTACTATTGACTCTGTAAGCTGCACCAGAAACAGAATGATATTGGAGTGGAAAATGTAGAGAATAAAGCAGTGTTAAAAATAAATGGAAAATGATTTGATCTGAGATTAGAGTGTAGTGTTGATTTATTACATGTTATCTGGGGATATCTAGTTGTTACAGTTCAAATAATGCAACTTCCATATGGATATCTCTGCCATAAAAAGGTTATGTGGACTTGCTTTTTAGCAGATAACATTTTCCTATATAATAGCTGTGGTTCACATCATTATAAACTGTGGGGTTCTTTGTCATCATAGAGGTAAAGGCAAATAGATAAAGCATTTATTCATCTTTAGAGCCCAGCAGCAAATCCCAAGGAGGCTAAATCAACAAACTATGATCTCTGTTAGCTCTAATAGGCATTAAACAAGCTGTAATGGTCACTTTATGACCCCCAGAGCTGCAGTTTTGGCGCTAGAGGGCTGCAAAATAAAAACCTAATCACATCAACCAGTATTCCATTAAGAGTTAACGGCATCCAGTTAATGGCACTGAAGACAGTTTTATTAGAAAGTGTAAGATATATTCCATGTCATCACTTTGTATAATAAGTATATACATGGTAATAGCAGAGCATTTTCCTTTATAAAACATGAGTTTTTTTTAAAAAAAAAAAAAAGAATGATCCATGTAATAGCAATGTATGGCCACACAGTGCCACTGTTCTACTTCTGTCCTCTCTTTCGGATTGAAGCATTGGAGGGCAGTCAGGAATTAAGAATTCAGCAATTGTCAGTAAAGACTCCGGTTCATTAGTGTGGGCTGAACTTTATCAATATTTGTCTTCGCAATAATCCTGTTAGTGTTACCAGCGCCACTGTTACGGATCCAACATGAAATGGGGAAATTGCTGCAAATAAATTCAACATTCATCTTCCAGACATTGTTAAGATTCAAACAACGCCCCACAAAATCTGAAAATGTATCAAGTGCAACGTGATGTCTAGGTTTTATACGTTCCAAGAACCTGAAATATACGGCAAAAATGGAGTTTGCCTCATTTATTTTAATCAAAAGTGCACCATCGTTATTTTGGGGTGAACTTCCCCTATTCATCAGGATATATAAAATATGTAAGTAAACATATTCAAAGTCAAATAAAGGACCACCGATAAGTTGTGCTGCCACAGTTATACCCAATGCCTCAAATGCACACAATTGTGATGCAAAGCTTGCTGCAAACTGGGAATTGCATTATTTCTGGGGTGATTTGTTAAAAGCAGTTGCTGTGTGTTTGCCTATTGACAAAGCCTGTGGGAACCCTGGAACTACCCTGGATTCATCATAAGAGGCAGGGTGCTTTTGCACTCAGGGCAAATATGCAGACATACATGGAATGTGTTTGCAAATACCTTGGAGCAATAGTATCAATACATGCAACATCTGGATCACTTTAGGGTGACCGCACTAACCTCTGGGGTTTGTGGTCTAAATGCATTAACTCACGGCATCCTTCCTTATCCAAAATTTCTCTCTTTATTATTTTTTTGTTTGTTATATTGTCATATATGTCATATATTGTCATATATTTTAAGTAAGCCTCACATTGTTTATTGTACAACAATGGAAATAAGGCTCCTGCTTGATATCATTTGGCTTTTGGGGAGTCCTTTAGTGACACCTGGTGGATGAAAGCTGTCATTCCCTTAATACATTGTTCCTATCTGCCAGGGTTGTAATTTAAGAGGCCCTTTTACATAAATACTTTTTTTGTTAATGATTTTCTGGTTTGTGTCAGATGCTTTTGTTTTTTAAAATGTAGAAAATAAGCAACACAATACAAGCAGCTCTGTTTGCACAGTAAGGAGATATAACATAGTGTAACTTCCACCAAAACACATAAATCACGTGGGTGCATGCAAAAGCGTTTATATGGAAGAACTACTCACCCTTCATCAAATTTGGTTAAGACGCAGATGACTCCAATGCTTCGGAAAAGGATTATTTATTACTGAAAATAAAAAATGAAGAGAAAAAGTCTTCCCATGCCATACAAGGGCACACTGTCTTAGATGATTTCTGATATTTCATTTGAATTATTAATTAGCAGTAAAACACTGTGTTTGAGTTCTCTTGGCTTTAGGGTGGGATACATTCATACAGGCCACATGATGTCTTATGTACCTGGGGGAACATTATTTTTTGTAATATAAACATAACACAGTTATAAGCAGAATGAAAGTAAAAATCACTGGTCCCAGGCATATCCTGCATCAGTCATTTTTAGGGCTATTTTACACATGGCTTTATTACGCAGCGTTATCACTAAATCGTAATGCAGCTCCAATACTGTAAAAAAATAACTCTGCCTTGTGCCTTTATATGCCCATGGAACTCCTGGTGATTTATAATAATTCCATGTTTTACAAGAGGGGGTATAATACACGTTATAATTATTCATAATAATACACACGTTTCAGTGAGTCATATGACACAAATTACATCACTATGCACTGTTTATATAGTGAATAAAGTATTTTATAAGTTACTGAGGTGTTCCATGACCATATTAAAACATGCAGCAGAAGGCCGAGTGACTTTATACAGGTCATGGAACTCCGAGGTGATTTCTAATATCCTCATATTTTGCTATAGGGGGTGCTTTATTATAATACACAACTGTCAGTGATTCATGTGACAGAAATTACGTCATTGGTTGTAATCGGAGCTGAGTGACAACACTAAGCACTGTTTATAAGCATATAATACACAAAAGCCATGAATATCTTGTAATTATATCCTTATAAACGGTGAGTACTGATGTCATCAGTTATAAACAGTGAGTAGTGATGTCATTTGTGTCACATGACTCACTGAAACTCGTGTATTATAATAAATAAAGTACCACCTCATGCAAAATATGAGGATGTTAGACGTAATCTCGGAGTTCCATGACCTGTATAAAAACACTCGGGCTTTGGTAAATTATAATATCCTTATAATTTACAGGAGGGTTACTTTATTCACTACATAATATCCAGGATATTCATGGCTCTTGTGTATTATAATAAGATTAATTCCTTGGCCGCCAGTGATCTTTCTGTGCTCTGTGTTGCTAGAAAACCACAAAGCAGTAACCGTCAAAGAGCAAACCTGAAATTCTACTGTGTTAGTAGTCCGATCCCTGTCAGGTGAGGCCAACTGAAAGGGAAACTATTGTGAAAAGAAATAGAAGCTTCTTCATACTGAAATAAGATGCTTTCTAAAACAATGACACATTCTGTACTGTTTCTGAAATTATCAAGTTTATCTTCGCTATTCCTCTCTCCTGTTTTCTGCTTCTCTTCATTCTCTTTTCTTGCAGGAGTTGGGTGTCAGGTTTTGATCGACAGATCCAATATATGTTTTAGGAGGGGACTCTCTTTTCTAGCAGACGTATTAGAGCTCACTTAAAAAACTGTAGCAAAATTTTGGCACAAGTTCTGCAGGTTGAGAGACAGTGTTTCTGGTCATTTTGAAAGACTGAGCCCTAATACATATTCTAAGCCAGGCATCCCCAATCCTTACCTGTGAGCCTTATTCAAATGTAAAGAAAATTTGGAGAGCAACATAAGCATGTGAAAGGTTCTTGGGCTGCCAATTATGGGCTGTGATTGGCTATTTGAATGATTATATTTAG
Organism: Xenopus petersii; assembly: GCA_038501925.1. Lineage (NCBI taxonomy): Eukaryota > Metazoa > Chordata > Amphibia > Anura > Pipidae > Xenopus > Xenopus petersii. The sequence goes on along the minus strand of CM076686.1, from coordinate 38,866,010 downwards.
AAAATGTCTTATTTCATTATGATAAAGTTTAAAATAAATTTAAATTTTTACAATAGTTCCCCTTTAAACATTGCATGCAACCTATTTCCTATGGCGTTCTATTTCATAATTATGTTAAGAGGCTTTATTTACTCATGTACCCTTTATAAATTTGTTAACTGAACTAAAAAAAATGCAAGCAAGATGATCTGAGGCAAATCAGGATAATTATAATGGAAATATGCAAATCTCTTTCAATTGTTTGCTTTGTTCTTTTATAACATAGGAATAGTATTACGTTCTGCTCATTGGAAATGGCTTTGCATCTCCCAGAATGGAAATTGTTTTCTAGTTAATATCACACAAGCTGGTTTTTGATTTGTTTTTTTTCTTGATCCAGACTCTGCTGATGGATTGTAAAGCTTCAATGCTGGCATGTTTGCTTGTATTTCAATTATCACATGCTCCGTATGAAATAATTGTCTTTATTTAGCTCCGAGTGATTGTTTTGGCATGATTTAAATGTTAAGTACCTTGTTACAGGGCATCACAAGATTGTACTTTGCTTGTATTTTCCTGTATAATAGGGTATTAGATAGGGAACAATCTAGCCACCATTATAATTACAAGCATATTGGCAATGAGAAACCATGTTCTATGGTCACATTGTATTTTACATTAGGTGCAAGCTTGTATAGTACACGTATGGGACCTGTTATCCAAAATGCTCAGAACCTGGGGTTTTCCGTATTTTGAATCTTCATTCCTTAAGTCTACTAAAAAATAATTTAAAGATGAAATAAACCCAATGGGCTTGTTCTGCCTTCTATAAGCATTAATTATATCTTAGTTGGGATCAAGTACAAGGTACTGTTTTATTATTACAGACAAAAATGAAATTCTTTCTAAAAATCTGAATTATTTGATTAAAATGCTGTCTATGGGAGATGACCTTGCTCTATTTCAGAGCTTTCTGGATAACGGATTTCCAGATAACTGATCTCATACCTGTAGTAAACCTCACTGTTTCTAAACTGCACACAAAGCAAGGGACTAAAGATTTATTTAGTATTAAAGTGGACCCGTCACCCAAACAAAATTATTCCAAATCCTATTTTATCATGTTAGTCAAGCAAAATGAACTTTAATTACACTGTATAAATTATTTGAATATTGTTTCCATCAGTCTGGGAACTCATAATTATAGCAACCAGGAAGGAGCCATTTTGTGGACACTGTTATTAAGGCAAGTCTTGTATCATCTCAGAATCTTGTTTGTGCACCAGGGGACAGGGACCCAATGTCCATCCCCATGCCCTGGTTACACAATTAAATGGTTAAGAGAGCTGGGGGAAAGCAGGGAGAGCGGTGACATCTAGGAAGTGCTGAATGGAAAGTGAAAGTAATTGTTTGCCCCAGCTCTATGCCTAGGCATAGAGGCGGGGTAGGTAATATTTGATTGACAGCTGATATTTTTAAATGAGTTTACAACAGCTATGAATGCTTTAATAAAAAAAAGAAATTGGATTTCATATTTAATTTAAAAAGGACTTTTATTATACAGATATTTATGTCTGGGTGATGGGTCCACTTTAAAGGATGACAACCATAACAAACCTACAAAAGTAGCACCCACCCGTGGGGCCCTAAACATAGCAAACCCAGTATTACCATCTGTACCATACCTACCAGTTTTCCTTCCTATTAAAGTGGGTTTAAGGTAGATGAAGGGTGTGGTTTTCTTGATTTTCCCATCAGGAATGCTTGTGTATATCTAAACTGTACATCATCCCAGAAGGGCCACAAGACAGACCTTCATAGGGCCCTGCCAGACACAGTCACTTTATTACCTGTGTAAATCTCCTTTCCCTCAGGCTTTAAAGTACCGAAAAATACCTACACACCTGAAACCACTGGTATTGGTATATTTAGTGCCTTGACAGATGTGGTGATCCCAGAAAATGGAAAATATTGCCGTCTGCATTTTGCACAGTTACCTGTGATCGCCGCATTTAAAGTGTTATTTACTGCTGTGATTCAAATAGCATGGCAGGCAGGTATTTCAGGTACTTTGTGGCCTGCGGAGAGGAGATTTCCCATATATGAAAAAGATCCACATCTGTTACGGCTCTTACATGCAGTGTAATCACAAAAACAAAATGCCTTCTTCCACATTTTTGCACGAGACTGCAAGTGTTTTACATGCACTGATTCCTCTATCTGTTAGGGCCCTAAAGTGTTTTACATGACACAATTCTACAGATGGGCAGGTCATTTTGGGAAATTTATCACCCGGGGAGAGGAGGTTTCCCATGGGCGACAAAACACCCCATCTGTCAAGGCCCTTGCTATATTGATAGATTAACAAATAGGACGCTGTGAGTATCCTTTGAAAGGCAAAGTATATTATGCTGCTTTAATTGGCAGAGGACACTAACTACAATATTTTGCACAAGGGGAGATTTACCCTGAAGCTGGCCCTGCATTTTATGGTTTAGTAAATGGAGAAATAAAGGGAGCAATGTCAGAGTGACAAAGTAGAATCTTTTAGTAGAAAGGTTATGGTTCTAAGCTCCCTAGAAGCAAAAATAATGAGGGACATTTATCATTTTAATTCTTAATTGGGTCGCTTTTATAATTGAAACCGCTTTTACTATTTTATCATATTTATTAATTTTCTCATAAGCCTTTCATAAAGATGCAAGCTATGTTTCTCGGTTTCAGGAGCAAATTAAGAAACTGTACAATTGATTACTATGTTATTATAATATGAAACAATTATTTAAGACCCCAAATTGCCTCATTTCATGAAATCATTCAGTCGTTGGAATGAGAAGTGCCTAAACTTCTGTCTAGGGTAAGATTTATACGTCTAACCCATCTGAACTTGGGTAATGTTTAGATGATTTTTTTGCATAGCGCATTAGATAGGGAATAATAAACCCTACCATACTTGTACCTGAGGTTCAAGTTGCATTGGTGTTGTATGGATATACTGTAGTGGAGTTGGTCTGGACTTAGTGGAGTTTGTCTGGACTTAGTGGAGTTTGTCTGGACTTAGTGGAGTTTGTCTGGACTTAATGGAGTTGGTCTGGATTTGGTGGTGTTGGTCTGGACTTAGTGGAGTTGGTCTGGATTTGGTGGTGTTGGTCTGGACTTAGTGGAGTTGGTCTGGACTTAGTGGAGTTGGTCTGGACTTAGTGGAGTTGGTCTGGACTTAGTGGAGTTGGTCTGGACTTAGTGGAGTTGGTCTGGTCTGGACATTGTGCAGTTGGTATGGACATTGTGCAGTTGGTATGAACTTCGTGCAGTTGGTATGAACATCGTGCAGTTGGTATGAACATCGTGCAGTTGGTATGAACATGGAGTTGGTACGGACATGAAGCTCAACTGGGAGGAGCACCTATAGGCATCACAAACCAATGGAGCACTATACTTACTCCCTGTACAAGGTAGGTTTATGTGCAGGGATCTCTTGTTCCTGTTGCACCAAAGCAGGTGTATAGAGCATCACATATGGATGCAAGCATGTTTCTAAATGTGCGTTTATTGGTTGCAATACTGCACCTGCAGGTTGATAATATGGGTTCCCATTGCTTTGATGTCATGTTTTGCTGAGGAAGTAATTGTTTGCTTTTTTCACATCTGTTCTGTTATCCAGAATGCTTTGGATCTGTGGTTTTCAGGATTACAGATTTTTTCGTAATTTGGACCTTCATACCATGTCTATTAGAAAATCATGTAAACATTAAATAAACTCAAAAGGCTGTTTTTTCTTCTAATCAGGGTTAATTATATCTTAGTTTGAATCAAATACAAGGTGCTGTTTTATTATTACAGCGAAAAAGGTAATATTTTCTTTTTTTAAAGGAATTGTTCAGTGTGAAAATAAAAACTGTGTAAATAGACAGGCTGTGCAAAATAAAAAATGTTTCTAATATAGTTAGTAAGCCAAAAATGTAATATATAAAGGCTGGAGTGACTGGATGTATAACTTGTCAGTCAGAACCCAACTTCCTGCTTTTCAGCTCTCTTGGTTTACACTGACTGGTTGCCCTGGCTACCAGACAGTAACCAATCAGAGACTTGAGGGGGGGCCACATGGGTCTTTTCTGTTGCTTTTGAATCTGAGCTGAATGCTGAGGATCAATTACAAACTCACTGAACAGAAATGTACCATGTGGCCCCCCTTCAAGTCGCTGACTAACTCAGAGTTATAGAGCTGAAAAGCAGGAAGTTGGCTTCTGGCTGTTTTATTAGACATCTGTTCACTCCAGCCTTTATACATTACATTTTTGGCTAACTAACTATATTAGAAACATTTTTTATTTTGCACAGCCTATCTATTTGCACAGTTTTTATTTTCACACTGAACTATTCCTTTAAAATGTGGGTTATTTGTATAAAATGGAGTCTATGGGAGATGGTTTTTCCATAATTTAGAGCTTTCTGGATAATGGTTTTCCAACTAACAGATGCCATGCCTGTATCATTTTTTAAATTTCCATTTTCATTTTTAGTATCTACAGAATAAATGCTTTATGATGCGCCAAATAACGAAGTTTCATGACGCATTGTGCTGACATTTGCTTTAACATCACTGCTAAGTTGTTTGGGTGTTTCCTTTTTGCACTTTGCGTTTCAGCTTCTTTAAATAGCCTGAATCTGCAGCTGGTGTTGAGTTTTATTCCAGTACTAAGTGGCTTCTCCATTTAATACAATAATATGCAACACTACTTCATAATGGAATAGCAATTGTAAAGCCATTCCTCCAAACTCTTGTGCTTTATTAAATTGTCATCAAAAGAATTCCAAATAACATCTTCAAAAGCCCATTTGAAAAGTTAAGGCGGCTAATTGTAACACTTGCCATTATTTATAGATGAGCATCTACCAGTATTATTCTGCATTGTGGTATTTCATTTTCAGAGGCAGATGATAAAGGGTTTTGTTCATGTCTGTTGAAAATTCCCCTGCTGCATTCCCATGTCTCCCAAGTATTCTTCTTTTCAAAGAGAATTTTTTTTAAAAAGAAAAATCAATGTTTTAATCCTTCAGTGCTTTCTTTAAACAAGACTTATTTGGGAAATCTAATTTTAAAGCAACAGGCTTCTCCGAAACAATGCTTTGTGTCTCATTTAGAATGTCCACTCTCATAACTGCCTTTGCCAGCTTACACCCTCATATGCTGTTCCAGGGATAGGGTCTCCGTATTGCCAATCACACATATTATTTTACAGCTGACGGTTGAGCTTTTCACACTAAAGACCCCAGAGACTGTTTGGGCTGTTTTCCAAAAACAAAGAAATTAAAACATCCATTTAATGTGTTTGCTCATTTATACATTTAAATTCCTTGCCCCCTGGCTAATTATTTTAAACTTTCATTAACACGTGTATTAAATCTTCTTGTAAAGTATCAAATCTCTAGCGAAATGCACATCAGTGTATAAACCCAGATGGCTGTTGTAGAGATGAGCGTATCGAAGCATAATTATCAATGTAATAATCTGCACAAATATGCACAGACATTTGCTCAATTCGATTTTTTTTGTTTTGGGGATTTATGAGTGTTTCCTGACCCCGGTGCTGTAATTCATAGCTCATGCAATAAAACATTGAGAATCAGAATGGGATCTGTGAACCACTGGAGAGGTACTTGAAACATAGTGCAATTTATTTATTACGTTTAAAAGCAGGCTGCCGTTAAGTACACTTACCTAAATATCTAATGCAGTTTAAAAGTTATTCAGGTTCATATTCTATGTTTATATGGCATTTATAGGTAGATACAAATGAACTGTAGCTCCTCTCCACAGTAAACATCAAAGTGAGGGTAGTTGTCACATCCCTGAAGAGTAACCTGCTAACTAAACTGTACAAATTTAGGAACAAAAGAGAATGAAAAAGGTAAATCCTGAAGAAAGATTACATATAGCAGTCTTGTTCTCTTCACCAAATGCTCACTGATATCTACAGTTCTGACTTAATCAAGGTCACTTACATTGTCACCCTTTCACACAGTAGAATATTTAGCCATTCCTCATTTAGTAGAAGAATAATGATCTTCTTATGAGCTACTGAGTTTTAGAAAGGTCTTTTGCTTCCCCTTCTAGACACCTTTAGATTGTCTAGATGTATTACAGGTATGGGATCTGTTATCCAGAATGCTTGGGACCTGGGATTTTCCGGATAACGGATCTTTCCGTAATTTGGGTCTTCATGCCTTAAGTCTACTAGAGATTCATGTAAACATTAAATAAACCCAATAGGCTGGTTTTGCTTCTAATAAGGATTAACTATATCTTAGTTGGGATCAAGTACAAAATACTGTTTTTTTATTAGAGAAAAATGAAATCATTTTTAAAAATTTGGATTATTTAGATAAAATGGAGTCTATGGGAGACAGCCATTCCGTAATTCGGAGCTTTCTGGATATCGGGTTTCCGGATAAGGGATCCTATACCTGTATTTCAAGTAGTTATTTTCCATCACTGGAGGTTACTGACCGTTATAGGAATACCTATTACAGCCAAGTGGCATATCCATCTGCCAGATCAGATAAATCAGTGTTGATAAACAGTCACAGATCTGACAGGGAAGCAGGTGCATCTTTGAAATTTTCTCCCATGAGATTTTGACAGAGCAGTTCCATGGGGATGTTGAGCCGGAAGAACTCAAGGTTTCTTGCTCAAGAGATTCACCTAACCACAGCTCCTCAGAGACATTTGGGTTTATTTATCAACAAATACAACATTCTGAGAGATGCTTCTCTACCCAATTACTGGTGAAGCAAAACATTTGGTTTTTCAGTGGCGTAACTACCAGGGGTGAAGGGGGTGCACCCAGGCCTGCACCCCATTGGGTCCAGAGCAACGATAAGGCTTATCACAGCTCGGCTCTTGCTTCCCCTTCAACAGCCAACTTTCACCTCGGGAGGAGCTGTAGGCTAATCGGATGCCTTGAGTTCTTCCGGCTCAAGATCCCCATGAAACTGCTCTGTCAAACCAACAGCTGACCAGATATGTCTGTTGGTCCTTGGGCTAATGGTCAGATTATAAAAAGAGCCTATGAAGACCCTCAGGAGAGAACCTAAACAGACCAATGCTGTCCTTGCCCTCTGGGTCTGCACTGGCTCTTATTATGGTCTAAATTTTTGCACTGGGACCAACCATCTGTATCAGCCATATTTGACCCAGCACTTGTTGAATCTGTTGACTCTGCAATCACCTGACATTTACTTATTTTAGATTGATAGTTTGAACATGATTTTGTTTAACCACCAAATGGCATTTTGTGTTCTAGACAGTTTGTCTCTAGACTTTTCAACTTTTTAGGGTTTAGTAGAAAATACAGGTATGGGATCTGTTATCCTGAAAGCCATTATCCAGAAAGCTCAAAATTACAAGGGCATCTCCTATAGACTCCATTTAATCCAAATAATCCAATTTTTAAAATTGTTTCTCTATAATAATAAAACAGTACCTTGTATTTTTTTTATAATTAAACCTTATTGGAAGCAAAACACCCTATTGGGTATATTTAGTAGGGATGCACCGAATCCACTTTTTTGGATTCGGCCGAACCCCCGAAGGGGGCCGAATACCGAACCGAATCCGAACCCTAATTTGCATATGCAAATTAGGGGTGGGAAGGGGAAAACATTTTTTACTTCCTTGTTTTCTGACAAAAAGTCACACAATTTCCCTCCCTGCCCCTAATTTGCATATGCAAATTAGGATTCGGATTTGGTTCGGCCGGGCAGAAGGATTCTGCCGAATCCGAATCCTGCTGAAAAAGGCCGAATCCCGAACCGAATCCTGGATTCGGTGCATCCCTAATATTTAGTGTTTACATGATTTTTTAGTAGACTTATGGTATGAAGATCCAAATTACGGAAAGATCCCTTATCTGGAAAACCCCCAGCTCCCGAGCATTCTAGATAACCGGTCCAATGCCTGTACTATATTATGGATTATATTATCGATCTGTATGGATATTATAATGGTGACGTTGTTTATTATTAGAAGCCAAAACTCAGTCTAGCATTATTTTCAACATAAAATACCCCCTACCCACCATATTGGTCTGTACAATATAATATACCCATATTCCCTTGAGAATATGGATTGGATAATAAATATCAGATCAGTTTACTATTATAACAGATTAACAATATTCAAAATAACAAATTTGGGAGCACTTACATGCATAATGGACTGACCCATGTTGATATAACGTATCTTAAAAGCTTCCTCCTACTCTATATAATATCTTGTATCCATTTATGCCTGTAGTATTTTCGATGCAGAATATAGTATTTCGTTTTTACATGAAATTAGTAAGGGACATTGTGGTTTATTATGTCATTCCCCTGGTATGTACTTCCATTATGGAAAAATGATTGCATAATATAATTAGAGAGCATAATTGGTTCCACACTGGGGCCTCTCAGCTTCCACAACTATACCTTCTGAATTGCGCTGCAAGTAGTAAATGAGAGACCCGCTGCCTGATTTGTGTTTCTTTTACTATTCCGCTTTCCATTTTTAACCCTTTTAAAAGATACATTAAACATATTATTTAGCAATCTCATTTAGTTTCTTCAGGGATGCTATCCCCAGTAAGGACAAATTGATAGAGTAGACTGGGCTGCATTGCTGGCTGCAGAATGCATGCAAGATCCACAGCAGGGAAATGCATGTAAAAACACCAATGTGCAAGAGCCCTAACAGAGCTTGATCAACTGGTAGATATTCATAGATTACAATCTAAATTATTGAAATGATAATAGAACCAGCCACTGACTGATATATTTAAGCAAACTTAGACATGGCTTAGAGCCCAGATTCACAAACAACCTAATGTCAATACAGATGAGCAAACACTGATGGAAAAGGAGCAGCCATGATGATGAAATAGTTATCTGTTGGTTGCTTAGTTTAGCTTGTAAATGTGACTATGGGTAAGCGCTTAAAAGTGAGCAGCCCAACGTGAGTCAGTATGGTTGGTGACATGCTATATTCTGCATTCACTGTTGCAATCCTTTTGGCATAAAATTATTTTTGGTTGCTCTGTGTGCAGATTAGGTGCCCTAGATTATTTCTTGCAATCTGAAAACACTCCAGCTAAAACCTGTCGAGGTCAAGTAGAAATCAATGGCAGAGGTCCCTTGAACCATTTGAAGATGTTATTAGCCTTCATGATTTTCAGGGTTATTTTCTGTTGTTTGTGCTCAAAACTCTTATCAATGCAAGCTATTGCATTTTTTTTCACTGATAACTCGATCATTTTAAGAATTCGAGTTTTTCCTCCAATTGCATTAATTTCAGTTTTTTTTCATTTGAGTTTTTTCATAAATAATCAACATTGTTGTGAGTTTACTTGAGGTAGAAAAAAAACTCACAAACTTGACCTTTGATAAACAACCCCCTGAATAGTTAAGCAACCTTAGAACCCATATTAACAAACAATATATTCTCTTTTATCTCTTACCTCTGTTGCAATACAGTTATTTTGGGGTTTGCTGTATGTGGATTTAGTGCCCCCAGATTACTTCTTGCTCCCCTACAGCGAAAGTTCATTTCAAAGTAAGATCTCCCTAGCAACTTCTCATAATTGCATTCAATTAATGCTCATTAGTAATCCAGCCCTGTTTATTTATTGTGGTCCCATAAACTTACTTAAATTCGAAGGTTGGTTTCCTTCAAGAGGGGAAGAATTTTCTTTCTGTGTCTTGTTATTGCACTGGTACCTGTTTTGTACTGTGTTACTTATCACCTTCAGCAAATTCTATAAACCTTTGCAATGTGCTATGAATATATATTTCTTTATTTTCATAAAGCTACTTGACATTTTCTGCATATAGAAAGACCAAATCAAATATGTTTTGTTATGAGAATGTGTGGAATTTACACATGGGGCAAAGGGTGAAAATGGAACTTGCCATAGTTTACCAGAGGGACATTCACTGAACTGTTTACTTGTATAGCAGTGATGTGCAGTTTGAGAAAAACTTGACCCGCACCCGACTTCCCCCTTCTCTTTATAGACCGGTGCCCTGCTGATGATGTCACAAAAGGGGCGGGACAGGCGCAAGCCTATAAAACAGGAAGTTGGAAGCCAGCAGTCTAAGGTTGCGGGCAGGGAGAGAAGGCACAAGAGCTCGACCCGCGCTCGACTCGCAACATGAGCACCGAGGTTGGCCCTAACCCACCTGACCCACAGGTATCGGGCCGGCCCGCAGTTCACTATTGTGTAGAATAGGGGCAAAATTATGAGACGGTGAACTCTTTCAACCCTTCATAACTATTCCACTTTAAATCCTATGCAATTAAATACAGGTGTAAAATTTCCCTTTTGTAACCTGGCCTTTCATCATTTGAAAATATACCCAATGGATTCTTCCTACTGGCTAGTGTCACTCTCTATTGAAGTGAAGTGTCGTAGTCCTCATGTCCATGTGGATTTTCAGCAGTACCACATAACGACCCTGATGGAAGTATTTCACAATTAATATGTGTTTAGCTAATCTGAATGTCGAACAAAGCTTTCGGCCACTCCTCTAGGCAAATACAAGTATGGGACCTATTATCCAGAATGCAGGGGGAGTGTTATCCGAAATGCATGGGGCGTGTTACCCAAAATGCATAGGACGTTTTCCAGATAAGGCATACCTCCCAACTGTCCCGTTTTTAGAGGAACAGTCCCTCAACCTGCAGCCCCTCGTTTTTACTGGAAAGTCCCGTTTTTCTCTGCACTGAACAGCCAGAAAAAGAAACAAAGCTTCTAACTTAATTGGCTTTTGGCAGAGAACCCAGAACAGCTACAGCAGCAGATAAGATACTTTTGTTACAATTTCGATATAAGCAAATAAGTAATTGTAGCAATATAAGATAACAGGTCCCTTGGGAAAAGTTAGACTCACAGCTTCACCTTCATTAGCAAAACTGAATAATAACTGAAAAAAACCATAGAAATATGTTCAAACTTTCATAACCTGACAAATTTTGTAAAATTAACATGGTAATTAGAGGGTGTGGCCACAAAAACGGACATGGTCAAAAAAAGTTGCCGCGTTTTTATCGCTCTTTTTATTTCCAAAATGTTGGGAAGTATGGATAAGGTGTCTTTCTGTATTTTGGATCTCCGTACCTTTAATCTGCTAAAAATCATAAACATTAAGGGGCAGATTTATCAGAATGTGAGATTAGAACTCACCACAGAAAAACTCACTTTCTATTCATTCCCAAGCGATTTTTAAAAGCATATTTATCAAATGGTGAACTCCGTTGATAAATATTAATTCTAAAAACCCCATAGTAATGAATAGAAAGTGAGTGAGTTTTTCAGCTGCCCCTTAATAAACCCACATAGAATTGTTTTGCCTCAAATAAGGATTAATTATATCTTAGTTCGGGTTTCTGGATCAAAGCTCCTATACCTGCATATAGACAAAGATTTCTTGGAAAAAGATATGATTAGCTGGGCTTTTACATCTTTTATGCTGCTCATCTTGTCTCAGAGCAGAAGGTTCAAACTTTTTCGACATCAATGAGTACAGCTAATGCACTTTAAACAGAAGCCATCTGCCAACAGAAATATTTTTAATGTTGCTAATTGTGTAAATATTTATTTTAATGCTCTGCCGTGCTTACTAATTATGGTTCCCACAATAAGTATGATGGTCATTTGTGCAGCACATATGCAAGCTTTGTGTTTGCTTTCAGTGAATAGGCAATTCAGTGTTGGGAGCCTGTCCCCTATGCTCTATGTCTCTATGCTTGGAAACTGACCAAAAAAAAGCCCATTTTGACATCAAAAGCCAAAGTGAACGTGAGAACTGTACATTGGTGCATCAAGAAAATGCTGCTTGGATCATTTTGCTTTTTTTCCAAGTGGTCTTAAAAGAATGAAGGTTGAAGTCGTTCACCTGGAAAATAAAGCATCGGGATGTTCACAAAAGCATACGTGAATGTTTCCATTTCTTAATAGAGGATATTATTTTGATGGTGTTTATTTTTAACTGACTTTGAAAGCTATTTTTACCCAGCGGCTTATGCCAGCAGGGTCAGCACTATGGCAAAATTGCTCCACTAGGCAATCTAAAATCTCTTTTATCAAGTGCAGAAACGTTTACTTATTTTTCAGAACACTGCTTTTTATAGTTTAGGGATGAGTCACTCGGGGGTGTTATGGCGACTTTATGCAGCAACACTAGTGCCGCATTTATAAAAGGTAGGAGGGAAACGGATATCATCAGTAGACAAGCCCACTGAGCGTTTATTATGGCCTTTCTTGAAGGCTTATCACCATTGGTTGCTGTGTTAATTATATAAATGTAATTATTTATACATTTAGGGTGTTTGCCTAAAGCATATAAGGCAGCTCTGTAACTCACTCTGCCTTCCTCACAGTTTCATTTACTTTGCTTGAAATAAAAATGTATGTTTTAACCCTGGAGATTTCATCTTTATCTGAGGCTGCCTTGTATGTAAGATGGCAGAGCTCCAAGTGTGAGAATACTTATCAAATAACTATTACGTTGCCATATTGTACTTTGTCTTATTGAAGGCTGCTTTATATAGCAGGAGTCCCCCCATGCATACCACGGTTATATTGTACTTGTCTTATACTGTTTACCAAGCGTCAAACAGAAGCAGATCAGTGGGATAGGTGGTTAAATATTAAAAAACATATAAAATATATTTTACTGACACTAATGTAAAAATACCTTTTTAACATCAGGATTGTGGGTCAGCATTCCAGTCCTTTTGTAAGCAGTGCTGCAAATAGCATTAGATTCTAAATGATTTACTGTATAAAATAGCATCCAGGACACAGACATTGAGAGGGCCAACAGCTTGCAAAAAAGTCACCAATCTGCTGTTTATCAAATGCTAATGAAGGGCCTTTTTGTATATTTTTTTATATTAGAAACCATATAACCATTTAAATGCATATGAGGCCTTTCATGATTCTTTCCTACCACTCTTTAGAGTGGTTGCAGACGTGGCTACTGGGGGAGATTAGTCGCCCATTGACAAATCACCTCTTCTTCGGGCAACTAATCTCCCCTAAATGCCTTCCTGCCGGCTAGGGATTTCACTCGGATCGCTTTTTCTTTCCGAAGCTGCCCGAAGTTCCCTCATGAGGCAACCTCGGGTGACTTCTGAAAATGAATTGCTCTGAGTGCCATCCTGCTGGCTAGAATGTGAATCGCCCTCGGTATGGCACTCGGAACACTTTGTTTTGAACATGAAAACATGAAAGTTGAAGCGATCCGAATGCCATCCCGCTATCGATTTACATTCTAGCCGGTGGGAAAGCATTTAGGGGAGATTAGTCGCCCGAAGAAGAGGCTATTTGTTGCTCGGTGACTTATCTCCCGCAATAGCCACATCTGCCGCAACCCTTACAGGTGAGATTCTGTAATCTTTGTAACAGAGCATTCAGGCTGCAGTGGTCCGAGATCCTGTATGCAAGATAATGATTGTATCACTACTGGATTTAGTTTCCTAAATTATGATGTATGTATCAGTGATTGACCTTAGAAAGTTTAGTACGGCAAAATGATCAGAGCCAATAGCAGTTTACAATTTGTCATAATTAGAAGTTGTAGGCTCCATAGCTTAAACTATCAGAAAGATGGCTACTTCTGGGCCTCCCTACCATTGAAGGGTCTGCTCCACTTTTGTTACAAAATATTTTATGGAAAATTTATGCTCCAGACCTCTCTTCAGAAGACTTTTGCATTAAATATAGACAGTCTTTTAACTCAACCGGACTACATAATAGAGGGAACTTCTGTTTAACTACTGCTCATTGCTTAGAGATCCTGGTCTAGGTGCTTAGCCCCAGATCCTTTGCGTCAGGGGGTCTAGCAGGTAAATATCAAACAAATACAGCATACGAATAAAGCCATACATACGGAGATCCCATAGTTTGGCAAGGTCGCCAAACAAGCTATTTAAGATAAGCAGGTCTCTTGGGAGAACTGAGCCTAGCCGCTTAAAGGACAATAAATGTTCAATCACAAAACTTTTACAACATATAAAATATTGCACTAAAACTCCCAGAAATATGTTCATACTTTCATAACCTGCTACATTTTGTAAAATGGAAATGGTAATTAGGGGTGTGGTCATAACATGGGCCTGGCCACACATGTTTTTCAAATGTTGGGAGGTATGTACACATCTCATTTAAAAAATCTTTTACTAACAGCGAATAGCCCAGAACTGTATAGAAGTGCATACAGTGTTTAGAGTTTGAAAATGAAAAATTTGGGGATGTTAATATTCCTAAAATCTTATAGGACACATTCTAGCTCATTTCAGAGAGAATTGTTTTGTCCCCAGGATGGATTAATTATCTCTTAGTTTGGATCACGTACAATGTATTGTTTTATTATTACAGAGAAAAAGGAAATCCGTTTTAAAAAAATGTAATTATTTGGTTAAAATGTAATCTATGGGAAATGTCCTTCTTGTAATTTAGAGCTTTCTGGATAACCGGTTTCTGGTTAATGGATCCTAAATCTGTATAGCTACTTGTTCCATTTTATAGGTTGCAATAGGTTCTGTATAGGTCAGTGACACACTTCATTGAGGAAGAAGTTCCTCCATATTTGTAAGCGTCATATGGATCTATCTCAGAACTTTCCGCTGAAGATAATGGGCAGATATTGCATATTTGGTGCATTCTCTATTAGAATTAACCCTGACTTGCATCTCTCTGTCTCATAGAAGGGCAGCAAATGTGTCATACACTACATATTGTAGAATGTTGAAAAACATGGGAGAAAAGATTTGTTCTATATCATTGCAATCCTTTTTGTTTGCTTATGCTTGCAGCACATCAAATATATGTCACTTGATGCTAGACAATTATAACATGTTTGGCAGATTTAGTGATTCTCATTCGGCATATATTTTATAAATATTGCTTTGTTTTCCTTTCAAATGCAGATAGATCCAGCCCTGGAGGAATTAATCAGCAAGAAAAGAATTTCCCTGGAATCTGAGTTTGAGGTATGTTTTTACGTTTTTTTTTTAAGGAAAACAGAGGAGCATACATTCACTGTCTATTTTTATAGCTTGGGCGCAGAGCTCTTGGGCGTGTTCGTCTGTTACTAAAATTAAACAAAACCCACTGAATTTGGTTTACCACCTGCTAACTATAAGCAGCCCAAAGCTGTGTAGCTTCTTTCATATTACATCTGGCCCTAACTTTATGGAGAATGTGAGACAAGATTACCCATGTGTTGAGAGGGGTATTGATTATAGCTAGATGTACTGGGGATACCTAGTCCTAAATTATTATTATTAATATTCACATCCTACCTTGCTCTTGTCAATTTTACAATAATAGAATTCTGTCAAATTCACACTAAGGTAAATTTTTATCAGGAGTAGTGATGATTTCCGCCAAATTTTGCCACAAAAATTATGCCCATAGTGTGTAAATTTTTTTGTTGCCTATAGACTGCAATACATTTAGACGAATTTTAACCGTTTCATGAATTTTCAACGAAACAGGTCAGATTCACCCATCACTAATCAGGAGCTAATTAATCTGGGGCAGATTTATTCGACGGCGGAAATTCGCCAGCGACTGCTTTGCACCCATTGCTACACTTCGGCAGGCAAAACTTTGCATAGACAATAAATGCCTTTAAGAATGGCTTGGATGATTTTTTGGACAGACATAATATCAAAGGCTATTGTGATACTAAACTCTATAGTTAGTATAGGTATGGGTATATAGAATTTAATTAAAAGTAGGGAGGGGTGTATGTATGGATGCTGGGTTTTCATTTGGAGAGGTTGAACTTGATGGACTTTGTCTTTTTTCAACCCAATTTAACTAACTAACTAACTAACTAACTAACTAACTATGTAATTCATTGGAATGCAGAGTTTTGTCGCCACGTTTCTGCCTATCGCAAATTCGCTAGAGGTCTTGTACTCAGGTTAATTTGTATATGGCGGGAAATTTTAAAGTTCACTGCACGTATATGTTGCAACAAATATATTAAATTATACAAGTCCAGGGAACCTTAATAAAAAAAATAGAGTTGTTATAATGCCCTACACATAAGCCCACTGTATTGTTAATGTTTCATATGTTAGAAAATGTAGGGGGGATGCCGGTTACCCAAAAAAATGTTAAGGACTTTTGCAGGCTATCACTCTGAAAAAAGGGAAAGACACCAGCGTTTTTTGGACTTAGAAGCTTTTTCCACTAAAAAATATGATGTAAGTATCAGAGGATTGAGGAAGATCTATGGGCTCTTTGCCTGGTCTGAGCTGGTGAAAGAGGTAACGTTCAGTAAAATCTGCATTTAATTTGCGGAGTAACGTCCATTCGCCAGAGCAAATTGTAAACTGGCGATAGAGTGCGAATGACCGCTAGCGTCTTTGTTTTTCGCTAGAGAAGTGAAGCCTGGGCCCGCTAGTAAATTGTAAAAAGAAAGACTTACACTCGCACACCCTGGCCGTCCAGACTTCAGCGACTCCCAGGTGCTCGATGTCAGAGGGAATAGGCAACCTCAAAAACAGCGTAAAAACAGGACACACCGGCACAGCATGGGTAAGTTCAGCAGGTTAAACCTTGCTCGTTTATTGCGGATGCAACGTTTCGGGGCGTGACCCCTTTCTCAAGCATCATGGTGTTTCCCGCTAGTAAATTGGCAATGTCCCTGCTGGCTGTAACGCTAGCGAATTAATGCTAGCGTAAGCCACTTCGCCCTCGAGTAAATCTGCCCCTATATGTTCTACAGTGTGTCAGAAAATTGTAGCACCTGTAGGAAATGCAAACAAGCCTGGGTTGAACATATGAACTCCTTTCAGACCTGACTGCCCCTAGTTTAAGGAATAGGTTCTCCCCAAGATTCATATTTGGGGAGGGCTTATCTAGTAACATGGATAAATGTTGCAATACTGTAATCTATACCAATGTGATTCCCAAGAATGTGTATGCTGTGGCTCAGTTACTGTTCCCAGGAACAACTGCAGAAAATGCAGAGAGAGTGTGTGTGTGTGTACCAGCTATGGACCGCATAGGAATGATAGTACCCCTGAATAATGGACTCCTTCTAACAAAACAGTCTCAATAAAGGATGATGGGGGTTGTATTCTGGTAATCGAATTGTGTACCTTGCATGGTCCAAACATGAAGTAACCTCAATTTCCCAGTTTGCCTTGTCTAGCTCAAGGAATAACAAGAACCATAGATTTGTCACATTTAAAATATTGGGGAAAAGTGTGTTCAGCACAAGCTCTGATCAATTAACTAAAGTTAAACAAGGGCATATATACAGTCGCTTTAAGAAACAAGTGTTGAGAGAGTAGAGCTAGAGTACCCTGCTTGTAATCTGAAGTGACGGGTTAGATGAAATCTCCTCTACCTAGAATTAGCCATGCCTTTTAATTTCACTTGCCTTTTAATTTCAACTGCCTTTCATTAAAGAACCATAAGCAGTTGCTATTAAATTCAAGTGAAATATCAAATGAATATATTAGCAATAAATTGCTTTTTAAAGTGTCGCTTCTAATCTTCAAAGCCTTATAAGTGACACCTATTCATATATGTGCTGATAGCCACTTCTGTTTTCCTGGAAGAAAGGAAGCCGTCTGATTGAACGTCAATCTGCCAGAAATACAATGCAAAACCACAGAAACCAACAGGGATTAGGAGAAAAAAAAGCATAATGCTTTATAGCAAAGGAATGATTTATAACTTATTTCATCACTCACTGGATAGACGTGTGAATTGCATTTGTTCATCGGAAGCAATACATCTGTTCCTATTCGGCTCTGTTTTTATCAATAACCGTTTCACACATATCTTCTTCAGGCCCCTGAAAGGACTGCTCCATGATGAATATCTGCCTGCATCACTTGCACTTGTTTGCTGCCTGAGTTGTTGATACAAGCTCATACTGGATTGTATTCTCTCAGAGCTCAGCTGTTATGGTTAAATCAATTATTGAACTTAAGCTATTTCCTAATAGCTGGCATTCCATGACCCTTAAGAAGTTATTCGTCAAATACAAAATGAAAAACACCTGATTACATTCATATTTTACGCACTGGTATACAAATAGGGCCATGCAAATTCCTTCATCTTACAGCAGTAGTAGATCTGAGAACCAGCACTCAATATATAATATACAGACCAGAGGGGTGCATTCCAAACACAGTCTGTTATTAACATACTATACAAATATAAGAGAAATAAATATATATCTCATCATCATTTATTCATATAGTGCCGACAATTTGCTTTAATTTATAACAAACTGGGTAAATAATAAACAAAGGTTTTACAGAGTACAATAGGATTAGGGGGCCCTACTCGCAAGAGTATATGTGTGTACAGGTATGGGATCTCTTACCTGGAAACCTGTTATCCAGAAAGCTACAAATACTAAGCCATCTCACATAGACTCCATTTTATTGAAATAATCCACATTTTTAAAAATGATTTCCTATTTTTCTGTAAAAATAAAACAGAACCTTGTATTTTATCCAAACTAAGACATAGTTCATCCTTATTGGAAACAAAATCAGTCTATTGGGTTTATTTAATGTTTACATGAGTTTCTAGTAGATTTAACTAGAAGATCACATTTTGTAAAGATCAGTTATCCAGAAAACCTTGAGCATTCTGGGTAACTGGTCTCATACCTGTATATATAAATCACGATATAAGGCTAATTACCCGTTAGACTCGGGTTATATGGCAGTACAGAAACCAGCATTCTGCATGAGAGTTAAATAATTGCCCCTGATGCACGATCTTCTATGACAGATTTCTGCATGATGATTTCTGATGACCCCTAAGCTGCCCAGTGCATGCTGAGCACAGACTGACCTGACAAGATCCAAGGCCTGGATTATTACTGTAATAGGGTTACTGAAACTGTTTCTGGTACAAAAAAAGTGCATTATGATTATATTTCTTTTAGTTCTTTAATGCATGCCTTAAGAAAGACACTGTGGGTCATTTATAAAATTTGCACAGCACATGTTTATTTGCAAATTGTTGGTTGTATTGCCCATGGTTTTTCCTGAACGCTAAAATATTGCACTGTTGTGCCTGTCTTTCCAGTTTTTGCAAATTCGCATTGCGAATGCATTTTCGCAAATGGCTCGCAAATGAGCCGAGTGTGTGCATCAGTGCGCCCACTGTGTGAGGTTGCTGTGCGCGAAAATAGCATTGACGGTAATGTAAATTTGCAATTTGCAAAACTTTTTTTTTTTTTGCGAATATTTTCTCCCCCACCAAAGTTGTGGTGTAATTCAAGCGCAGAATATAAGCAATTTGGGTTGTTTGCATATTTAAAAAGCTCTTATGGACATTCGCAGTGGGAAAAAAAAATTTCAATTCTGTATGCACATTAAGTACACCACTCTTATCCAGCTTTATAAATATAACAATGCGCAGGGCACATATTTTCACTGTGTGAACCATTCTGCTCTGCGCAAAGTTTAAACATGAGCCCTACTAAGTACTAGGCTCCCTGTCTGCCTTGCACCTTCATGCAGTCCCTATTTCTGTGTATTTAATGATATGCAATAGGAACACCCATAGACTGGCCCCATGCACACTTCCTAACTATCAAGGGCAAGATGAGTCTGACCACCCACAATTCTGTCCGGTGTGATTATTTTCCCTCCATTTGGGTGCAGCAAAGAACCAACAACGTCCATTGTTGGCAAAAAAAAAACATGGCAACTGAAACCAGTTTTTTGCATTTTGCTCTCCTAGTTAATAAGCTCTTAGTGTTTATTTTGGGTTTTGTTCAGGTGGTCATAGTCATAGTTGCTGATAAAGAAGGATAAAAATAGAGGAGGGAACTTGTAAAACAGAAAGAAATATTTTTGGGGAAATATGTAATTCTGATTCATTACTATGGGTTTCTATTTTGTAGGGATGCACCAAATCCAGGATTCGGTTCGGGATTCGGCCAGGATTTGGCCTTTTTCAGCAGGATTCGGATTCGGCCGAATCCTTCTGCCCAGCCGAACCGAATCTGAACCCTAATTTGCATATGCAAATTAGGCGTGGGGAGAGAAATTGCGTGACTTTTTGTCAGAAAACAAGGAATTAAAAAAATTGTTTCACCGTCCCACCCCTAATTTGCAATAGCATAGAATTCGGGGGGGTTCGGCCGAATCAAAAATAGTGGATTCGGTGCATCCCTACTATGTAGCAATATATTGTACATCTGGAGTTACATTGTGATTGCTCTGTATCTGCAGGTGTGGGATCCCTTACTAGAAATGCATAGGACCTGGGGTTTTCCAAATAAGAGGGTTTTTCATTATTAGCAGATTAAGGTGGCTTAAAAACATTGAAACATTAAGTAAACCCAATAGAATTGTTTTGCCACCAATGTTGATTCATGCATCTTAGTTGGGATCAAGTACAAGGTACTGTTTTATTGTTACAGACAAAAAGGGATTCCTTTTTAAAAATTAAAATTATTTGCTTAAATGCACTCTATGGGATATCATCTGTTCCTTCGACTTCCAGTGGAGTATAGAGCATCCATGAAGACTCTCCATTCTCCATCTATTTCTTGCTATTCTCTTGATCTCATTCCATGTTTTTCTCATCTTTATAATTTCTTCTACCACTGATCTTCTCCATGATCTATGGGATATAGCCTTCATGTTATTCGGGTTATCAGATTTCTGGATAAGAGATCACAGAGTCATTGCTGTGTTATGTGAAAGTAAAGAAGTTCAAACCCCATCACACATGCCAAAACTCACTATATAATTTTGTGTGATATATCAGAGTGGCAGTGTATTGTGTATCTAAGTATATTTTAGCATAGACAACTCCATAGTCTAATTGAAAAGTGTATAACGTGATATGCGTGAGATTTGATATTTAAAAAAAATCAAGTTTTAAATCAACAGATGATAAGGATTAACTGCATTGAGGCATTTTCCATAAGAAGAGGAAACAAGTATGCTGAAGAAAGTTACCATTCTTACATAAATCTGAGTCTTTTACCTAGCTGTCAGAAAGCAGTACAATGAAAATGCTTCCTCAGCACTCTGAAAAACCCCTCAGCTCTATTAATTTTTGGAAAGTTTTTTATGTTGTAAGCTCTTTTTAAAATCCTAAGCACTTGTACAGCTGTGGATCACCACCCTTGTAATTTACTGCTGTTGTACATGCTGTTAGCTCTTCCTCCCTTGTGAGATATATATATGCGAATATATGTATATAGCTGTATATGCATTTGGAAATGTGCCTATTTATTCTTTATTACTCTTTATATATTTGAAAGAGGCAGTATCTCTGGGAGTATATTTTGCACCTGGAAAAGCTGAACAACTTAACAGACCTATCATTAGAAAGTTTCTTAAAGGGCAAGGAACACTTAAAATGTTCTTTCAGAACAGTGCTTGAAGCAGAGTTGAAACCACACTGATTTATGCCCTTAGGCTGATGTTATTTTAATGGATGTTTATTTCTAGAAGGCTAACAAAATGGTGGCTTAGGCAAGATTAAAAGTGCAAAATGGCTCCACAATGTGCTTCACTACACATGAGGAAAAAGTGAAGAAACGGAAAATATTGACACATTCAGGGGTATAAAAAGTGGAGTGAAACATTACCAGTGATGTAGACCAGAGCAATCAATCAGATCATTGCTTTTATTTTCTAACTGTTGAAATCTAATTGCTGATTGGTTGCTCTGGGCAACATCACCAGTAATGCTTCACTCCACTTTTTACACAGCATGATAAATAGGCCCCTCAGTGTTCACCATTCTGTTTACAAATTGTACATGTTTCAAATATAGTTCCCCAACTTGCTCAGCGCTTGTTCTGGAAATAATGTGAATTTCATCTGAAAAGTAATGTAAAAGGACAACTAAATGCAATCACTCAATGTTTGGTTGCCATTCCACAAAATACTATATTTTTAGTTTTCCTGGTTATATAACCATTTGGCTAAAATGATGCCAGTATAAGTTATATTGATCCCAACTAAGATATAATGAACCCTTATCGGAGGCAAAACAATCCTATTTGGTTTAATTAATGTTTAATTGATGTCTAGCAGACTTAAGATAGGGAGATCATAATTGCAAAAAGATCCCTTATCCGGAAAATCCCAGGTCCTGAACATTCTGGGAACAGGTCCCATACCTGTACTAGAAAACATATGACCCAGTCAACCCAGGATCATAACTATTGGTGAATGATTTTGACGTTATAACATGACAATAATATTTAATAGAATTTAAAAATAATATTAAATACAACACATACATTGGGTTAAGCATTGGTCTTGGATAAGCATTGGTCTTGGAATCTACAAGTAGTGCAGATTGTTTATTTGCTAAATATCTTCCGTTGGGTATAAACCAGGCTGAGAAAGAGCTAATTGTTTCTGTTAGCAATGGTCCCTTCCATGTGTAATGTTTATTACAGAGAAAAACTCTGGTTCCTTGTTTTCTATAGAGTTTTTCCAAACCTATACAATTTATAGTTATCCAAATCCTTGATATCATGCAGTGTACTAAACGCACCAGACAACTGTCTTACTTTACGCAAATTCGAAAATATTTAAATTAGGTTTTAGGTACATTAGGTACATTGTACTTGACCACAATTAAGATATAATTAATGCTTATTGGAGGCTAAATAATCCTATTGGGCTTATATAATGTTTAAATTATTTTTTACCATACCTCCCAACAACTGAAAAAAAGGACAAAAACTTGTAGACAGCCACCCCTGAGCAGTGTCTTGCTTCCCGGGGAGCTGTTCTAACTACTGACAGATTCATCTGAAAGGATTAAAAATTGCAGCTGTTTGTTTCTCATGGAAGAATCTGTAGAAAGGCTTCTCTAAGAGAGCTGCATAGAGCCAAACATTCCTTGTACATAGCACAGCAACAGCTGTCCGGTTACAAATGGTTCTCAGGGGAAACAGGACAGGAACGGGTCTCAGGGTGAAAGCAATGCCCTGCATAATGTCCTTAAAGGGCACCTGTTGGACGAAAATATTTTCCCCAACCAAAGGTGTGGGCTAATAGAGCCCTCACTCTGGCTGGGGGTAACAGTAGTTTCCCTGTGTGACACGAAACGCGTCAAGCATTATTAGATGTAGTGTAAAATAAAGTATCATATTTTTATATTCAAACATTTTTTGGCTACTGGACTCTATTTCTGTTGGATGCTTCGGACTGGTGCCTGCCTAACTGCTATTTTTGTCGTGAATTACTCCCCTAGCTGAAGGTCTGGGGCATGAGCACCCGGGCTCAACTTGGAAAGTGGTAAGCTTATCCCAGTGATTTGATAGATTCATGCTCTGTCATGATACTACGGTTTACTATATATTGTTCTCACTCCAACTTGCAGTACAGCAGTAAAGAGTGACTGAAGTTCATCAGTGCACAAGTCACATGACTTGGGGCAGCTGAAAAACTGACTGTCTAGGCCCATGTCAGATTTCAAACTTGAATATAATAAAACCTGTTTACTCTTTCGAAAAATGGATTTCAGTGCAGAATTCTGCTGGAGCAGCACTATTAACTGATGCGTTTTGAAAAAAAAAAAAAAAAATGTTTTCCCATGACAGTATCCCTTTAAGTGCATGCGTGTGCCCCAAAATGGCTGCTCAAACTCCCTCCCAGTACAGTTGTCCTAGCTCTGGCTGGGGGGCAATTTACAAAAAAAAAAAACGATTTACCCCCAACCGGAGTGCAGGCTCTATTAACCTGCATATTTGGTTGGGGAAAATATTTTCACCCAACAAGTGCCCTTTAATGTGTTGCTGCTTAGCAACTCCCTGAATTCTGCCTCATTAACACTTCCTAAAAGCATTACAAATAGTTTGCGGGAAGTTTTTCTATGACCACCAGATTTGTGCAAATGTGATTAGGATGGACCTCCAGCAGTAATATCAATAAGCCTTCTTCTTAGTGGAGCATGAGTATAACACAATATGTCTCTTTTAAGGCATTGAGATCCAAATTACGGAAAGTAAAAAATTTTTTGACTTCGACAATTTTTGTGGCCACACGCCTAATTACCATGTTCATTTTACAAAATTTGGCAGGATATGAAAAGTTTGAACACATTTCTGTGGTTTTTATGTGTTTTTACTGTTTTGCTAATGAAGGTGAATTTCCCTTTAAACAGTTTCCCCAAGAGACCTGCTTATCTTAAATTGTTACAATTGCTTCTTTGCTTATCTTAAATTGTTACAAAAGTATCTAAGTGCACCTAGTGGGCTCTCTGCCAAAAGCCAATTAAGTTTTAGAAACTTTGTATCTTTTTCTGGCTTTTCAGTGCAGGAGGTGAAACCTACTGTAAGTCTGGACATTTCAGTAACTCGGGACTGCGGGTTGAGCTGTCAAAATCGGGACTGTCCCACTCTAAACAGGACAGTTGGGAGGTATGGAACTTTTTTATAAGATTAAATAGTATAGTGAGAGAACTATGAGAGTTAAGTGATGACCATGACAATGGGAAGAAATGCTGAGCACTGGCTACAGTGATTTTTCCCATCAGCATTTTTTGAAGAGAAACTTTCATGTAGTTTCAACTTAACCGATACAGTGAGTGCCTCATAAATTAATCCCTCCCATAACCATATTAATAGTTAATCATCACAGCTGTTCTTCTTTTCTGTTTTATTTGTTCTTCTGATCTGAACGGCTCCTTTGAATATATCCTACTGCAGCGGAATTCATATGACGTGTCTCAGTGTTGCCTTTATTCCAGTCTTATAACCATGAATTGAAGGCTTTTGTTGTGATACAGGGCAGGTTATACAAATCAAAACTTTAGTGATACACATATAATGAACATGGTATGCCAGTCACTGAAATAGGATATGTGTAAGGCTTTGAGACAGTTTTAAAGTTGAAGTTTAAAGTTAACTTTTAGTATGTTATAGAATGTCTAATTTAAGCAACTTTTCAATTAGTCTTTTATTAATTTTTTTATGGTTTTTTTTGTATTTGCCTTCTTCTGACCCTTTCCAGCTTTCAAATTCAAAAAGACTAAATTAAGTCAAAGTTTTTTTTTGGTTGAATAGGTCCATTTTCGATCTAATAGGTCGAATTCAAAAAGTTTGAGTCGAATCAATAGCTCATTCGATTGAATTTGATTCGAAGTCCACCAAATGACTACAAATAGGTTTTAGGAGGTCCCCCATAGGCTAAAACATCATTTCGGCAGGTTTTAGATGGTGAATGGTCGAAGTAGAATTTTTAAAGACAGTACATGATAAATTTCGAATTTTCTAATTGTTTTCAAATTCTAGTTGAATTTGGACTATTCCCTAGTCGAAGTACACAAAAAAATAGCTTGAAATTCTAATTTTTTTCATTGAAAATTCACCTTGACCCTTGATAAATCTGCCCCTAAAAGTTAACTCAAAGGTTAACAACATTTTTAAGCCTGTTTCTTCTTTTTATCGTGCACACACATCTGTGGAGTTGTGGAAGCCATGGCATGCCCAGTAAATATATGTATTTATATTTAGGGGCAGTGTCTGGATGTTTGTGCAGGCTATACATACACTGCCTTTGAAACACATGTTCTAGGTGCCCTGCATTTGAGGACACGTTGGCAATTGTAATAGATTTTCTTTAGTTTGTGTTATAAACTGACTTTTTTATTTACACCTATTTGTCAGCACTATGACTGCTGGAAAGCAATTAATTTTGCTGTGCCAGATCTCAGGGTACCCTTGGGGTTTTTTATTAACCCAGCAGTGGGGTATCTAATTCAATTATATAACCATGCGTGCCTGCCCAGAAGCAGGTGGGCCTTATTAAAAAAAAAAAAAAAAACAAGCCGTATAAAAAAAGGTGTTGCTGTCCAGGCCCCACATAGCAGTCCTGGTTGTTTTCTTAATGGCTACTCTGCCTTCATCATTGTAAAGGATAATAATGAGCTATCCCTTTATATAACACCTTTTTGCAGTTGGTTTCTTTGTGCAATGTTAAAATGATATTATGCTACAATGAAACAGAGTGTATATTCTTTTTTTTCTTTTTATTGCTTTGCCACCCGTAATGATGTCACCTGGCATACTGATGTCATAGCTTTATTGCATATAGACAATTAGATGCCAATTTACTTAACCATGACTTTTTAGGGTCAAGCTTTTTCCAACCGTTCCGAATCCGAAAATACTCCAGCTAAAACCTGTTAAAATCATGTAGGGAGTCAATGGCAGTTGTGCCTTTTACAACTGAAAGATCTTTCTTTGCTTCATGGTTTCTGATGTTTCCAGGTGTTCTTGATGTTAGCTTTTGTGCAACAATATGAAAAGGTTGTAGTTATCGCGCGACAAGACGAAAAGGTTGCGGGTTTCACATCTTTTCTGTAACTTTTTCCCATTTCCCGTGCTTTTTCAGTTCAGATCTTTTGATAAATGACTGACATACGCGGAAATGAGTTCATTCGTGCTTTCAAAAAGCTCTAATACCACTAAAATGTCATAAATGGGCCTCTAATTATAGATAGTTCATAGACTAATGGTGGCCATAGACACACAGATCCGATCGTACGAATCGAGGATTCGTACGATTTTCGGATCGTGTGTGGCACGTGCCGACTTCTTTCGTCCGGCGGAGATCGGTCGTTTGGTCGATCGGTCAGGTTTGATTTTGACCCGACCGATCCCGCCGGAGCTCATGGCACATCGTAATCTGATCGTTCGGCCGTACGGCCGAACAATCAGATTACCCCCGATATAGCCATGCCTGTTAATGGCATATCGGGGAAAGATCCGCTCGTTTGGCAACATCGCCAAACAAGCGGATCTTTGCATCTATGGCCACCTTAACTGATCTATTGTGTTTATTCTTATGCAGATCAGCTCAGCTCTGCCTATACATTGCCAAATACCAGCATAGTCTATTTGGTTACTAGTATTAGAAAACTGGGTGCATAATATTAATTTGAGTCCAGTTTGTGCAAATACATTTATGTACAGTACATACAAACAGAGTAGTATCTCTATCTACGGCTGAGTAATATCTCTGTACAGTTAAGAGTGTTTAAAAAGTGAGGGCACTCTCCAAGTCTCTGTAATGTTTACTGTTATAGGGCCCTTTATATAAGTGCTGTTCAGTTCCATTTGGGGCATTTAAAGGGCACCTATCGTATAAAAATGGCTCTTAGCCTGCACTTCTGGTAAGGGAAATATGCTACTTTAGGCAGAAAATGCTCCTAGCAAGTGCTATGCTGTCCACATAGTGCGGTCAGACATGTTTGGAGAAACACGTACATTATAATCTCCTGGCTCACTTATTATGCGCTTGTGTTTGATGTAAGATCAGGGGATTCTGCTGTAATTCTAGTCACACTCATGCACATAATGAGGGAATTAGGATTATTTGCATGCTTACCCCCATATGTAATAAAACGTGCTAACTTTGCTCAGGAGCATTAACCCATAACAACCAATAAGATGTTCGCTTAAATAGGTGACCAGTAAATGCTACCTGTTGATTGGTTGCTATGGCCTTTTATTACATAATCCCATTAGAGTCCCAAACCTGGAGCTTCCTCCTAGTCGGACGGCATTACAGCAGTTTCTGTCTAAAATGGTATTGTTTCCTCCAACCAGAGTACAATCTCTGTTAGTCAGGGAGAAACAATTTTACTATGATAGGTGCCAGGGGCGCTTCGCCAATGAGGCGAGTTGAGGCTGTCGCCTTAGGCAGCAGCACCCCACTAGGTACCAGGGACAGCAAAAATGCTGCTCCCGGTAATTTAAGAGCTCAATTTCCGGTTTTCAAACTGGAAATTCAGCTCTTCTAGCTCAGAGAGCATAGTTAGGCTCTCTGCGCTAGCATACTGGACCTCTCTGCCACCCTCGTGGACCCCCTCAGACACAAAAAAGGTAAGTGCAAAGGGGAGGGGGCGGCAGCAGGCGTCAAAGGGCCCAGGATCGCCCCTGATAGGTGCCGTTTAGCAAGTACCACACATACAGTTCTATGTATTCTTACACTTGCAGACATTTACATGTACATGTGGCTTCCTTGTGTGTTTACCCCTAACACTATGGCTTGTGTAGCTAATACCCACAATTTGGATCCCTATTTGGATCCCTATAATACTCTGACCTATAATTTTTTTTTTACATCCTGTTATTATCCAAGCATCTCTGACACTGCTTGTCTCATTCACATCTGCTCTGTTTGCATTCTTGAAACCATGTAATCTTGTATGTTAATATTAGCAGCGAGTGTCTCACTATGTACTTACATAACAGAAAATATTTTAAAATAACCTTGAACCTGCATATTATTTACAGCACGCTTGTTATAATGAGTTGGTTTTATAAGGTCGACAGATTTACAAGTTAGACAAATGCAGCTCCTGTTTCTATAGGTGCCTCTGCTTTTATAAGGTCAACAGATTTACAAGTTAGATATACGCCGCTCCTTTTCTATAGGTGCCTCTGCTTATTTTAATACTGTCATGAAGAGGAAACTCAAATAGCTTTACTTTTATTATTTGTCTGCTGCTTCTTGGAATGGTATTAAATAATATTATGATTATGCCCAATCCATCAACCTTCCTCAAAAGACCTACTTTACACATTAAAAATGTAAATGTAATTGACCTAATAATGACTCATGTGTACAGATACATAAGACCTCCCACTTTAAAGCAAATAATTTAAACTCATGGGTGTCAATTTAAGTTTAGAAAACAAATCGTACAAATAAAATCTTGTCTACACACATTTGGGGAGTTCCTCATTAAACTAGGTCCCTTGTGGACTACCAGTAACAAATATGTTACGGTCACCCCTGTATTCATAATACTACTACAGCCACCTGGCTTTTCTCAATCTGTCTCAATCAGTTAGATGTTTCCTGTGCTCCTTGCAGTTACAGGCAGCACCTTCTTGCCCTCTGGGAGTTCCTTACCCAGACAGGTGATCTTTCTGCTCTGTGCCCTGTTTAGAGAGACCTACCTATCATTTTCCCTACGAATATATACCTGTAATAGACATACCTGGTGGTCTAGTGGGGGACGGCAGGGACGCCAGCCACGTCGTGTGGGTTCGGTTAGGCCGCAGGCGCCGGATCGCGTGGGCGCACGTTAGGCCGCAGGCGCCGAATCTCTAGGGCGCACGGCGCGCCTCTGTGATATTTAAAGGCGCAGGCGCGCTGATGTGTGACGTCAGCTCGCAAAGGCGCGAAATTCAAATAGTATAAAAGGCCCATTCAGACTGCTGACTGATGCCCGTGATAGAACTTGTTTCTTGTGGTTCCTGAGCCTTGTGCGTTTGATCTGTTCTGAATCTAGTCTGTTTGATTACCCGTGTTTGACCCAGCCTGTTCCTGACTATTCTGCATTCTGTATCCTGACCCTCGCCTGCCTACGACAATTCTTCCTGCTTAACCCCTTGATTGACAACCCGGTTTGACCCTTGCCTGCCTGACGATTCTTGATATCTGCCTGCCTCGACCCAGCCTGTCTGATGATTCTCTTGCCTGCTCCATTTGTACCGTGACCTTCGACCCAAAAGACTCTGCTAACAGCCGTGCCCCTTCGCCAGCCAGAACATCTCGCCTTGCACCCCTCGGTGCACCCAAGTAAGGTGGCACCCAAGTAAGCTGAGGGCTCCTCCCGAAGCCCAATGGTGGTCACACTACTGGTGAAGCCGAGCCGAGACCAGGGTGCTTGGCATTTGTTCTGGTATCGGGTGCCGGCCGTGACAATACCTTTACACAGAAAAGTGAACTCCGATATGTGATTGTGATATGTGAAGTGAACTCCAATATGTGACTGGCCTGTATGTTCCTTCCAGAACCCTCCAGATATTTAATCTCTAAAAAATCAAGTTTTTTTTCACTCCAAAAACTCGACAAGAAAAATTCAAGGTTTAGTAACTAGGCCTCTAAATGTACTCTCTATAGAATCTAAAGTAATAATTAAACAAGGTTTTAGGCTAGTGCCACACTTGTTTGCATGTTCCTCCAATGAGCAAGATGCATTAAATATGGCTACATCGGGGCAACAACTGCTGAGTACGTGACCCTAGTCTATCAAGGAGGCTTTGCTTGTTTGTGATTGCCAATATTTTTTAAAAAAACTATTTGCTGTGTGTTTTGTGCTGTTTGATGCAAGAAAAAGCGTTTAGATTATTCCCTCTAATATAAACTGGAGTGTATTAATGCTTATCATAAAACACTGAGTTGATTCTTGTGGCTTGTGGATAAATAAATCAGTAAAATTGTCATTGCCTTTAGAATGTAAATGTATCACTATGTGATTGAAATCCCATTGTTTTATGGCAAACATTAATACAAGTTGAGGTTTATACGCATTTCCCAATACCTTTTTTCTTTCAATATACTTTGTCTGAGGGTGAGCACTGCTGGAGTGTATCTTTTGTGTCAGCACATCGTTTTTATTTTCCCTGTTTTCTCATGGGTCCCAGATTAAACCTGGGAGGACAGCTTTGCAACTCAAGAAGTAACTATTAATTAATTGTATCTACAGTTAATTGCTGTAGGTGGAACTTTCACTTTACCAAAAAGTATCCCGATGACCAATCCTGAACTGCATGGGTGCCAATTTTTTTCAGGCCTAATCTACATCTTAAAGTGGTTGTTCACCTTCTGATTGTCCACTTGAAATAAAGACTTTTTCCATTTACTATTCAGCACATAATCTCTCGATCTATACTGGC
The DNA here is from genome assembly GCA_038501925.1 of Xenopus petersii. Taxonomy (NCBI): domain Eukaryota; kingdom Metazoa; phylum Chordata; class Amphibia; order Anura; family Pipidae; genus Xenopus; species Xenopus petersii. The sequence goes on along the minus strand of CM076686.1, from coordinate 38,835,320 downwards.
AGTAGTTAATGTTACAGCCAGTTCCGTCTACAGGGGTTAATCTTAAACAGTCTGACTGCTTTATGCAGTAGGTTATTGTTTCTACCTACGTATAATTACATTTATGCTCATTTATTGTGTCACTGTCTATGGCGGGCACTATTGGGGTGGATTTTATAGCATCACGTTGTGTACGTTTGGCGGCCTTTATTTACTTGTTTTACCCCCTATGTGGGGGTTCTTGAAGAAGACTCAAGTTTATATGGTATGCGTTTTCCATTATTCTATTGTAGACAAGTTGCAGTATCCATAGAATCCAGTCTAGGGTTGGCATCCATCCAGTTTTGACCCGGACAGCCTAGTTTTCATAAGGGATGCCTGGTTTTCCAAATTAGGAAAACCGGGCAGGATTCCCTAAGATTGATACAGCGACTAGCCAATTGCTGATCTCCACACCATCGCTCCTCTATGGCACAATCACACCCCCTGTGACATCAGCTCCTGCCTCCCGTCTGGAAAGGGCGTCGGGAAAATGGCAACCCTAATACAGTCATATGTTTGATTTCAATCGGGTGAACAGTAAATGCTACATGCAGATTGGTTGTTGTGGTGTATTGGATCTGCAACTTTTATTAACCATTTGTTGCACTTTCTAATACAGATATCTACACTGGGAACATGCTAATGATTTGATTGGCTAGAACAGGGTTAAACAACTGGCAACATCCCAGATGTTTCTAAACTACAACTCTCCGTATGTCTCAATCATCCTTAAACACTGTAGGGGTTCCTAGGAGTAGCAGCAGCAGCAGCAGCAGCTTTTGTACTATGTAAAACTGGCCGTAGACACACAGATCCTATCGTACGAATCGAGGATTTGTACGATTTTCGGATCGTCTGTGTGAGTGACGACATCTTTCGTCCGGCAGAGATTGGTGGTTTGGTCGATCAGACAGGTTTGATTTTGACCCGACCGATCCCGCCGGAGCCCATTGCGCATCGTATTCGGATCGTTCGACCCTACGACCGAGCGTTCAGATTACCCCAATATAGCCATGCTCGTTAATGGCATATGGGGAAAAGATCCACTCGTTTGGCGACATCTTTGCGTCTATGGCCACTCTAAGTTCCTGAGTGTGTGGTTTTTCTGCCAGAGCATGCTTGTTTCTTTTAGTAATTTGGCAAATAAGGTGCTGACACCAGCCGCTCAGGAGAGATCTGCACTTAGCTAGAGGAAGATATAATTGATAGGGTACCTTATCTGCCTTTCTCTTTCTTTTATTACTGTGAAAAGCAGTCTTTTTCCTGGGATTCTGAATAATAACCACGTGTAATACAGTCCACCTTCCTCAAATAAAAAGAAACATGTTCAATTGCATTGAAGGACCAAGTCTGCCTTTCCCTTTGTACATGAAATAGCCTTTATTTCTGGAAAACGGATCACAGCTCAACATTGCATATAAGCTGGAAGAACTGTGATGGCTGGGAATTAATTTGTAGAGCTGTCAGGATTCAGGGAGCAAGCTTGGGTGTCCAAAACGAATTCCACTTCTTAAAGCAATAATTATAATATCAAGAAGCGAACGCCTTTTGCATAAGTAGGCACTGATAGAATAATGAATGGAGGTACAGAGTTCTGCTATAATATATACGTACAATACAGTTGGATGTTTGTGGTGTTATCCTACAGTTGCTTCAATTACTGCACACCCTCATACACACTACCAATTTAAAAAGGGGGTATTGATTGTTTGGGTTTACTGACCTAGACATGGACATAAACTTTCACTTGGGAAAGAAGGAACCATCTTTGCTTTCAGGTATGAAGTGAAAGGGCAGCACATTCTGTACAGAGAGTGAATTCCTCAGATAGATAAATAGCCAACAATATAAGCGTTTTCCAATACAAATTCCTATTCAAGGCAGCATGAACTGCCACTGTTTCCAATCCATTTTTTGCTTATTTTCTCTTCTGCTTGTCTTGATTCATTTCTATTAGTCATTTACTGGGGCTCATTTATAAAGACTGGGCACATTTGGACCTGGGCAGTAACCCTTAGCAACCAATCAATGATTACCTTTTTTCATCTAGCTGCAGGTTGAACAGTGAAAGCAATCATCTGATTGGTTGCCATGGGTTACTGCCCAGGTGCAATTTTGCCCAGTCTTTATAAATGACCCCCAGTAGTGTCTGTCTATCTGAAATGAACATAACTTAACAAGTGCATTTTTTAAAATTTCTCTGTAAGCAACAAAATAGAGCGGTTATGCAAAATAAAATACCCTCCTGCCATAACGAAGAGCAAGACTAACTAACCCAACTGATACACTGTAGTCCTCCCTCCTCCTTTCTTACTGCATTCTATAGTGAGATCCTTAAGCTCTTCATGCATACCAATGTACAGATATGGCACCTGTTATCCAGAATGCTCGGGACATAGGGTTTTCCATCATTCCATAATTTGGATCTTCATACCTTAACGGAACTATCCCGAAAATGAAAATTTAATATAAGCTTCATCATACTGAAATCAGAAAATTTCTAAATACAATCAAAGAAAAAAATGTATCGTTTATGAAGTAATCAAGTTTATCTTATAGTAAATATTCATTTTTGCGATAGTTTCCTATTAAGTCTACTAGAAAATCATGTAAACATTAAATAAACCCAACGGGCTGGTTTTGCTTCCAATAAGGATCAATTATAGCTTAGTTTGGATCAAGTACAAGCTACTGTTTTATTATTACAGTGACAAAGAAAATCATTTTTCTCAAAATTTAGATAAAATTATCTCTATGGGAGATGGTCTTTCCATAATTCTGAATAATGTTTTACCAGATAACGGATCCCATACCTGTATTTCAATAATTATAGAATATAACCAGTAATTTTTATTTACTTAAGGAAAAAAAAATCAAAATAGAACCGCGCTGGTTTATTACATAATCCCCATCTTGCAACATCTAAGCTAGTTATTCACTGAAAACAAATTCAGTTTTATTCCCAAGAAGATATTTCTCAGGAGTAAGGAATTTTCCATGCTACAGTAAGAATAGCAGCTGCCTTAAACGTATACCTCTAGCTCAAACAGCTTGCTTTTTTGTACATTATTTGATATATATTTTCAAGATAATTTATTCATCGTTCAAACAGGGGGAGCATAGAGGAACGGCAGTGTAACTGTGCATATTTAATGGGTAACATGAAGTGCCATCATTAAAGTGTGGAAAATGAGAGGTGAAAACAGAGCACTGCTTTCCTGTTCCCAAGGGTGGAGATTCCATGTATATTCCTCTATTGTAACATCAGCTTAACAGATGTTATCCACCTGTTGCCATAAGGGGTTCTGTCACTGCAGTTGTTTGTGTGTCATTCCTAAAATATAGACCTGCTCATCTGTGACAGCATCTCAGCTATCGTTAAGCTATCGGCTCCATTACAATTAAT